>VDFB02000363.1:8147404-8395520 GCA_007258455.2 Sequoia sempervirens | reverse complement strand
ATATATATATATATTGAAGACAAATAGACTAATTGTATAAGAGGTATTGGAATAACACTTATTCGCTACTAAATATTATAGAGAAAAAGAAAAATTGGAAAGGAGGGTTGGCGGTGGTGGAGTTGGTTACCTTGGTGCACAAAATTAGAATGGTAAGTGTTTTCTCATGTGAGGGTTAATGCATCCTGGCGTTGTTGTATAGTGAAACATATTGGTACAAAGAAAGCAATCTATTTAATAGTTGTAAGAGGCATTGGAATAACATTTAAGAATCTCGCGTAAATGATAGATGGATGGAAACTTTTTGTTTGCTTTTGAGTTTTTTCATCTATGTATGTTTTTCTATCATCTGTGATTTACCTGTGATTCTTGTGTATTTTCTTAACAAATCTTTTACAATTATAACACATAAATGACAGATGAATGGAAACCTTCAGCATGTTTTCAATATTTTTTGTCTATGTATGTTTTCCTACCTCTCTTAAAGTTCTATTTAATGTTGGTTTCCAATCGTCTGTCATTTAGTTGTGATTCTTAAGTGTTTTCCTAACAAATCTTCTCTAATTCCTCAAATGCTAGATGATAATAAACCCATTTTAAATAGAACTTTAACATACGGAGAAGAGATAGCAAGGAACAATAACTAGAGGCTGAAAAACCTACATAGACCAAAAGAAATTGAAAGTAGTCCAAATGTATAGGTCAATGTTATGTTTGTAGTTTACACCAATCTACAAAATTTTAGAATTTTAAAAGTTAAAAACAATTCTTCTTGTAGGGAAAGTAGAATAAGATACTCCTAAAGTGTCATTCCAAGTAAAAAAATACATAAGGGCACAATCCTTAATCAAATGTACAAGAATATTTACCTGGGTTAAGATATGAAGAATACAATAGCTAAACTGCAACAATGAATAGCTTGTTACAGGGACCATCAAACAGATGAGAACAATAGAGTATCATGAAACATATTGATACAAGACCACCAATCTATGGAACAACTAGCATTTACCTATTGGGTATTTGTTTCAAAAAAATTGTAAGTTTTTTGTAAGCTAGGCCATGAGTAGAATTTTCTTGTCACCTGATAGGCTATTTGTTTGAAGTTTCTGCTTTGATTTTCATCATCCTAGCCATGAATAAAATTTTCTCATTGTTAGAAATCCCCCCTGCTAATTGTTAGTTTCCCAGGTTTTGTAATGGTTGAGTGGGGTTTGCTAATTTTGTTGGTTGGTGGTGGTGGAGATGGTTTCCCCCATACATGGAAGAAGAATGGTATGTGTTTGCTTGGGTGAGGGTTAATGCATCCTGGCATTGTTGTCTGATGGCAGTGGAGGAAGTAAATGCAATATTCAATGTTGCAATGTGGGAAAGTATACTCTGAAATGTGCAAGAAAATATATTGATTTGTTTGCATTGCCAAAAGAGCCATTGTGGCATTATGAACACGTTGAATGTACTCCATTAAAATATTTTTTATTAACAACATCTCAATGTTATATCATTGAATTCTATGGATGTATTGTAGTGATTTTCTCACAAGCTAAATAATACTTATATATGCTATTTTAAACTCTTTTAAAATCAAAGTCTACATAAATAGGAATAATGATAGTGTACACATTTGTTTAGATATACATATGTATATAACAATTGTTGTTGCATTGTTGAATGATCCCCGTTAGCCTTCATTTGTATATATGGATATATAAATCTACCTATATGTATGTTTTTATATATGCAACAAGGAATTCAATACATATATACATGCATATATATATATATATATATATATATATATATATATATATATATATATATATATATATATATATATATATATATATATATATATGTCTATGTTTCAGGTGATTCAATATGATTTCCCTTTTTGTCTATAATATTTAGTGGGAAATAAGTGTTATTCTTACACATCTTATACAATTTCTTTATTTGTCTTCAATATATACTACCAAAGAACATAGCTCGAATCTTGCATCAATATTTTTCATGATATTTTTTTCCCTCATCTATTTGAAGCTCCTTGCAAAAAATTGCCTGGGGTTGTTTATGCAAGCGCTAGAGGTTGCTGCTTATCTAGGTTGGTGGTAATGGAGTTGGTTGCCTCAATACGTGGAAGCATAATGGTAAGTATCTACCCATGTGAGGGATTTTGAATTGACAAGCCAACTCTTACATAGAATGCTTATCTTGTATTAATACGTTTAATGTGGGTTTTCGATCATCTATCATTTACCTCTGATTCTTAAGCTTTTTTCTAATAGTTCTTTTAGAATTTCTTTATTTTGTCTATAATATTTAGTTCTAAATAATGTAGCTTGAATTTTGAATTGACAAGCCAACTGTTGCATAGATTGCTTGTGTTGTATAAATATGTTTTATGATACTTTGTTTCCCAATTCCTGAAACCAAACTGTTCATTATGTAATAGTTGGCAATCTATGCAACAGTTGGCTTGTCAATTCTATTGACCATTTTTACTATATGCTTCCTTAGATTACAATTGTATATTTTATATAGATACATTTAAACTCACATAATGTTACTTGTTTTATAACATTAGGGAAAATTTCCATCTTCATAAACAACTGTATGCAAATAATCTTTTGCGTAAGATGAAAAACAACTTTACACACATGCAGCAATGCAATGGGTAGACTACAATATCTTTTTTGAAGTCAAATGTATGATTTTTTTCCCAAGAAAAAATCTCATTTAAGATTTCTCCTTTTACAACCATTGTATATTGTGGTCTATGTGATTATGGAGGGAAACCGCACACCATTGTCATTTGCTTCTAAGAGGACAAACAATTTGTTGACTGGATCACATTGTTTATCCCCAGAAGCACATGAAAATGGTGTATGTTGTTGCATTCTAGTAAACCATTTACAATGTCATGGTTGGTTTGGTTTTCATTTTATACATGACTACATTTTTTTCCTTTCTAGTTACTGGTTGTTATATGTGCCCATTTTTCACAAACACATTTTTGTATATACATCTTAGCCATGCAATGCGACTTATTGTTTGAAAACACCCATCTCTCCCTAACTTTGTGATTGTGTGATATATGATAAGAGTCCACGAGATTTTCCATAGACCTTACTTGCCTTTCTTGCTCGGGGTGTTGGCAAGAGCCCACGAGGCTTCATGATGCCAATATGGTATGGAGGAGAATGAGCATGGGTTTAGTGCTTTTTGTTGTTGAAGTAAAATCTATAATTACTTTCCCACAAAAAAAATGCCATTTAAGATTTCCCATTTTACAGTCATAGTAGATTGTAGTTTATGTGATTTTCGAGGGCAACCACACACCATTGCCATGTCATTTTGAAAGGATAAAAAAATTGTTGATTACATCACATTGTTTATCCCCAAAAGCGCATGATAATGGTGTATGTTGCCCTCTTCAACGAAACCAATCACAATGGCATGGTTGGCCTGTTAAAGTCTTCTATATATTCCATTGGTCCATGTTTCTCCAGCCATCTTCAAATCCCATGCTGCCAATTCTTTATCAGCATACTTGTTTTCATCAAGTTGTCACAGCAAAAAAAAGACTACAATATTAGAGATCTTGTTTGAGAATACCTGTTTTCCCCCAAAATTTGTTATTGTGTGATATATGATAAGAGTCCATGTGATTTTCCATGGTCCTTTCTTGAATTTCTTGCTCGGGGGTTTGGCTAGAGCCCATGGGGCTTCATGATGCCAATATGGTAGGAGGACAATGAGCATGGGTTTAGTGGTTTTTCCTTTCATCATCACATATTTTTTGTTGCTTATATACATGGACATCCAGATTCTCACATCCACCTTTTTACCAAAAACATACTCTATTCAATTCATTGTATTTGTCATTGTTTCTAGAAATCTCTTGTCAACTTCTCCAATAGATTGATTATACAAAATTATTTACTAGGATGCCATGCATACAAAATGTTTGATTTTATCACTTTCTATTTACAACATATAATACTAACCTCTTTTATTGTATACCTATATTATTCCATTTATGATGTTGCATAGATACAATGACATTCAAGAAAATTATTGTATTCGAAGCTTTCTATTTCAATTTTTTTCATGCTCCAGCAACTCGATCCAATGTTTCTCGGCCTTGTTAAACACCATCAACAGTACATGTAAGTACAAAACTTTTCCATTATCAATAAATAGATTCGGTGAACCAAATGCAAATATTATTAATTATTTATCTCCCTTTCATTGCAATGGAATTTAATTCTACCAAGAATCTAACTTCCTACATACATAGATGAGCATAGTGGATGACATGCCATGTAATTCATTAACATGAAAATATTTTTCCTAATGGGAATGTTGTTTTTGCAGAGAGAAACATGCATAATTCTAAACATGGGATATACAGTTCATTGGTTGAATATTTGTGAAACAAGTATTGCATTGAAGACTATGAGGATGAAGAAACAAAGGAGTTGTTTTTCCCTCCAGAGAATGTAGTAAAATGCTATAAAAAATTTGTGCATTTTTCATGACTTTAGAATTCATGGCATTTGCCAAGAAATTACAAGTCATGCTATTTTCCATGAATTTGATAGAATTTGTGACTGCATGCACTGGAGGGCAATAGTGTTCTGATGTGTGTGCCTTGTATTTTTTAGATGACGATTATGTGCATTACATGTTGTGTATATGTCTACTTGAGCATGGGTTCTCCAAAAAATATGTTCATCACTCCCAACTATACAATGTTCAAATATAAATAGATAGATTTGGTGAACCAATTGTAAATATTATTAATTATTTTTAGTTTCACATTGTCTATATTCATTTTGCACATAAACTTGCTCACTTTTTATGCTTCCTTTTTTATTTCAATGGGTACAGTAGAATATCTTTTCTGAATTCAAATGTATGATTGTTTTCCCACAAAACAAGGCATAAATTTTATTTCAATTCTTCTAACAATGCAAAATATGTGTATCGTCTCATCACATTCTTCTTTTGGTGAGGTCTGTTCATTTGTTTTGGATCAAAAATGGCATGAGTGAGTCATCGATTGGACTATGAACATCTTTACTCTCCAAGTGATATTTTCCCCTATCTAATTTGTTTTCTTGCTATTCAAATGATGTAAAATTTATCAATATAATATTTTTGCTTTCTTCCTCAATACTTGCATTTATATATTTGTTTTTATTTGGACAAGAATTCAAGTTGTTATTCTATTTGGTCATCCATTTATTATTTTCTTTTACAAAAGTCCTTTTTATTTTGTTCAAAATTACTTTGGTGTCAAGACATCTATTTGCTTCCGTTTGTTCAAATTTTTAATATCTAAATAATCAAACCATAATTGATACACCAATTAAGGAGCATGTTCTTACTAGTTCAACAATTCATAAAAAATTGATATTTGTATTTTTGATTTCCTTGTAATTGACTACTTCTGAATCCTTTCTACTTATCTCCATTTTATTTTACTACTGCTAACCCTCAAATCAAACACATAATAATACTACTTATAGAAAGTATTCAATATTAAAGATATTTCTTTTTTACAAAACCCATTAGTGATGACCATCATAACTAATATTCAAATAAAAAATAATCAAAATAAATAACATCAATGTAATAAATTATTTAGTGCCACATAAGGATTACAAAAAATATGCCATACCTAAAGTTATGGACTAACTTAAAAAAAAAAAAAAAACTTTGTTATTGAATATTACTAATTAAAGGCATAACTAATAACTCTTCAAAAAAATAGAATCCTTTAATGTTCCATACTTTTCATATATATTATTTAATTCACAACTTCAACTCTGCCATGTATTTGTATGCATATGTAGCTTAAGATAATTAAATAATAATGTATCGATTGATTGATTAACCTAGACAAAAAGATCAAATATAGATGTGCATCTACATTTAATAAATACAAAAATAACATAGACCTAACATTATATCATACCTAAAAAAAGATAAAAATGTGAATGGGCGGGAGTAGGAGCGGCAGAGGCAATTTGAAATCTGCAGAGGTGAAAGAGGAGGAATCCAAATCGAAGGATATTTATGGCAGGTGGAAGTGACTATTTGGGACCATCAGTTGCGGTGGAAGGCCTATGTAGAGCTTTGTGCTCCTTTGGATTATTGTACGGGAGTGATCTGTTTAGGAGCTGAGAAGGGAAAGCAGTATATCTGGTGGGTACAATGTTTAGAGGTCCTTAGAAGAGGTTGGGGATTTCTCCGAGGTGAGAGATGCAATGGTTGGCAGGGTCTTTGGTTGCCCTATGTTAGGTTTTTGCTTGTCCCTTGGCATTACTGCTTTCAATGTTGTTGTGATTAACGTTGAGTGTTGGAGGGCTAGTTAGTGGCCCTTTGTGTTTTCTGGTGTAGTGCATTTTCCCCTTCCACTTTCCCGTTCCCTACAGGGAGTGTGCGGTTGCTTGGGTGTCCTTGAGATTTCTGGGTTGAAGAAGAGGCTTATTTCTGGTTTTCCTCGGTGTAGTAGGATGGCTTGGGGGCTTTATTTGTTGGCCTTTTCTTCTTCTCACTTCCTTTGGGTTGTTTGTTGCAGCTATGTGTTCTCTGTTTGGGGGCTATCTTTTGGGGTTTTTGCCGACATGGAAAGTTTGTGGCCCTATGTGTTTTCTGGTGCAATGTGTTTGCCCCTTCTACTTTGTTGTTTCCTGTAGGGAGCGTGTGGTTGCTCAGGTGTCCTTAGGGTTTCTAGGTTGAGGAAGAGGCTTATTTCTAGTTTTGCTCAGTGTAGTAGGATGGGTTGGGGGCTTTATTTGTTGGCCTTTTCTTCTTCTCACTTCCTCTAGGTTGTTCGATGTGTCTGTGTGTTCTCTATTTAGGGGCTATCTTTTGGGGGTTTTGTCGGCACAGTTGTGGTTTCCAAATGGTAGATGGAATTTAATGCCTATTATCTTGGCTTGGGGCCTATTTTGGGTGGTTGGCCCATAAGATGGAGTGGTTGTACTACTCAAATGAGGTTGTTCTCTTCCCTGTGCACTGTTGGGTTAGGTGTGTGCCTAAACTAGTGTTATCGGGGGTTTTTCTTGTTGAGAGCAGAGATAATTTTGAAGACCCAGATGTTGTTGCTTCTATTGCTTGCTAAGGTCCTCTTTCTCACTGTAGTCTCTTCCTTCTTTCTGAATACTAGGTGTTCTTTTGAGGTGAAGGCCTCTCCTTTGGAGGTGGAGTCCTCTCCCTCTTGGGTTGAGGTGTATTATGCAGATTAAGGGGGATCCCATTTCTATTCAGGTGGAATGTTAGTGTGTTGGGGTGTTGTGGCTATGTTGGGTTGGATGAGCTTGGTCTTGTCTCCTATAGAGGTGGAGTGAGCAATTGGTTTTTATACAACATGCTTGGAGTTTCGAGCTCTTGTGATGATCTCTCTTATAGAGGTGGAGAGGGGATGTTGCTGGATAATATTTTGTCTACTTTTGGGGCTCTGCTTCTATAGACCTATAACGTAGTTCTTTCTTCTAATGGTATGGAGAGAATAATCTTCCTGAGTGACTAGTATGCTATCACCTGGTTGTTGCAGGCTTTTCTTTTGGGTTCAAGGTCCTTGCCAAAACCTGGCTGTATTGGGTTGTTGGTCTCGTCAAAACCAATGGGTTCAAGATCCATGTAATATCTTCGTTCTGTGTTGGAGAACTGATTTCGGTTGTTGGTTTGTCTTTGTTTCACTACTAGGCTTTATTGTATTCTCTTTAGGCAACTTCTCCACCCTTGTTTGGGTTTCAGGTCCCTTCAAAACTTGATGGTTTCAGGTCCATTCAAAACCTATTGTATATGGTTTCGGTTCAATTCAAAAACTATTTCTCCTCTTATCAAAAACATTATATCATACCTAAATTTTGGAGACAAATTATTTTTATCAAAAAAATTAATTATTGAAAATTTTAAATTTTAATTAATTTTTCAATTCTAATTTTTTAAGATTAAATTGGTTAAAAATCATATTCGTTGAGAATTATTTTACTATGGATTCCCAATCATCTATCATTTTCTTGTGATTCCTAGAATTATTAAATAAAATCAATTTTAAAAAACTATTCCAAGAAAAACGGTTGATAAAGCTAATTGGTCTCATTTTGACATTGCTACGGCTGAAAAGTGGAACTCAAAATTAGTTGTGTTAAAAATCCCCACGCCTGATGCTGATGGGAGGGAGAATGCAAGATGGTCTTTGCCACCTCTGGGATGGTTGAAAGCCAATTTTGATGGTGCTGCTAAAGGCAATCCAAGGAAAGCTAGCAGTGGGTGTGTTTTAAGGGACAACTCGGGGGCTTTTATTGCGGCTTTTGCTATGGACATTGGCACCCAAACTAATCATGTTGCGGAAGCTGTCAGGGCTTATCATGCAGTTAACTTCGCTTTCAAGATGAACACGAAATGTCTTTGGCTGGAGGGTGACTCAATGAATATAATAAATTGCATTCTTGGGATTACCCCTCCCTCATGGAAAATTAAAAAGTGAATCAAAGATACAATAATCTTATTAAGGAAATTCGATAAAGTGAAAGTGTCCCACGCCTATAGAGAAGCCAATAAGGTGGCTAATTATTTTTCCAATGAAGGGGTTAAGAGGGGCGGGGAAAACATGTGGAGGAAGAATGAATACCTCCATTCTCAGGTGAAAGCACTAATTTATTATGATTCAATGCATGGAAGAGAAGCCTGTCTTCGTCATGATGAAAAGGATAAAGATTAGGTATGTCGATTTCACTAGATTTGATGGGACTGACATTATTTTCTTTTTCAAGAAGAGTCTTCGGCACGCTTTTTGGGTGTTTGATAAAACATGCTTAAACGGGACCCAAAGTATCTGTAGGGTGTGGCATAACAGAGCTTTGAAGATGGGAGGAGAGAGAAAACATGTGGAGCCGAGCAGCTATCAAGAGCATAGAAAGAATGCTAAAGCCTGGGAAAGAATTGAAAAGGGAGGTTTAGTCCCATTTTTGGAAGGCTCCATGGTACTGATGAGGGGATGCTGGACTATTTTGTCAAAAATTGGAAAAATGGTGAGATTGTGTTATTTGGCAGGAATGTTAAGCTGAATGAGGAAATAATTGGTGAGATTACTGGTCTTTCGACTGAGGGTGTGAATTTTTATCGGGACCGTAGGTTCTCTAATGAAGCGGTCATAAGATTTCCTAAAAAAGATAAGGAGAAGGCTAAGATGGTTAAGGTTGCCAATAGCTACTTTGATGTGGAGTCCATTAAATCAATCTGGAGGAAGGTTTTAAGAGTTATAACGGAATATATCACGGTTGACGGGCGTTTCACCAGGGTGTATGGTTATCACTTTGTCATTCTGAATCATTTCCGTCACAAGGTTCGCATTTCTCTGCCTTTTTACTTATTCTCTTCTTTAAAGAATTGCCTTGATGAAGTTGAAAGAAACCCTAGAAGGACTTATATTATTCATCCCGGTCTTGTCAGGCTCATCTATGAGCATTATCAAAATTTACCTGCTTTGCCTAAAATTGTTGATATTAGGGATTTGGATGAAGAGGATACTGAAAGTAGTAGGGAGAATGACCCCCTGGCCCCTCCTGGTTGTGCCCCTGTTGGTCCTAATTCCATTGCTCCCCAGTCCCTATCTTGTCGAAAAGCCCTTTTGGATTATGTTCTGCCTTCATGTCCTAATTTGTAGTCTTTGCATGATTGCCCTATCTCGAGTTTTGCCTCGCCGCCCTGTCCTAATCTCAAGCCATCTCCTGGCTACCCTACCCCGGGTTTGGTCTCTAGTTTTAAAGGTACCTCTGTTACGAAATTAGTCTCGTACTCTGGGAATTCTATGGAAATTTTGTCTAATAAACCTATGGTCAGTAAAGAGTCGGCCCCTAGTGCCCCTGCGTCTAGAAATTTTGGGAATGCCCCGATTGATTCCCTTAATTAGGATGAAATTAATTCTGCCCTGAATAAGCTCAAGTCTGAGGATATTGTGAGTGTGGCGGAAAAAAGTACAGATGGCCTTTTTACTGTTTTCAAGTGGACCCAGAGGGAAGTCTGTGAGTTGAAAGGCTATAATAGAGATCTCAGCAACAGAGTCATGGATTTGGAGCAGAAGATTTGCTGGAATTGTAATGAGAATGAGGGACAAGAACCCCCCTTACCGAGGAAAAGGCAGCATTTGCAGGAGGAAAGATTGACTAGGCTCGAGTGTAATATGTCCAAGATAGGCCAAAATATTAGGGCCACTGTGGCGAATAATCTCAAAATTGCCAGGCATAACACTATTATCATCAATGCTATGGTGGAAAAGCTCAAAAAAAATCAAAAGGGATCGCTGGTCATGGATTTGGATGCGGACAAAGGCTGCGGCAGATCTGCTATTTAAGGGATTTCGACTCGCACCTGGGCTAATACCAAGAGGAAGACCCCAATTTCTTCACATACAGCTCAAATCCTCAAGCAGGGGTTACAGGATATGAAAGATGTTGAAAAGGAGGCTGAGGAGTTGTTGAACACCTTGGAATAGTGTGTTGTTATTAGTTTATGGTTTTTTGGCAGTCCTTTTTTTTGGACTCTGTTGTCTCTTTGTGCTGTCGTTTCCTTTTTGGGACAGCTGTCTGTTTGTTTGGACTTTTCTGCTCTATCTTTTGTTGTTTAAACTTGGTGGTTTCAGGTCCATGTAAAACCTATTTTTTCCTTTTCAAAAACTATTGTAACTAAAATTATTAAATATTACATATTAATAAAAATAAAGTTATTGATGATTAATTACCTAAAATTAAAATTACTCGATATATTGCAAATAATAAGATTTTTTCAACATGACCTATGGTTTTATTTTACATTTTCATAATCAATTTTCAACTAATAAATTCTGATGTCAAAATGCAAAGACCAATTTCATGTTTTATGGAAATGGTTCTTAATCTAGTATGCACTGCGTGTCAAATAAGAATGGATAAGTGGACTATAACATGGGATTTATAATTCTTTACAATTCTCAAATTAAATGAAGACATATAAAATAATCTTTATGCCAAAATTAACTGATTTGTAATATATTCAAGTTAGGCTATTCAAATTGATATCTTCCAATACACACATATGTTGGCTTTAACTTTAATACATATGTATCAATATGCTTGATTGATTTTCCAATATCTCTGTTCATTATGATCTACTCCACCTACTTTATCCTACGTAAAGTCCAAAATCATAAGATTCACCCTCTACTATGAAGTAAACCTCATGTTATTTCCTACTGGCTTATTAGCACAATTTCCCTTTCTCGACTCAATCAAACAATTTCAAATATTACTGATTATTTATACCTCACATAACATTCCAAAAAAAAAGTTAGTTCCTTAATTCCCATTGAATAACCATTTGTGGTCGGCTAATTGTTGCATGCGTGCGTGTGCGAATGCTAGTTAATAAAAGTTGTGTTAGTGGTTAATTTGAAAGTTGAAAAAAATGTGCTAATTAATTGACCTTCTATACCTCTTCTCCGTACCCATTACACATGAAAGTGCAGATGAAAGCTGCAATCGGATGGTTCAAAGTTGTGATACATCTCAAGAACCAGCAGAGCTATGAAATTCGCCCACGAATAAAATTATCCTCTTGTATTGGGAGAGTCGCCCCGCCCACGGAATCAGTGTATTTCTGGTATGGACTAAACTACCGCGCAGCTACCCCACACTCTAGAAGGCATCTATTTCTCCGTCAAACAAATTAGGTACAATTTCATCGTCCGGGGGAGGTAGGGGCTAACGATAGAAGACAAATATGTGATTTGCTTAGAAGCTTCAAAGCAGGAAGGACGCAAAAGAGGGGGAAATCGACACGAAGTAATTGAGATAATTGATCGTATCTTCCCGATGAGCCACACCTATAAACTAGAGGGGTTTGTTCTAGGCTGTCACTCGCGAAATCCATTCCTCCCCTCTGGCAATTTTTCACTTCGTCCGCCCTGTTACAGCAGTACTATCTTCATCCTTTCTTTTACACTGAGTGTTTGCAGTATTCCAGAAAGAGTAAAATAAGATCCATCGATGGGCGGGTGAGTAATTCTCTTTCTAAGTGACCATCAAAACAGTTCATTAATTGATAGAGCATCGTACAATAGGAGCAGAAGCTGTAACAAAGGGATGAAGTCTACTGGTAAGCAACCGGGCAGGCCGAAGACAATGGTTGGAACTGCCAAGCCTTCTCACATAATATCTAAACTCAGCACTGTCTCCGGGGGAAAGACATCAAGCACTATAATCATCCCGAACATTCGAATTGTGCAAATTTTCGCTCCTCTGATTTTCGACACTGATCCGGCCAATTTTCGTGCGCTAGTCCAGAAGCTCACTGGAAAGAAACCGACGCCCAAGAAGCTGAAAGGTTCAGTCGGCTCAAAGAATAGCGATTCTATTCAGTTCAAGAGAAGTATAGTTCAAGATCAATCTGCAGAGAGTCATTCCCACGCCTCAACAGTTATTGATGAGCATCTTTTTGCAAAGCAGGCTGCGGAAAACGAACACCATGTAGCGGCTCCTCTCGCAGCAATCGAGACGGATTCATTGGAGGACGGAGTGCAAGTGTGTGATAATTTTTCTGAACTTTTTAGTGGATTAGAAGAGCTGAAATTCTTCGGCAGCCCCCGAGATTCAGGGTCAATTCTACCAGAATTTCCCACGATTTATCCTCCTACGGCAGAAGAGATCGATTATTGCAGTAGCATTTTTATGGCCCTAAACTGTAGCGGATTTAGTTACTTTTATCAACAATAGCCCTTGAATTGTTTATTTGGGATTTCCAGTAAGAGCGTCGTCGTGAACATTTGTCTTCCACGGTGTGAGCATAAGCAAGTCGTACATATGAAAATATTTATGGGTGTCTTCTGTATAAAGATATTCCATGCTTTTCTTTCTTATGGTGTCTTCATCGAAGAGTCGGAGCTGCTCGGCAATGGTTTTACTGCAGGTTCTTTTATTAGGGTTTTAGTAAATGACTGTATGTGGGGCAACAGTGCACGTTTAATGTAAATATATCTGTTTTTATTACTTTAAATATCATCTAGTTCAATATCAAATAGTGAATAGTAATTTTATTTTGTATTTGACTATTAAAATGGATGATATTTAAGATAATTTAGTTGTAATTTTTTTTCAATTTGTTTAATAAAAATTATCTATGTGTACACTTTTGTGTGAACTTGATAAATAAAAATTATTCTAATTAATCATGAAAGTGGGCCAATCTTTTTAAAACCTCTTAGAAAAATAAAATAAAAATATACCATGCCAATATAGTTACTATACTATTTTATGAAAAGGATTGTTGGCATAAAAACACCTAAAATTCAAAACACAATAGGTTGGATGCACAATGTATTCCTAAAATCTAATGAATACATTGTAGATAACTAAAGTTGTCCACATGTCCACACTCAACTTCACCCTATCCTAACATTAATTAAAAAATTCAATTATTTAATTAGCATTGCTTATCATTCTTCAACTATTAATTATATATAAGTTATTTAATTATTTAATTAATTAACCCTTTAACCTTATTCATCACCCATAATTCAATGAATCAATATATTTATAATCAATCAAAGCTTAACTTTTCTATCTTATTTTTAATTCCCTTTTCCAACTCAATCCAATTAGTTGATTAAAATAAATAAATTAAGTAATCAATCCGTCACACATTTCTAAACATGATTAATTTAATTAATCACATTAATCCCACTTATTCCTAAAATCTTATAATAAAATCCTAACCATTCATTTATTTTGTAAAACCATAACCTATTACACTACAAATGTGATATCTCACATGTGAGAGGGTTTTATTCAGATCTCTCTTCCACATGTGAGGAGCCACATGTCTCAATCTCTTTGTTGGAAGTTTGAGGAGATTGCCATTGGTATGTTTGTTGGCAGCATGAGCATAATACAATTTTTTCATTGATGTCAAAATTGAGATTTAATGTGAAGATTGATGTATAGTTGGCTAGTGAAGCATAAGTGATTGAGGTGATGGAAATCTAGTATGCAAATACAAGAGTTTTTCTTCAGTACAAAAAAAATGTGTTGGATATTCAGCTAAGTCCATAATAGAGGCTTTTAGTGTGTGCAAAGTATCAGTTTTTAGATTCGTATTACTCCACCTTGAAAAATTTTGGTCTACAGTTGTAAGGTAATTTTAGTGTATGTTAGAGGAATCTAAATCCAAATTTTTATGTCTTTATGTCCTCTAGAATTGAAGATAATGATGATAGTGTATCGGGTCTACTAGTGATAGTGTTACAAGTATAGAGTACATGTTAGGATAGATCTACATTTCGCCATGGAAGAATATCTAGTTATGCATATTTGAGGGACTATTTATAGGTGTCAATAGTATTTGTGGTCCAAATGGCAAGTTTTTTTGAGCTCTGAGTGTCAATTTGTGGATGAATAGTTGGTGTATTTTAGTGTTACTCCATTAGTAGAGCCAACCTAATAAGTTTGGTGGTGTGTGGAGTTAAAGGAAGTGTTTATTGATCTCATGGAGTTATGATGGGTCCCCTTTAACCTATTTTGATGTGTAAAAGGTTTTAAATTATGGTGTGAATTGAGTTTATTTGAATCTTGACATGACAAGTTATGTTATGCATGATACATCTAGTTAGGATGACCTAATTGATATTGCAAGTGTTTGTGGATGTAATGTGTATACTTGTAAGATTATCTTTTATTCTGATGTGAATATGTATGTAGTATGTTGCAAAGTATGTGATTATAGTGTGAATGTGATGCAAAGATAAAGACATGCAGAGTTTGGAAGTTGTGTAGTATGAAATGTGTTGATTTAGTATTTTGGGCTCTAGTGGAACTATATCTGTTGCATATTGTAGATGTACTATTAGCAATTCAAATCTTGG
Organism: Sequoia sempervirens; assembly: GCA_007258455.2. NCBI lineage: Eukaryota > Viridiplantae > Streptophyta > Pinopsida > Cupressales > Cupressaceae > Sequoia > Sequoia sempervirens. The sequence continues at coordinate 8,380,609 of VDFB02000363.1, read as the reverse complement.
CAATGAGTCACTCCTCTTTTTTATTCACCTATTCTTTAGACAGTGAGTCCAAAAGGCAGTGAGTCATTATGTATTCTATTATGATCGGTTATAATATATTGTGTGCTAATCCTCACCGTGGTTTTTCCATTTTTCCATTTTCCACATAGAAAATCTAGTCTTCATGTGTTATGTGCTTTGATGATTACTTTCATAGTTTCTTTCCTTACTGCAAATTGAAAATGACTTTTCAAATAGATGTTTATATGTTTAAGTGGTTTAAGAAAACACTAATTCACGCCCCCACTCAGTATTCTAGGTGTTCAATAATTGGTATCAGAGATTGGTTCATTCAATTGGCTTGATCGCTAAGGTAGATCTTGGAGTTGAACACATGGCTAATAGGATATATCTACCCCTCCAAAATAAATTCCTATGGTAGGATTTATTGAAGAAGACTGCATTATGAACATGGAAGGAGAACTCAAATCTTCCCTAGATGATTTTGATAAATAAAAATATAAGAACAACGATATGAAAAAGGATCTTAGTGATGCAGATGAATGGATTAAGATATTAAGAGAAAAAATCAAGAAATATACATATATGATCAAAGAGCTCAATCAATAAAATGAGATCATTCCTAGCCTGAAATTGCAGACTGAAAAAAGTAAAAGAGTTGAATACTATCTAAATGCTAAACAAAAAAAATCTGAAAAAATGCTCAAAGCTTGAACAAGAAGTTGTAACCTTGAGATCAGATCTGGAGAAAGAAAATATTCAAGAAGAAAGTTCAAGGAGAGTACTGCAATGCTTGATGAGATTATTGCAAATCAAGAATCTAAAGACAAAGAAGGATTAGTATTCATAAAGGTGTAATCTCAAAAACAAATCAAATTCTAAAAAAGGTTGATAAGATGAATGAAAAGAAGAGTAACTTCAAAAAGGTCTAGAACCAAATGAGTGAATTCAAAAGACCACCAATCAGACAACCAAATACACAAGCCTACCCATCTTTTAATGGTTATATGTTATTCCTCCAATAATTTTAGACATAAGGTTTTAGAATGTAGAAGTAGAATGAATTTGAATGCTCAATCATTTCCTAGACAGTGTTTTACATGCAAGAGATTTGGTCTTTGAGCTAGTGAATGCATAAATCAGATGTTGAATAGCTATAAAAATGGTATGAAGTTTCAATATTTTTGAATTGTAGATTTTTGGGTAGGGCTTATAGACCACTCTTACACTCTTAGGATGTTTCACCTAAAAGGAGAGAGATAAACCCCACATAAAGGATCTATGCTAGGTTCACTCAAATTATGTAATCTATGACGTTATTTACACTAAATGGAATGAACTAAGTGTAATTAGATGATCTATTTGACTGACTATGAATGCAAAAGCTAAGATTTAAGCAATGTTGTAAAACATAATGTGATATGCAAACATGAACTATGAATGAACAAATGCAAATATGAAAAGAAGAAGGTTAATTCATAGTGCACCTAGGAAAAGAATGGAGAATATTTAATCTTCTAAATGTTGTCTGAGATTACTAAAAATCACTAGTGGGACTCATTCGCCACTGATGGCGAATCAATCCTAGATCTGATGAAAACTGTCAGAAATTGGTTTCTGAGTGCCAGGATCTAGAATCTGACAAAATCTAGTTTTCCAACCTTAAGGTGGGACTCACTCACCAGTAATGGTGAATCATTCCTCTCCCAAAATTTTGTGAAATCAGGGGACAATTCTACAACACAAGATCTGAGGTTGTCTACTTGTCGGGTTGACAAAGTTAGTTTTGTAGAAAATGGACAGAATGTCTTCTCCAAGCTTGAAATGAGGTTGATTTGACTTAAAGCACCTTGTTGACCTTTTAACCACCTTTCAACATCTAATTTCTAGTCAAATCTACATACATAAGTCTGCAAATACACATGCAAGAGGGGGAAAATGATTGAGGGTTAGAGAATAGTGGTTTTCCTTGGTGAAATCCCACTTTGGTAATCAAACCCTTAATGAAATAATGAAATGTAAGAGAATGATAAACAAATAACATGAAAATGCTATCAACTTACCAAACCCTTATTGAAGGAAAATCTCAAGATATGTCAATGGTTGCTCCAAAATTCTTGAATGCTTGATGAATGCTTGAATGAATGGGAAGATTCCTTGAATGTGTTAGGAGATGTAAAATGAGGATAAAAACACTTATTTATACATTCTTGTGACTTAGTAACCCATTGATACGTCATCACAGGGCATCAAGAAATTTTGAATAAAAACCTGCAAGAAAATTTGAAATATTTTGAATTTGGAGCCAAGAGGGACTCATTCACCACCCATGGAGAATGGGTCCCACCTTAGACCTGAAAGTGGGTGTCGGGAACTAAGTCAGATTTAATGTTATTTGTTGGGCTTCCATTCAAAAATATAATTAATTAAGCCTTATAAGGGCATAAAGGGGTCAAATAAAGCATAAGAAAGGTGTAAATAATGAAATTATGCCTAGAAACACATGAAATCTTGTTTCAAAACTTTACAAAACTTCAAAATATGACCTAATAAGTGATGAAAAGGTGATTTTTAGGTTAATTGTAATAAATAAAGCCTAGAAAAGTGTAGAAATGTTTTACAACACTTCACAACACCTTCACAAGATGCCATAATTTGAATTTTAAGGACCTAATGTGCATGTTCAAGCCGCATTACATCAATAAATCAAAGAAAAATTGGACCAATCATCATGAAGAAAGACCTAAAAGGCCATGAAAATGACAAGGGGCCATTTTTCTATGGAACATTTAGCCCCAACTTTAGTGAGACAATTAACTTGCTTCAAACTCACACTAAAGTAGTCATGGAAGTTGAGAAGAATCCCAATGCACTTATGCCTAGCAAGATGGAATGGTAATGATCAAGAGGGATGATCAAGCTCCCAAGATGAAGATCCCATGGAAAAGTAATCATAAGCACAAAGGAACGCAAGTGTTAAAATGAAAGAATTGGATTAAGCTTCAATCGTCTATCCAACTAGTTATGGATTAGATCTAGGCTGTTTGTTTGAAAAAGAGAATGCATACTCACTCTGGGGTGACAGAACTCATGGCGGTCTGCCAATTGAGAAGGCCCAAAAAGGTAAGATACATATGCTAGTTGGTATGCACTCAAAAACACAAAGGTGGCTATGGGGAAAGTCATGTTGCTAAATGGGCTTCCTGCTCAACCATATCAAAGTTATACCTCCTGATAACTTTAACAAGGCACCACAAGGGAAAATTTTGGTTCATGCTTCATGAGACAAGCAAAGCTTTGTATGATTAGAACTCATGAACAAAAATCAAGGTACCACAAACATGCAAGTTGTGTTATGCAAGGTGGCCAAAAAGTGTAAAGTGTAAAATGCAAAAATGCAAAAATGTAAACTGTAAAAGTGTTAAATGGAAAAGATGTTCAAAGGAATCTCGTTAATTTTATGCAAGGTTTGTCACTTAGGGGATATTGTTTCTAATGTATCAAAGAGAGGACCAATCAAAGAATAAAATATTCACAGCTTAAGGGATGCAGTGCATCACATCAAGACAACAAGAGGAATATAATATGCTAAGATAGATCACATTTATGAAGGACATCACACCCAATGTCATCCACAAAGTGACGAACGCATTGTATGAAATGACAAGAATGCACTAAGAACCGAGGATGCAAAATGAATTATGGTAATGTATGCCCCCCACTTTAAAGGAATTGCTACACACTATTTTGTGAGCAATTACTTTAAAGTAGCAAAGGAAAGAAAATGCAAAAAGGGTAAACAAGACGTCAGAGCCAACTTGGAAAGCTTTATGCCAAGTCCTATAATTTCAAGTAAGGTTGCTTCATGTAAATGAAAAAGAAAACAAAAGAAGAGAGGGTTGCCCCCCCAGAAAGGAACACACAAAACCTATAAGGGATCTATGGATTTAGGGTTAGTATGTTCATTCACAGTGTTTTTATTAAGGAACTCAGAACTATCATCATTCCCCAAAGCACATAGAACAGTTAGAAGAATGGAAGAAAGAGAGTGAAAACAAAAGAAAATGAAGATCTGTTTTGGATCAACGTGGAAGAGACATTGCAATTTCAACACTTTCCATTGTCCCCAAAAAGAAAACACAAGAAAAAAGAGAATGAAAAGGTGAAAGAAAAGGAAAGTATTTTGGGTCAACATGAAGGAGAAATTTCAGTCTTAATTCCTTGCATCATCTCTAAAAGAAAAACATAAGAAAAACGGAAAAGTAAAAATGACAAAGGGGTCGATTGGGTCAACATGGAAGAGGCATTGCAGTCTCAACACTTTGTGTCATCTGCAAAAGGAAAATACAAGAAAAAGACAAAGTAAAAATGAATAAGGGACTGATTGGGTCAACATGTAAGAGACATTGCAATCTCACCACTTTGTGTCATCCCCAAAAGCAAAACAAAAAAGAAAAATTGAAAAAGACAATACATGAAATATAGAAGAATAGAGGTACAAATAGATAAAGTATATAATGAGAGAGAAAACATCAAATGTACGATACGGGGGAACACGATACGCACATAAAAGAAAAATGGAAAGGGGAAAGTAATACAAATGTAAGTCAACCATTAACTAATTTATTAGGTTCTCAATCGTAAGTAGTTAAGCAGAAAAGGAAAACTAGGTAAGAGACAAAGACAAGTGCATTACAAGGACAAGGCTAACAACTTCTTGCTCCCCACAAAGTGTAGGGAAACAATGAGCCAATGTGGGTGATGTGAAAGGATCATACAATAGTGAAAATAGGGAATTCTGCAACTATGGCATGATAAAAGTAATTTAGTTTTTATGGGATAATACGAAAGCAATTGGTATTAGTGCAATGATACTTATCTAGTATGTCCTTCAATGTCCAACATTCTTCAGTTCAATGTTGAAGAACACGATGATATTTGCAAAATGGTATGTTAGAATATTTAGGACAAATGACCAACCTATTCATAGGTGGTAAGAGTATAAAACCTTTGTTTAAAAACAGTTGAAGAATCCTTTCACATTCAGGTGGAGGATGTGTAGGAAACTTAAGTTTTTTCAATTTTTAAGGTCATTTTTCGTTTGCTAGAATTTCCTTTTTCATGAATGGAAGGAGGAAGAGGACCCATGGGGATCCGAGCATCCTTGTCATTAGAATCAAGTAATGGTTGTTCACATGGAAGGAGAATGTTTAAGTTAGGAGAAGAATCAAAGATCACTGTACAATCATCTCAAAGTCTCCAATATTCAAAAGGAGGTCTATCAGGATGAGGAGGATCTTGATATCCTAATCCTATGGTTTTTTATACTATTGATTTTTGTTCAAGGAGTTGGTGAATTCCATGTTCATGTGTAGTGTCACAACCTTGTTTACTGAGGGTAGTAAAGCCTTTACCATATGTTTCTTCTAGGTTTATGGTAGTGTTTGTGACTTTGTGATCATAAAATGGGTGAGTATGTGGTTGTTGAGAGCAACTAGGTCCACTTGATGGAGGAACTTTATGTCCTTCATTGATTTTAGGATGTAAATATGCAAAATGATCAGAAAAAGAAACAATAGAAAGATCTTGTGGCTTCATGGATGGGTAAAAGGCTACATTGGATTTGAGGTTATCATGGCATTCATTGAAGAACATTTTCATGCTATCATCATATTCTCCAATGATGTCTACATCACGAGGAGGAAAATCATGAGGAGTTGAAGGAGCATGAGAAAACTCAAGGTCATTAGGGTTACAACCAAAGACATAATTGGAGATGTCTACCAAGGATTTTAATGAATTCCAAAACTCATTAAAGAAAAATGCCACGATGACAATGAATCTAAGTAAACTAAGATGCAAGAAATAGCTAAAAACAAAGATTTTGGAAATCAAAACAAAAAGAAACTACAGAAAACTATAATGCAAGAAATACCCAAAAATCACCTAAAAATGTTGTGTAGAATGTGCAGGTGGATTGATTCGCCACAATGGCAAATGAATTCAACTATGAGATTATTTTTATGTTTTTCAAAAAAATTTAAGCGATTTTAATGCTTTTCAAATGCCAAGTAAGGATACAGATGCATATTTTTAGTTTTTTTAATTATATGCAATCCAAATATGAAATCTAAATGAGTATTTCACTAATGCAATTTTGAGAAACCCTAGGATGCAAAAACAAGACAATAGCCTAATTGAAAGTTGATGCAAATGAAGTTTAAGATGCAAGATGAAATGGAAATTATAAATTTAAAGTGCTCAATATGTAGGTTCATCAAAATGAACTGTATATTTTTGGGTAGGGCTTATAGACTACTCTTGCACTCTTAGGATGTTTCACCTAAAAGTAGAGAGATAAACCCCACACAAAGGAACTACACTAGGTTTACTCAAATTATGCAATGTATGATGTTATTTAGACTAAATGGAATGAACTAAGTGCAATTATATGATCTATTTGATTGATTATGAATGCAAAAGCTTAGATTTAAGTAATGTTGGAAAACACAATGTGATATGCAAACATGAACTATGAATGAACAAATGAAAATTAAAAAAGAAGGTTGATTCAAAGTGCACCTAGGAAGAGAATGGATAATATGGAATCTTCTAAATATTGTCTAAGATTACTAAAAAATCATCAGTGGGACTCATTCACCACTGGAATCTGACCAAATCTAGATTTCTATCCTTAAGTTGGGACTCATTCACCATTGACGAAAAATCAGTCCTCTCCCAAAATTTTGTGAAATCAGGGGACAATTTTGCAACACCAGATCTGAGGTTGTCTACTTGTTGGGTTGACGAAGTTAATTCTATAGAAAATAGACAAAATGTCTTCTCCAAGCTTGAAATGAGGTTTATTTGACTTAAATCACCTTTTTAACCACCTTTCAACACCTAATTGGTTGTCAAATATGCATACACAAGTTTGCAAAGCCACATGCATGAGGGGGAAAATGGTTGAGGGTTAGAGAATAGAGGTTTGCCTTGGTCAAACCCCACTTTGGCAATGAAACCCTTAATGAAATAATGGAATGTAAGAGAATGATAAACAAATAACATGAAAATGTTATCAACTTACCAAACCCTTATTGAAGGAAAATCTGAAGATATGTCAATGGCTGCTCCAAAATGCTTGACTAGATGATGCAAAGTGCTTGAATGCTTGATTAATTCTTGAATGAATGGGAGGATTGCTTGACTCTGTTAGGAGATGTAAAATGAAGAGAAAAACACTTATTTATACATTCTTGTGCCTTAGTAACCCATTGATGCCTCATCACAGGCCGAAATCAAGTAATTTTGAATAAAAACTTGAAAGAAAATTTGAAATATTTTGTATTTGGAGCAAAGAGGAACTCATTCGCCACCCATGGTGAATTGGTCCCACCTTGGACTTGAAAGTGGGTGTCGGGTATTAAGTCACATTTAATGTTGTTTGTTGGGCTTATATTCAAAAATACATTTGATTAAGTCTTATAAGGGCATAAAGGGGTCAAATAAAGCATAAGAAAGGTGTAAATAGTAAAATTATGCCTAGAAAAGCATGAAATCTTGTTATAAGACATTACAACACTTCAAAAAGGACTTCATAAGTGATGAAAAGGTTATTTTTAGGTGAATTGTAATAAATAGAGTCTAGAAAAGTGTAGAAATGTTTTAGAACACTTCACAACACCTTCACAAGATGCCATAATTTAAATTTTAAGGACCTAATGTGCATGTTCAAGCCACATTACATTAATAAATCAAATAAAAATTAGACCAATCATTGTGAAGAAAGACCTAAAAGGCCATGAAAATGACAAGGGGCCATTTTTTGATGGTACAATTTCAATGGCTATTGTTATATACGCAATAAAATTTGGCATAAGGCTAATCAATGCAGATCCAAAGTAAGTGGAAGTAAACTTATTTAAATTGTCAAATTAAACGAATGGAATAAGTTAGGATACATTTCTAAATTTTAAAGAAGCAATAATGTGAAGGTTGATGCAATAAAGATGAGTGATCCAGTGAATAAGGCTAATCATGTAGAGATTAATAAAGAGATGAACAAGATATGGAAAAATAATGAGGACAATGAGCTTAGGATTGAATACATGTGCTATCCTCTGGTGTAGATGTTTCCTTCAGAAACTAAGTTGGAGCTTTGGCTTAGGGTGAGCTTTAATAGATAGTCATTAAGCCCCTCCCAAAGATATGATTTTGATGCATTTAGCACATGAATATAAGGTGTAGGTTGATATGCTTGACCTATTGGTGAAAACACAGATGGAAAATGTTATGCTGCAAAATTTTATAGTGCAATTGAAGGTGAATGTTCTATCACAATTATGGTTTATCATCTTTTGGTCAAACTTCAAATCAGTGCATTCAAGGAATTTTAGGTCATTTAAAAAGGATTTATAAGCCATCACTCATATTTTTTAAGTCATTTACAAAAAAGAATTCAAGGAGAGAATAAAAAATAAGGAGAAAAGTGAAGTGATTCTAAATTCGCAAGCAAAACCCTGGTAGAAAAGATTCAAAAGGTATTTGTAGATCACTACTTTTCCCTAGTTTCATAAGAATTTCAAATTGTTGCAATATGTGTACTCCAAAATTTGTTAAGGTTGTAGATCATCCTCAACCCAAATTCAAGAAGCACCTTGATAAATCAATGATGATGGACTCCTATGGTCCATTTTTCAAGTATTCCATATGTTGTAATGCATACAAGAGATGGTAGGATTCACATATATACAAAATTGAAAGAGTAAAACCATTCTAAGTTAGGATATGCAATGGTTAATGAACTTATCAGAGAAAAAAATAAATTGAAACTTGAGTTTGAGAGCTTGATCGAGAAGAAGCTCGACGTCTTGAACAACTTCCCTATCTTTTTCTATGTGGATGAGTGGATTAGAGACACTTTGAGTAGGATTCATGATATGTTTATTCAATTGTATATACCACATATTATTAATAAGGAGGAAATTAGGGCTTTAATAGGATTATGTTCAACTAGACCAATGTCAACACTCAACTGAGTGAAAAATGAAATGGTGATGAATTTAACTAGTACAACATATGACAAGAGAGCCCTAACTATCATGGAAATTAAATACCTTATAGTGAAATATGAATCAATGATGATAGGATACAAGATACACTTTTCAAACATAGAGAACTTTGTTTCTACTACTTCCATCAACATTGCATATGATATGGTAAAGAAAAGTGTTGATTATGATTTGCATGTGTTATTAAGGGAATAAATCTTGGAGAATTTGAAAAATACTAAGGAATCCAAGTACCCCTTCCAATTTGGGACACTAATCATTTGTTTCTTATTTTATTTCCTAAAGGAGGTCCCTAGAACTAGGAATATTGTATGGTTGAAGGAAATCCTAGTGGCTACTTAAATTAGAGTCCATTTGATGAGACTAGGTGATGTAGAAACATAGAAGAAAGAATTATTGGGATTCTTTGAAAATTTCCAAGAGAATATGCAAGCTAGAGAAAGGAATCCAAAGAGTGTGGCGAAGAATTATAAAAATGACATTATCTTTATGATTAATTAAGATTGTTGTACGATCAAGGTTATTGAGACTAGAACTATGTGGGTCTCTGAAATTGGATATGAAGTTTTAAATGATATAATTGTTGGTCTGGTTGACCATATTCTTAGCATGCCTAGAGATACAACTAAGGGAAGATATGGAACTTATGAGGAAAAGTCTATGGAAGTGCTTATGAAGCATAAAAAGAAGGAGATCAATAGAAATTTTTAGAAGATGATTACACAGGTTATAGAGATGATGGGAATTCCTAAAAACTATGTGGAGAAAGGTAAGAATATTTATAGTTTTCTGGAAGGTTCTGACAACATTTAATAAGATCTGGTAGAATAGCTAACCCTTCTCTGATTACACACAATTCATCCAAAACAAAACCTTCTTCTAGTAGAACAAAGAGAAAGGAGCCAACCCATGATTTAATTAAAAAATTGAGTGCACCTATGAATGAAAAGCATATTTCAATAAAGTAAAAAGTGCCCCAAAAAATAGGAAAGTGAAAGAAAAGGCAACAAGAGAAAGATATGTAATTTTTGAGGTAGAGCAAGAAGAGAAAAAAGAACCTCTAACAAGGAAGAGAAAATTTGGTGTACAACTCAAGTAGATACTAGCACAAAGAAATCCAAAATAGACATTATGGAATTTCATAGTGATGTAGAGATAGAAAAGGAGAAAAAGGAATTTAGAATCCATGTGAGAGAAAAGAAAATTGAGTTTACGAAAGGAGATAAGAATTTGGGAGTCAAGAAGAAGAAGAGGGAGAAGAATCCTTTGGTAATAAATCGTAGTTATTTGGGATTAGATTCATTGTTTAATTGTATAGTTGAGCATGAAATGTTGGAACAGACTATTGCCTTATATCCCACTGTGGATGATATTGATAAGTCAACAATTGAAGAGGAAATAGCTAGATACATAGTAACATTTGATGTTGGAATGAAGAAAATTGAAGGCCAATTTCCTAAGGATCTCAAAAGTGCATTACATGTAAGAAGAGAAAAGGCAATAAATGAAGATGCAAAATTGAGAACTTTTGCTTTAGAGAAAGTTAGTTCCTTTTCTGATTAGGATAGAGCTTAATTAGCTTAATTATACAATAAAGAGTTCAGGATCAAGAAAATTTTCACCACACTTATGAGCACAGATAAAGACTATATAGAGTGGCTAAGGAATGAGACTATGAAGAAGGTTGCAAATCTTGCAAAAGAGTTAGGTATGACTATGAATAGTGAAATGAATTTTAATGTCTCTTTTCCTAAAGTGAATGTACTAGAAGATGCCCAACATGAGCATGTAGCTAAGGAGGATGTAAAAAAGATGTGATTATTGATTATTCTCTTCTAGTGGAAGAGAGTGTTGTTGAAAAAGATAGTGAAATGTAAAAGGAGGATGCACAAGCAAAGCATAACACACAACCTCTAAACAAAAAGAAGAATGCAGAGAAGGAAGAAGAGGTTGTACAAGACAACCTAGAGATATATGAAGCAAAAGATACAAAAAATCTAACTTCTCTAAATAAAAATGATAAATTAGTTGATGATAAGAAGAAGAATGAAGTTTGGTGATGCTGACAAAGAGAAAAATGATGAAAAATCTAAAGATAGCATTGGTGATAAGGAAATGGATTATCATAAGGATGAAGAGAATGTGAAGACTATTGTTGAGTCTTCCACAACCTTTGAAGATACCTTGAAAATCCTATTGGGAATGAAACTACAATTTCAACTTCTTGTATCTTCATAATTGATTTAGATTTGAATGCATGAAGGGAAAGTTTATATGGACAATATATCCCCCTTACACAAATTTCAGCTTGGTGATGCATTCCATGCCTCCACTAGAAAGGAAATCTTGCAAACCCACTAGAAAAGTATTGAATTAATAGATGAGGCTTTGAAGGTGCTACAAGAAAGTTTTCCCAATGCTAGTGTTGACAATTCCCTATTTGGTGTGAAGTAATTGTGGGGTGAAATCACAAATTGTGTCTCACTTGTTTCCCAATATGGAGATTTAAATCAATATTTTTAATTGAATCTTCATCTTTTGGGACCTATAGCAACTAAACCATTAAGAATTTGAAGATGATGTAAACTAGTGATTTGTGGCAATTTGTGTGTGTATATATATATTTTTTTCAAATTCGACAAAATAAATCATGAATCTTTCAAAATATCCTTTAATAAATGGTTTTAAATAGAAAACACCATTTTTAGAAAGCAATGTTTGTGTCGTAGAACATAACTTTTTTTCTATAAAGGATTAAATTTTAATTTTTGAAATATAGATTCTCAACATCAATATCTAGGGAAAGGATATATTTTCATAATTTTTGTTGCATTTTTTTTTTAATTAATTTTTGAAGTCACTTTAACTATAATTTGGACATACGTGTATGTCCACAACCTAACTCGTTGTGTATTTATCAAAATCCTTTTTTTTTGGGTGAAATGAGGAAATAAATACATAGGGAATGGATATTTTTTGAAAAAAAATTACAATTGTTTACTATTTTTCCACCTCTACACAACGAAGAGCTTGATGTTCAAAGAAAAACCTATGTTTAGTAAACCTTAAAAATTAAATACATGATAAAATGAAAATATATCAAAACTATACTTTTTGGAAAGCTTATTTAAAGGGATACAATCTTGCATAATATATTTTTTAAATGATGTTATTTAATACCTCAAAAGGTAAAGAAAAGTGGTTTTTTCCAGCATTTTGATAGGTGCGAAGGAGACTCCATTGTGGGTATGATTTAATACTAGAGGGATTCTATCCAAGGGGGTTTGATCTAAGGAGGACTTATATATCCCTCTTCAATTAAAAACCTTTAGATGGCGACTCTCAAGACTTCAATCATTTGTTTTTTTCTAAAAACAATGATTTTAGGAAAAAATTAGCACATCCCAAAAGTGAGAAACACTATTGTGGAAACACCCTTAGGTTGTATATAATCTATTTAAAGAAATATTCTAATGGGTTATAGGAGAAGTTAGAGAAGGAAAAAAATAGGAAAGTGAATGATAAAAGGTTGGAAAACATTTCAGACAAGTGTGCTACTATGCATAGAAAATTGAAAAATAACCTTGAAGATATACATAGCTATGTTGAGGAAGGTAAGGTGTTGTTTCATTTTTTCTTGAAGTGGCCTAGTTCCACTAAAAGAATTAAGAATGAGATGAACTCTATTGAGTCCTAGATTGAAAATCCATCTGGTGCATGTGAATGGCTAATGGTGCAGATGGAAGTACAAGATTAGCTATTGAAAATATACACGAATAATTCGTCCAACTATAGGAACAAAAAGAAAAGATTATAGTGTAGTTTGGATAGCTTAGAGACCTAGTGAATGCCAACATGAAATCCATATCTAACGCTCAGACTAATGAAAAGAGGGTAGTAAAGTTGAATCCGGTACCCAATACCACAGAGGAAGGTGAAGAACTTGTCATAGAATTTGAGACATAGAGTTGCATGCTTGGTTTAGCCAAGAAAGATTGGGAAGATGGTTTAAGAAGGATTTGGAAATGCACCTTGCAAGATTGTAGGTTTCAAACACTTCTTTCATATGATGTATATTTATTTCCTTTTATGAATTTTTAAATTTCATTGTATATATGTGGAAGATAGTTGATAATATACCAATGCAAATTTTGATCAATTTTGATGGATAGCACTATTAGGGGGAGTTGGTTAAAATTTTGAAGAAATTTGTTACTCTCATGCATATATGTATATATTAGTTAGGGGTACTATCTAAGTAAGTCAAGTAAAATCATGTATATATGAAAGGAGGAGAAGGAAAAAGAAAAGAAAGTATATTTGAATGATATCAAAGGGGGAGAAAAAAATAGAAAATATGTGTGCACCCTTTTCCCTTGATGTTAAAGGGGGAGAATATTTGGAGAAGTGTTTTGAGTTTTTTCCATGTTGCTATCAATGAAAAAGGGGGAGATTGTTGCAAGTTTGATAAAATTTTCATTGATATGTTTGTTGGAAGCCTGAGCTTAAGCATGAGTATGTAATACATTATTGTCATTGATGTCAACATTGTGGTTTGATGCGAAGATTATTGCATAGCTTGCAAGTGAAGCATAAGTTATTGAGGTGAGGTAAATCCAGTACATAGATGCAAGAGTTTTTCTCCAGTACAAAATAGATGTGTTGGATATTTGGATAAGTCCATAATATAGGCTTTTAGTGCATAGAGTTGTAGTGTAGGAAAAAGCATCCCTTTTTCACACTTAATTTGTGAATGAATACTTAATAATAAAATGAGCTTAATGATGCATTAATTTAGTGTTTTAATATGTATTTTACATATTCACATTAATTTTAAGGCCATTTTAATTAAAATACACTTAATTGTGCCTTGATTTTGGTGTTGTAAGGTGTACCTTTACACTTTCACACTAATCTAGGTCTTTATTAATTAATTGAGGTTGTTCCCTTAACTAGGCCCTTTAATTCAATTCCAAGCCTAATTAATTGTAAATTTTGAGGAATAAAACTTGACATTGAGTAATGTGTGTCCTAGGAAAGTGGCCTAGGACCCATTCGCCATAGGGTGAATGGGTCCTCACCTGCACCTAGGACCTAACTTCAAATTATGTTTTTGGTGGTTTTTCAATGATTTCAAAGGTATATTTAGATGTCATCTTGCAATATTTGAATTTCCAGAATCAATGTTAAGATATGTATAAATAAGAGGTTATTTCACTTAGTTTCACCTATATTTTCAATTGTTCAAACCCTATAGAAAAATTTATGACATGAAGATAATTCAAGAGAATTTTCAAGGAATTCAAGGGAAGATTATTTAATATTATTGCAACAATCAAGATTCCTATCATCATTCCAAATATTTATTACATCATGCATGTTGGTTGATCTAATATGGTGATGTAGTGTTAAAGATCTAATCAAGCATATCAAAGGAATTGTTTCTAATCAAGTTTCATGATCAAGATCTACATACATTGAGGCCATTTCATGCTAGTTGGAATATTTGTAATCCAAGGTTCAAATAAGGTTTGATGATTTGTTGCATATTATTTTTCATTCATCACTCCTTCATGCTTTTCTATTTCATTTCAAGGTTTAATTCTAAAAAAATGTTTGACCAAGGAAAACCCCCATTCCCTAGAATTTTTTTTTTCTCTGTTTGATGTGTGATTGCATATTTTAGGTGAAAGATCCTTTGAAGAGAAAAAATGAAGAAAGTTAGAAATTTTCCAAAGTTTAAAGAAAAGATGTCATATCATGGAAACTCCTCTATAGAATTTATTTTTGATCGTCTAATAGTGAACATGAAGAATTTGGGAGTGCAGACACAATAGAAGAGAACTAAAAAAGAATTTGTTAGGAACCCTAAACAAGACCCATTTTCCATAGGGCGAATGAGTCCTTAGTGAGCTCCAAAAGGTGATTTTGGTGAAAGGTACACATCATTTTCCCCCTCTAGATCTACCTTTTTGGTTGTTATTTCTATCAGATTCTATTATTGTTCTTCTTTTTCATTTCATAGCTTACACTTTGAATGAAATTAGAAGAAGAGGTTAATATGGTGAACACCTCTTTATCAACCTCAACCATTTTTTTGTTGTTTCAAGAGTAAAATTTTCTAGATCTGAATTACTCTACCTTAATGAATTTTTTTCTACAGTTCTAAGGTAATTTTGGTGTATGTTAGAGGAATATAAATTCAAATTTTCATGTCTTTATTTACTTTGGAAAAAAATAAAATGATCATAATGTATCGGGTCTACTAGTGATAGTGTTAACAATATAGATTACATCTTATGTTTGGTTTTCATTCCATCATAGAAGAATATATGGTTATGCATATTTGAGGGAGTATTTACATGTGTTGGTAATGTCTATGGTCCAAGTGGTGAGTTTTTTTGAGGTTTGAATGTCAGTTTGTGGATGAAAATTTGGTGTATTTTAGTGTTACTCTATCAATGAATATGGCCTAATAAGTTTGGGGTCATGTAGAATTTAAGTTAGTTTTGATTAGTCTTATGGAGTTATGATGGTTCCCCCCTAACCTATTTTTATGTGTTACAAGTTTTGAATTAGGGCACAAAGTGTGTCTATTTGAATCTTTAGCCGACAAGTTATGTTATGCATGGTACATCTAATTAGGCTAACATAATTGATGTTGGAAGTCGTTGTGGATGTAATTTCTATAAATTTAAGATCATTTTCATTGTTGATGTGAATATGTATGTAGTATGATGTGAATTATGCAAGTAGAGTACACATTCGATGTGGATATAAAGTAGAGAAGAGTATGGAAGCTATGTAGTATGAAGCATCTTGATTCACTATTTTTGGCTACAATGGAATTGTATCTCCTACATATTGTAGATGCATTATTAGCAGGGGTATGTGCAGGATCATGATGGGCCAAAAAGTGGCGATATGATGGGTATTTGTAGGGTATGTGGCTAGAAACCTTTTTTTTACCCAAAATTGATGAAATGAAAAGTGTTTTTAAAGGAGATTCTCAGCTTTCACCCAATATAAATTATGTTGTACTTTGAATTTAATAAATGATTATTATTCATTTTCTATTTGAATTACGACTAAAGTCCTGATTGATAGGATGATTCAAAAAAATCTTTAGCTTTCAAATGGTACCACATTTTTTGAATATGAAACATGTGTCACATTTTATGCTTCACATACTATAGGATTAAAAAAAAAATTGAATATCATGAATTTTTTACCAAGTTATGGTGGTCAGACATACGAGTTTTTATATTTTTTAAAAGTTATAAAAAATTCATAATTAATTATTTAATTGGAAAAAAATTACAAAAAAATAAGCATCACATCGGTACATGAGTCTTGTACTTACATCTAAAATATTATAAAAAAATATTATCATTTTATTGTCATTAGGGTGGTTAGACAAATTCCTACTTGTTATTTTTTCCCTGAAATTTAAGTGCTACTACATTGAAATAAAAAAATTTGACCAAATAGATTTTTTTATTTTTTTAAATAAACCTAGTAGTTTAGAAACTACATTCAATTTTCTACATATTCTATTGTTATATATTTTTGAAATAATATAGATAACTTATTCAAATTTTTACGTCAAGTTGCCTAACTCTAATTTTTCTAAATTTTTCGCCACTTAAGGGCCTATTTTTTCCATGATGATCTTGCACATACCCGCAGTTCAAATCTTGTTAGTGAGCCACCCCTCTTTTTTTATTTTCTCTTATTCTCTACAAAGTGAGCCCTTCAGACAATAAGGCCAAAAGGTAGCGAGCCATTCTATAATATGTTATGACTAGTTATAATATATTGTGAGCTAATCCTCACCGTGGTTTATCCCTTTTTTATTTTTTGCACATAATAATATAGTGTTCATGAGTTATGTTCTTCAATGATTAATTTCATGGTTTCTTTCTCTATTGAAAATTCAATAAGATTTTTCAAAGAGATGTTTAAATGTTTAAGTGGTTTATGGAAATACTGATTAAACGCCCCTCTCAGTATTTTGGGTGTTCAAAACTCTTATCAAAATTTTTTATGTTTCTTTATCACATATGTGAGTGGAGTCAATATTAACCCTCGGATCTAGTAAAACTAATCCTAGCCATTCATATATCACTGATTATCCTCCCTATGTGCGACAATCAAAGGGTACCAATTGAAATTCTCTCATCTACCCTATTCTCTCTAGTATTTTTATCCCTTAATTGAGATGAAATCACTATTTTTGTTTCTTCATCTTCAACATCCATAAATCAAATCCCTCTCAAAATATTATTAACAACACTCTTAATTAGAAGGATACATTACAATATTAAAGATTAACCTACATCATTTCATCACAAAATTAGAATAAGAGAACATCAAGACAATTTATGGGAGGCAATTGAGTACTTCTCAATAGTTTAGGTGCACATTCATCCTCTTCTGAATAAAGGAGAGGTATATATAGAGGAAAGGTAAAAGGTTTTTATTTTATTTTTGAAAATTATTTCTCACTCTTGTTCTTTTATATATGCATATAATTGATGCAGGAGCATCTAGTGGTGTAGGGAAATCTTGCATCATCAAAAAATAATTCTTATTTTCCTTAGTTCTTTTGAGTCCCATGATGGCACTTATGGGGTGTAAAACAATCAGGAGTCTAAAAAGGCGAAAAATAGTCACTTACTATTTTTAGTAAGTCAGTCTAAATGGGCTTGTATGGACTTGAAAATTTACCCGAAGGAGCAGACCTAAAAAAAAAATTATGTCATGAAAGAATCATCTGAATACCCTGAACAGTTTTGGAGATATTCATGTTTTCGTCTCGAGAAATTTCTCCAAAGTGCAGCTTCAAATTTAGATATGAAAACCTTAGAGGCCCCAAACAACTCGAAAAGTTGATGAACATATCTTTGATGAATTCAAAATTGTAGATCCCTTTGAGAGCTTTCCAATGATACATTATAATAGAAAAGTAGACACCTAGATCAAAAGTTATGGCCCCGCGAACCTTCCCCACTAAAAACTAAATTTCATAAAAATATCTTCCTAGGAAAGAAATCAAATGGTGGGACTTCTGGCACCAAAAAAAGGGTAAATTTATACTTTCTAGAACATTCTAGACCAGTTACTGGATAAAATAAAAAGGGATAATTGGGGGTTGTAGAAGGTGGCTCCATTAGTGCATATTGTGGCTTAAAATAATACATTTTGTTTTTAGGGTGGATTTTGTTGTAATGAATCAGGCCTATGAGGTTATAGCATTGTAAGTTCTAAATTTGTAATTTCATTTTCTAAAAATAATTAAAAGTTATTTTATGTCTCACACCTTCTATGTTGGTATCTATTGTTGTGATTTTTAAAGGTTTAGGGCGGTTTGGCCCTCATCAAATGGTATCAGATTAGGTTTTCCTAAGTGTGTAAATAGATCATCGAATAGGAGGCATTTTGCACCAAGACTTGTGGTTGTGGGTTTCTGATAAAAGTGATCAGAATGCCTCCACAAAGAAACTGTGGTGGTGGAAGGAATGTTATGGCATTAGAAGATGGTTTTAGAGCCCTCCAAAGACAAGTTTAAGCACTACAAGAGGAGTTGCATCAAGGGTTTGAGCCAAGAAGAGGAGATGAAAGTGAAGATGAATTTGATAATGAGGAAAAAATCAAAGAAGAACAAGATGCAGTAGATCTAGAGCAAGTTAGATTATTTAAGGCCATCTCTAAGATTGGGAAAAGGCTAAAGATTGATGTTTCTACATTTTTTGGAAATATTAACCTAGAAGACTTCATTGATTGGATCAACGATATGGAGGAGTACTTTGAGTATGAGGATGTGGAAGATCATGAGAGGGTCAAATTTGAAAAGACAAAAGATAAAGGATCATGCAAATATTTGGTGGAAAGAGATACAAGTAGGAAGAAATAGAAGAGGAAAAGAGAAAATAATAAGATTGGATTGTATGGTGGACAAATTAAAAAGATGGTTCATTCCTGTGTGATTATGAGCTACATTTGTTGAAGAAGATGCAAGGGTTGAAACAAGCGGGAAAATATGTCAAGGAGTATATAGAAGAATTATATCATGTCATTATTAGAATAGGTCATTCTGACTCCAATAAGGAGAAAGTTTCCCATTACATAAATGGGCTAAAGCTGAGTATTCAAGAATAGTTGGGTCTAGTAAGAATTTTTACTATTGAAGATGCATATTAGTTTGCTTTGAAGGTAGAATAAAAGTTGAATAGAAGATTTGAAAGCAAGCAAAGAGGTGGGGGTTCTGGTGGAAATACTAGTGGATGAACATATGGACGTTGAAATGAAGATCAAAAGAAGGGTGAAGGATATAGTAGTAGATAGAACCAGAAAGTAGATAACACCTGTCATCCTCGTGGTCAAAATAATGGAGAACAAAGAGGAAGAGGAAGATCTAGATCAGGACTAGGAAGAGGAGGCTTTCATGGAACATGTTTCTAGTGTGGAGAAGGACATAGAGCCTATGAGTTTCCTCAACATCAAGGAAGGAGAAATAGAAGACTTGAAGGTAATGCATGAGTTGCACATGTAGATGAAGATGTAGAGTCTTCACATTCTGAGGATGCAGAAAGGGGAGATGTTCTTGTTACTAGAAGAGACTTGCTGAATGAGGAGAAGGAACCAACTCAAAGGAATAATTTATTTCACACTAGATGTAAGTGTGAAGGTAAAGTTTCCATTATTATTATTGACAAAGGTAGTACTAACAACCTTGTTTTAGAAGAGATGGTTAGTAAGTTGCGGTTAGAGAGAAGGAATCTGAATCCATACCAGATTTCTTGGTTGCAAAAGGACCATAAAGCTTTGGTAAATGAACATTTTTTGGTAAAGTTCAAGATTAGAAATCGCCATGATGAGGTATTGTGTGATATTATGCCTATGGATGTTTGTCATATGTTGTTAGGAAGACTATGGCAGTTTGATCAGAAAGCAATACATGAACATGCCAACACCTATTCTTTGACAAAGGATGGAGTTAATCATAAGTTGAAACCCCTTAAAGAGGTAGAGGAAAAGGTATGCAATAATGCAGTAATTTGTATGGTTGATGGAAGAAAGATCCTAGAAGCTATGAGGCATGAGCATATGTGTTTTGCGTTGATCCCTAGAGTTGATAAAGAAGAAAGTGATGAGATACGGTTATAAAGGTTTCAAATATGTTGAATGAGTTTCAAGATATTGTTTATGATAACGTACCTAAATGTTTTCTTCTAGTAAGAAAGATTAGTCCTCATATGGACCTGATTCCTGGAGCCAGTTTTCTGAATAAGGTATCTCATCATATGAATCCACTAGAGAGTGAAGAGTTGAACAAACAAGTGCAATATTTTATGCAGAAGGGATTGATCAGAGATAGTTTGATCCCATGCACAGTACCTACAGTACTAGCACCAAAGAAGGATGGGGAATGGCAGATGTGTACAAATTCCAGAGCCATCAAGAAGATCACCATCAAGTATAGATTTTCCTTGTCGAGAATGGATGGCATTATGGATTATTTGAGTGGAGCTGAGTACTTCACAAAGATAAATTTGAAGAGTGGATATCACTAGATCCAGATTAGAGGAGATGAATGGAAGAGAGCCTTCAAAACTAAGGATGGCTTGTACAAGTGGTTATTCATGCCTTTTGGGCTAACCAATCTACCAAGCACATTTATACGGCTTATGAATGGGGTATTGAAATAATTTTAAGGAAAAAATTTTATTGTTTATTTGGATATTCTATTTTTTAGTAATACGTTGGAGGTGCACCTGATGCATATTCAAAGAGTTTTTGAGAAGCTAAGGGATGAGATGTTATCGATTAATTTGAAGAAATGTAGTTTTATGAAGAGGGAGTTGGTGTGTCTAGGATTTTTTGTCTTAGCAAAGGGTCTTAAAATGGATCCAGAGAAGGTGAGAGATATCAATGAATGGCCTACCTAGATCAGTGTTACAGAGGTAAGATCATTTCACGGTCTAGCAAGTTTTTATAGAAAGTTTATTAAGAATTTGAGTAGTATTTGTACACCTCTAACTTAACAAATGAGAAGGGATAGGAAGGATTTTAAATGGACTATAGGAGAAACAAAGATTTTTGATATGTTGAAGAATAAATTCATAGTGTAGCCTTTTTTGGCACTTCTAGATTTCAATAAGATCCTTTACGTAGATTGTGATGCTAGTGGCACTACCATAGGAATTGTTTTCCGTCACGAAGGCAAGCCTATTTCCTATTTTAGTGTCAAGTTGAATGATGCTAAGAAGAAATATTATTTCTATGATCAAGAGTTTTATGCTATAATTCAAGCTTTGAAGAAATAGAGACACTAATTTTTTCCAAAATAATTTTTTTAATATACTGATCACCAGGGTTTGTAGTATCTCAATAGTCAAGGAAAGTTAAATCAATGGCACTTAAAATGGGTTGATTTTTTGCAAAGCTATAATTTTATTTTTGAAGCACATGAGTGGAAGGTCAAACTAAGTTGCAAATGCCTTAAGTAGGAGGACAAATTTATTGATAGAGATGAATATAGAGGTTGTTGGGTTCAATGAACTCAAAAGTTTGTATCCTAAAAATCCATACTTTGTAGAAACTTGGAAGGCTTGTTTGGAACCTATTACATTGGATAGGACAAGATGGTTGGATTTCTTAATACAAGATGGGATGTTGTTTATAGGAATCCAATTGTGCATTCCAATGAGTTCTGTAAGAGAGAATCTAATCAAGGAGAAGAATAGTGGAGAATTGGCTAGACATTTCTATCAAGATAATACCATTGATCTTGTTAGTGAGAATTATTACTAGCCATAATTACAACAAGATGTGAAAAATTTTATACAGAGTTGTAGAGTATGAGTATGTGTAGGATCATGATGGGCCAAAAAGTGGTGATATGATGGGTATGTGTAGGGTATGTGGCTAATGACTTTTTTTTTACCCAAAATTGATGAAATGAAAAAAGTTTTCAAAGGAGATTCTCAGCTTTCCACCAATATAAATTATGTTTTACTTTGAATTTAATAAATAATTATTATTCAATTTCAATTTAAATTATGACTAAAGTCTTGATTGGTAGGTTATTGAAAAATATCTATAGCTTTCAAATGGTGTCAGATTTTTTGAATCCGAAATATGTGTCACATTCTCTGCTTCACATACTATAGGATTAAAAATATATATATTGAATTTCATGAAGTTTTGACCAAGTTAAGGTGGTTAGACATATGAGTTTTTTATATTTTTTAAAATTTGTAATAAAAAATTCATAATTAATTATTTATATAGAAAAAAATTGCAAAAAAATATGCATCACATCAGGGCATGAGTCCTCTACTTATATATTAAATATTATAAAAAAATATTATCATTTTATTGTGGTTGGGGTGGTCAAACAGACACCTACTTATTATTTTTTCCCTTAAATTTAAGTACTACTACATTGAAATTTCAAATTTTCACCAAATAAATATATATTTTTTAAAATAAACCTAGTAGTTTAGAAACTACATTTAATTTGCTACAAATTCTATTCATACATATTTTTTAATTAATATACATAACTTATTCAAATTTTTACAACAAGTTCCCTAACTCTAATTTTTCTAAATTTTTTGCCACTTAAGGGCTTATTTTTTCCATGATGATCCTGCACATACCCGTATGTTAGATGTAAAAAGGAACAAGTCAAAATACTGGATTGTATCAACCATTACCTATACCTAGGAGGCTATAGGAGGATATTAGCATGGATTTTGTTCTTGGTTTTCCAAGGAAACAAGGAGGGTATGATTCCATATTTGTGGTGGTGGATAAATTTTCAAAGATGAAACATTTCATTCCATTGAATAAGACCACTAATGTTGTTGATATTGCAAAGTTGTTTTTCAGAGAGGTAGTGAGACTACATGGTCTATTGAAGAGTATAGTTTCAAAAAAAGATACCAAATTTGTTGGTTATTTCTAGAGGACATTATGGAAGAAGTCGAAGATAAATTTGAAGTTTAGTTCAACACACCGTCAACGAACTAATGGGAAAATAGAGGTGGTGAATAGGAGTTTGGGTAACTTTCTAAGATTCTTAGTAGGAGATAAGCCAAAGGAATGGGATTTTATTATACCACAGGTAGAATTTTCTTATAACAATTATGTCAATAGGAGTATTGGTAAATCACCATTCCAGATTGTGTATGGGAGTAGTTTGAGAAATGGTTCTAAATTGAGAAATACAAATAAGGGGGAGAAGAGTGGTGCTAAGGCTGAATATTTTGTTGAGAATCTAAATGATTTGCATGAAGAGGTGAAGAAACATATCAATAATATGTACTCGCAATATAAGGCTAAGGTAGATTAAAAAAAGAGGTATAAGGAATTCCATGTAGAATATGAATTCATGGTTCATTATGAGCTCAAGATATGCTCATAATTTGAGTATCATGATGTAATTTTAATATCTCTACTTTTATTGCTAATGGATGTTTTAACTATGTGATTAAAGACTTTTCATCTAAAATTGGGTAGTATCCTATAGCAATACATTCCTATATTCTTGCAGCCTAACATCAAGATGTGTCTTATTAATTACCCTGTTTGACCTTACAAATGACTGGTATAACACATATGGTTTTTGAATAATGAAATAGATTTAATATGTGATTAATGAATGGATCGTGTTGTTTGCCATGCATGATTTCTTTTGCCTTTATCACCTTGTGCATCGTAGGTTGTTGAAGGGAGCATGAACGACTCAAGCGCAATGGATCTTGGCCCTACAGTAAAGTCCATTTCCTGCACGACGTCGAGGAAGTTGTTCCGGCAAAGACTCTCTGACCGGGTCGTTGGGAAGAAACTTTTGATCATTAATCTAGGAAGAGTGGAATGCTAAATTCTCTCTTGATCGGGTTGAGCAAATATGATTTCATTTATGAGGAGTATGTTCCTCGGTTTCAGGATTCATTTATGTCCATGACTTTCTCTGTTTGAGTTAGTTAGTTTTTTTCTGGTTTAAATAAGTGTTCCTCCTATGCGAGTGAGCAAGAAAAACATGTAAAAGTTAGTATGATAATGAGAAGTAGAATATGTAAGAGTTAGTACTATGATAAGAGATAGAGTTTTGTGTTAGTTTTCATATGAGCAGAACAATGTATATCATTCTGAGTTTATGAATAAAAGTTGATGAAGTTCTGAGTTCAATTCTTGTATAGCTAGTTGATTCTTGCTAAGGGGGCCCACTTAGTAAGTATCTATAGTTAGTTAGTTGTTTATTTTCTATTGATAATAAGTTAGATTTCATTCTGGAAAGTTTCAGTGCAAACTCAGTCTTAAATTGTTCCTGCGGCATCGAGAATCCATCGATGTGTTTGTTCCTACAACATAAGGCTAGTTCATAGTTTGTTTCTCAGTTGTAGCTGTTATGGTTTCTGCTTTGATTAAGTTTAGAAGGCTTCGCATGCATAAGTAGAATTCCTTTCATTCATTTATTTCTGGTAAGTTGTGACTAAAACTGGTTCTTAGTGCACATACAGTGTCGCTCCATTTCAAGTATATGTTCCCTGATTTGACAAAGTAAATGAATGACCATAAGAAGATGTTAGTCACCTGTTGGAATGTCTAATTCCCAGGTTAGGATTTGTCGTGACTGTTATATCTTTTTGTGGGCGCGACCATTTTTGGCGCCGTTGCGGGGGATGGTGTCAAGCTAAGAACCTGTCATAGTCATTATTAGCAATAGTTTAGTCTGTTATTCAAAAATTCCTTCAAGTTATAGTTCATTCTATAGCATCCATAGAAGAAAAGACACTCTGGGAAGATTCCTCCCTGACCTTCCATTCATTAGTAATAATCCTGAACCAGCTTATAATTGATTTGAGGAAGAAGGACACCAAGATATCAATCCATTTGCTGAAAACCTGTTTATTGAATTGCCATTTGACCTAGCTGACGAAGAATCTAAAGAAAATCCATTTGCTCTGATACTCCAAGCAAATATGTCACAAAATCCACCTAATCAACCTTCTACTTTTAAGTTTCCCATCATTGCTCAGCAAGATAATGATAACCTTAAAAATATTCCTTCTTCATTACTCCGCAAGTTCTATGGACTAGTTACAGAGGACCCATACAATTTCTTGTTCAAGTTTGACATCCTCTGTCATGGCTATGATTACACTTCAGATGCTCATAGGTTGAAGTTGTTTCGTTCTAGTTTGAAGGAAGGAGCTCTTAGATCGTTCATGAGTTTGGGAAGAGGTGTTGTTGATAGTTGGGAAGTCATGCAAACAAAATTTCTTGAAAAATACAAGGAATATTGTAAGAGTGGTAGTAAGGGAGATGATATATTCAAAATTCAACAAAAGGAGGATGAAAGCCTGGAAGACTATATCTTAAGATTCTTGTTTTCCCTGAAAAAAATTTAGACCATACTCTCAATGAAGAATCTCAGAAACTAATTTTTCTAAGGGGAATCAGTGATACCTATATAGATGCCCTGGACCTAATGGGAGGAGGTGATATAACCCAACTACCTTGGGATGATATCAAGAAAATATGTCTCAACTACTCTCGAGCAATTGTTAAGAAGGGTAGAGGTCACCAAGCCACAGTGGAAAAGTATTTTATTAATAGAGTTTCACAGATGGAGATCACAAATTTTCTCTTTGATTTCAAGCAGGATATCATAAACAACATGGCTACATAGTTGGATACTATGCAAGCTTAGAAGAAACATGAGGAAGCTGAAGCAATCTTGGCTGAGTTCTGTCCACATTGCAGACAGAAGAAACAGGACTACAGATGTAAGACGGTGTCTAACCTGGAGGCTAAGAAATTATCTACTGACTTTAAAATGGTAGAGAGTGATGATGACCAAGTATTCTTCATCGCACAAAGGCGACCATGGCTCAAAGATAAGGTCTTCCTCAAGATCCTTTGAATTTTGGTAATCCTTATTCTAATTATAATAACCAGTGGCAACCTACATATGGCCCATCACCACCTTGGAATACTTCTCAATCACACTAGCCTAACTATCAGAGTCCTTAATGAAAATCTCCTCAAGGAGGTTGGAAACAGCCACAAGGACAATGGACTCCACCCCAAGGTAACTGGCAGCAAAACCCTCAATGGAGAAGTCAACAGCAATGGCAGAACCAATCCCCTGCCTCCCTGTAGTTTTAGCAGCCACAACCTCAGGCCCTCATGCCACCTCCTGTAGCACCTGCAGCAAATACTGGCCCTCCAAAACAAACCCCTATGCATGCTCAACCATTTCCAAATCCTAATAATAAGCAACAACAACAACAACTTATGTATTTTGCAGAAGTCAATCAGTATCCAACTTATGCCCTAAATATTCATGATATCCATCTCAGATCTGAAACCACACTTCTTGCTCCACAGCCGCCTATAATTACAGAGATTCCAGATTCTGCCTCTGAGCAACCTATTGATCTTGTAGAACATATACCTGTACCAGATACTATCTCTAAGGAACTTGTCCTGTAGCATCAGGCCAGACCGTATTTTCCTCAAAGATTGCAAATTACTACATCAAAGTCTATGGAAGAGCCTACCTTTGATATTTTGGATCAATTGAAGAATGTACACATTCAAATCCCCCTTTTTCAAGCCATTAAAGATGTCCCAATTTATGGAAAATTCATTAAGGAGGCCTGTTTAAAGAAATAAGGAAGAAAGAAAAATGATCCCCAAACTATCCATGTTCTAGGACAGCTGGCAGATATTATATTAGGGAAGGTAGTCATTCCAAAATATACTGACCCTGGGAGTCTTGTGGTACAAATAAATATTAATGGCCAAATAGTAAAGAATGTTTTGATTGACCTTGGTGTAGCCATCAATGTAATTACCAAGAATACAATGGAGTATTTGAATATCTTAAACATTCGGTCTACACCTACCATCCTGCAGCTTGCTGATAGTTCCATAGTAAATCCTAATGGAATGGTAGAAGATGTTATTGTCATCCTTGAGTCTTGGGAATACCTAGCAGACTTCACCATATTGTCCACTAAGGCAACTTTGGGAGGATATCCTATTATCCTAGGTACACCATGGTTAGCCACTGTTGATGCTTTTATAGGATGTCGTTCAGGAGACATGACAATTTCTGATGGTCAGTCAAGAAAGAAATTGGCTTTATATACACCTGCTCAGCCTCAGCCAGATTTGTCTCAACCAATTTAGCCAGATTTAGAAGAGGAAACTGAAGAAGTCAATTCATTGGCTTAACTAATGATGTTGCAAACTAATCCATTTTCACAACTTCAAAGGATGACCTACTTTTACATATTTTGCAGTCCAACCATGGTCAAAGTAGTCCATCTACTACAGATAGCTGTGTTATATAGTGTTTCCTATAGCAACTGAATTCTGATAACCTATCACCTGAGTCTCCTATAGTTTATCATAATTTTCTTCAATATGAAATGCATACACCTCCTTTATCAATAGCCTCGATGAATGATCTTATCAAGCAAGTAGAAGTGTCTTCAAGCCATTGTCTGAATATAAATAATAAGTTGCCTCAATCTCAACAAGCTGCCCTAGTCACAAGGTTGCAAAAACAATATAGATCTTTTGCATGGGACTATGGGGATATGAAGGGAATAGATCCTCAACTTTGTACTCATAGGATCTACATTAAGGAAGATTGTTTACCTGTTAGGTAGCCTCAAAGAAGGATAAACCCAATACTCAGAGAAATAGTTAAAATAGAGCTCCAAAAATTACTTGATGTTCGTTTTATCTACCCCATTTTAGATAGTCAATGGGTGTCTCTATTGGTGATGGTCCCTAAAAAAGGTGGAAAATGGAGAGTTTGTGTATACTACAGAGAGTTGAACACAACTAAAAAGGATCACTTTCCACTGCCATTTGTTGACCAAGTACTAGAATCATTGTCTGGGAAAAAGTATTTCTCCTTTTTGGATGGATATAGTGGCTATAATCAAATTAGAATTATCCCTGAGGATCAAGACAAAACAACTTTTACCACTCCATGGGGCACTTTTTCCTACTCTTTCTTACCTTTTGGACTATGTAATGCACCTCCAACATTTCAAAGGGCAGCGATCAGTATTTTTGCTGATATTTTTCATGATTCTATAGAGATCTACATGGATGAATTCACTACTTATAGAGTTACTTATGAAGAAGCATTGGCCAATCTAGAAAAAGTGTTAAAAAGATGTAAGGAGAAAAATTTGTCTTTGAATAGTGAGAAATGTTTCATGATGATGCACGAGGGAATTGTTTTAGGCCATCATGTCTCCCAAGCAGGAATTCAGGTTGATCTGCAAAAATAGAAGTTATTCTAACTTTGCCAACACCTACAAAATAAAAGGATGTTAGAAGTTTCCTAGGACATGTTGGATATTATAGAAGATTTATCAAAGATTTCAGCAAAATAGCTAGTCCATTATATGCTTTATTGACTAAGGATTCTAAGTTTATCTGGACTGAGGCCTATGATAAATCTTTCCTGCAACTTAAGAACTTACTTTCTTAGGCACCTATTCTTCAAGGACCGAAGTGGAACCTAGCTTTTCATATACACACATATGCTTTCGATTATGCCATAGGGGCAGTTTTAGGATAGAAAGAGAATTCTATTGAGCATGCCATATATTTCATTAGCAAAAATCTTCAAGGCCTTGAATTAAACTATACTATCATAGAGAAAGAATTGCTAGCAGTTGTGTATGCCTTGAACAAGTTTCGACATTATGTCAGGGTGATCCCATAATAGTGGTTTACAATTTTTGGCCAAACTGGACACTGAAATTATTATTTTTAACTAAATCTTCACATTCGGGCACCTATAGCAGCTAAACTGTGAGGAATTTGAAGATGGTGCAAACTAGAGTCTCATCAAATTTTGTCGTAGATTCTAAAAATATTTTTTCAAAATTTTTGGAATCAAATTGCACTTCTTTTTTCCATCTCCCACGAAAATAGATTTTTTGAAAACAACATTTTTAAAAAGTAGCTTTTATAGCATAACTTTTTTCAATGAAGGATAAAATTATAATTCTTTCAAATTTAGATTTGTAACTCTGATATCTAGTGCTTTCACTTGGTTAGATAGTTTTTTATTGAATATTTTTCCTTAATCAAGTTTCAAAGTCAAGCGAATTACAATTCGGACATGGCTGTATAATCGTAACTTTTTGTATATGTCAAAAATTAATTTAATTTTTTATTGGATCAAGGACTTCAATATTTGGTGCACTCATATTTCTCAATTTTTTTTTTGATAATCTTCTATTTTTCCACATGTGAAGAACAAAGAAATTCATTTTTGATGAAAAACCTATGTTTAATAAAACTTAAAAAAAAAGCATAACAAAACCAAAACATATTAAAATTATATTCATTGGATAGCTTGTTCTGAGGAATACCATAATCATTTGAAATAAATTTTAAATGAATTCATTTGATCCCCCAAAATATAAATCAAAAGTGATTTTTTATCAGCATTTTGATAGGTGTAAAGGAGACGCATTTATAGGTATGGTTTAAAACTAGCGAGGTTCTATCCAAGGGGGTTTGATCTAAGGTGATTTGATCAAACCCTCTTCAATTGGAATCCTTAAAATGGAACTTTTTAAAGCTTAAATCATTATTTTTTCTAAAAATATGTGATTTCAGCTAAAATTCGTTCCTTTCAGGAATTGTAAACCACTATTATGACAGCACCCGTCACTAGTTACCAAATATTTGTTCATACAAATCATGCAGCAATACGGTACCTCATGAATAAGCCTGCCATATCTGGAAGATTAGCAAGATGGCTCCTATTGTTGCAGGAATTTGCTATCACAGAACTTATTGATAAACCAGGTCAAGCTAATGTGGTGGATGATTTCTTGTCAAGACTTCAAACAACTACACCTCCTGAGGTAATTGATGATAGCTTTCCTGATGAACATCTATTTTTTATTGCTTCTCAAACTCCATGGTATGTAGATATTGCAAATTATTTAGCAACAAACAAGATCCCAGCTCACTTCTCACCAAAGGAAAGGGAATTGTTAGTTGAGAAAAATTTTACCTTTTCATGGATTACAGATTGTTTATTTGATACAAGACTTGACCAAGTCATGAGAAGATGTGTTAGGGAAGATGAGACCTATGAAATTTTGTATGCCTATCATGATGAGCCATGTGGCGGACACTTTGCAGTCAAGAGAACATCTATGAAAGTGCTTAACACAAGATACTATTGGCCCACACTACGCAAAAATGTTGCAACCTACACCAGGAAATGTGACAGATGTCAACGCATGGGGAGACCAACAAGGTCTGATGAAATGCCCCTGAATCCTCAAGTGGTAGTCAGTCCCTTTGACAAGTGAGGCATGGATTTTATTGGGCCTATTGATCCTCCATCCAATGGAAAATCATACATTCTAGTGTGTACTGATTATGTAACCAAGTGGGTAGAAGTGAAAGCAATGACACATGCCCGTGACAATAAAGTTACTGAGTTCCTGTATGAGCAGATTTTTACTCAGTTTGGAGTCCCAAGGGAACTTGTTACTGATCAAGGAGCTTAGTTTACATCCAACTTATCACTACACTGATGAATGATTACAAGATCAGGCACAGAAAGTCTACCCCTATCACCCTCAAGCCAATGGCTAGGTAGAAGTTACCAACAGAGAAATTGAGGCAATCCTTACAAAGACAGTCCAATTACAGAAGAAGGATTAGAGCTGTCGCCTACCTGAAGTAGTTTGGGCCTATAGAACAACATGGAAAAAAACTACAAGGTTTACTCCTTTTGAATTACTCTATGGTAGGACTGCAATATTGCCAATAGAGTTTGAGCATAAAACCTTGAGGACCGCTCTCCAGCTTACCATTGATATCTCTGAGGCTCAAAAGGAATGCCTCCTACAGTTGAATGCATTGGATGGAATGAGGAAAGCTTCCCTGTAGCATATTGAAGCTATCTAACAACAAAGAAAGAAATGGCATGGCAATCATATTCGAACTAAGTAATTCTCTGCTGGTCACTGGGTGCTGCTCTATGATTCCAGATACAAAGAAAATCAAGGTAAACTAAACACACGTTGGCTTGGTCCTTATGAAATAGAACATGTATTTGATAATGGCTCAGTGCAGTTGGCTACAATAGATCCAGTTTGATTCAAACTACTGGTTAATGGACACCATCTTTGGTTGTATCATAAGCCAGCATCTAAAGATGAGTTTCTGTAGTAGTTTGTTTCAAATACGACCACTGATCTTCCTGCAACAAAAGGCTTCGGTCTTTCTCCTACAACATCTCTTTAAAATCCATGTTGCATGCACATAATAAAGGTTTCCTTTTCAAGGACACCATGTTCTCCATTTTCCATCCATCACGGCCATTCATTCTCTTTTCTTCCATGTCATCCATCTTGTCGTACCACCTCATTCATGGTTTCTATTCCAGCCATTATTTCATGGTGTGCTATGATTTTCCCAACACGTACATGTGGTTTCTATTCCAACCGTTATTTCATGGTGAGCATTAATTCAAAGATACACAATATCTTCTCTTAATCGCATTATTTATTTTATTTCATTTATTCAACAACTACTATGTGCATATCAGTCTTTATCGCCCATGCTTTGCCTGTCCTTTCACCTATGTGTGGACACATGTCAAATTTTAAGTAGGGGGGTAGATAATCCATTTCAAACCTTTTCTTGTGTCACTGGATCACAACTAATAAGATATTTTTATTCTTCTTGTACTTTCCAAATATGCCTGCATGTTTTATCTTAAACAATATTAACTGCTTGATAAGAGTAGCTCCTAATAATCATTACATGTAATTATCTTTTGAGTCATTTTTGGAAAAAAAGAGAAAAGTGACTGCAGGACAAAAAGAAATAGAAAGAAGCAAAAAGAAGCAGAGCAGAAGAATTTTATTTTGAATTTTTAGAAAAGGTTTGGGTTTCTAGAATCTCAACAGGGTAATTTGCAAATATGGGTGGTCAATTGGTAAGACATGAGCCTATAGCTCATGAAATCTTAACACATAATCCTCAAACAGTGCTGGCATTCAATAATTGTGGTTGGCTAAACTATTTTCTGAGGTTAGATTCTTTCAATGAGGAAGCTGCTGGTGAATTTTTAAGAACTCTTTTAGAAGGGGAAGCTTCAGTATGGGGTCTGACAGTGGCTGTAACAAAAGAATGAATTGCTGAAGTAACCGGGCTTCCTACACCAGGGGAAAACTTCTCTTCATATGTTCTTTCTACTAGGGAAGAATTTACAGTACCACCTGATGGACCTTTGGAGGTCTCTAAACAAGGCTGCAAACGAGTGTCACTGCCCTTTCCATATTCAGAGTATGTTGCATTCATAATCAGGTATTTAACCTGTGAGGGATGCTTCTCCTATTTACATTCTTACCATTTTAAGTTATTGAGCCATATGAGGCATTAGTTAGCTATTAATGTCCCAAAAATTTTGTTAAATCTTTTAAATCAAAGTGCCCATGAAACCCAGAGGGGAAGGGACAATTCAATTTCCCATCATGCCCTCATTAAACTATTGATAGAGTGTTCCCTGAGGGATGTGTCACCCTTTTCGTGGTAAGAATTTGTTGCCCAAAAGGGTCTACAACTTCCAGAGCTTCCTAGAGCAATCCTTGTAGCACCTGCTCCTGTAGCATCTATTCCTGCGGCCTCCACATTAGAGCCCTCTACCAGAGTGGAAACCAGGTCTGCTAGTAGAAGAGAAAAAGGAAAAATGAAGGTAGGAGAGTCATCTAGGGCAGAACAAACCCCAGAGTCTGACCCTCATGCTCAAAGAAAATAGTGTCCCTCTCCTGCAGCACCTTCTCCTATAGCAGTTCCTCCTGCAACAATACATGTTGCCACTGCAGTTTCTCTATCATACTCTTCTGTTGAGTCTGAACCCTCTAGGCAAGTCAGAAAGAGGAAAGCCATGAGAATGCCTCCTGCAGCTACCACATTACCAAGAAGGGTTTCAGCAAGGAAATAATGTAAAGTCACCTCAACATCTGCTCAGCCTGAAGTTATAATAATTTTAGAGGAGTCTAAAGAATACAGGCATGATGATTCTCAAAATGTACCTGAGAACATTTCACATAGCCCACCTATTGTTCCTGAGGAAATACAACATGAACCAATGGAAGTTGATGAAGCACAATATGATAGTAATGAAAGGGGAATGCCAAGTCTTGATGACTTGGTTGAACCAGCTAGGAAAATTTCAGAGGAAGTACAATCTCCTCCTACACAACAACATGAATTCATCCTGCAGCAAGAGGAAGAACAGCCTAAACAATTGGAAGTGGCCAATGAAGCTTCATTACCCCTACAACTTGTCAAACCATGGTTGTCTATAAAAAGACATTTTTGATTGAATTTTTGGAATACCTTAGGACCACATGGAGGCCGGTCACATTTCAAACCTTGAGTTTCTGCCACCTAGCCAAGACTAAAATTCAACAAAGTCTTTGGGAGGAAGAGAAGCAAAAACTGGAAAGAGAAATTGAAAGGAAGAAACATGAAATCCAGGAGATGAAAAAGAAAATGGATGAAATGATGAAAATAACTGGTAATATTGTGGAGTGTAGACCACCGCCTAGAGTCTATGCCATGTGCCTAAAGGAACAATTTATTTGGTTTTAGTTAATGAGAATTTCCAAGAATTTAGATCAAGTTATTAATACATCGAAAGAATTTTATGATGCATACCAAGTGGCTCCTAATTGGCTAAAGAATTCTTTATGTGAATTTTATTTGCATGGATTGATAATTCCCTCTGAAACAAATTGGAATCCACTTCTTTACATTGGTGATATCCATTTGAGGTCACTTATTTCATGGGAAGCCAATGAAACCAATTATGATAGGCAACTCAAAGCTTATGAAGAAGTTGAAAGGGATGAGCCCATACCACTGCGATCAAAAAGCACAGATCCTTACACAATGCTAAAAACCTGGCTTACTGTTGCATATGGGTTCAACAATCAAGCAGAAAGAGTAAAAATATTTGATGTCAGAAAGCAAGTGTATGAGGAATTCAAAAGCCAACCTTATCTATTTTGGAAGCTTGCCTCTTCCAGAATTGAAAAGAGATGGGAGAAATTGACTATTAGGCTCAGGAAATCTAAGCCACATAGCCCCCTAAATTTTGAAGCAGCCCTTGGAAGGATAGAGAGGTACATACAGCTTGGTCTTCATAAGAGGTTCGAGTTATGGTTGCCAATAACATTTCAACCTTCAGTTTTAATGTGGCCATTGTATCCCTATCAAGCTACAAATGTTAATAAAGATACAGAGAAACTCAGATATGAAAGATGGTAAGATTTCAAAGGTTTCTATTATAAATTTGGGACTATGCCAAAAAGCCATACTACTCCTATGGATTTCAAGGAAACAACCAGGAAGCTTAATGTTGGTGGACCATCATCAAGTTAAGTAGGGGGCAGATGTTGAGTTCAGGATATGCTCATAATTTGAGTATCATGATGTACTTTTAATATCTCTACTTTTATTGCTAATGGATGTTTTAACTATGTGATTAAAGACGTTTCATCTGAAATTGGGTAGAATCCTGTAGCAATACATTCCTATATTCCTACAGCCTAACATCTCGATGTGTCTTATAAATTACCCTGTTTGACCTTCCAAATGACTGGTATAACACATATGGTTTTTGAATAATGAAATAGATTTAATATGTGATTAATGAATGGATCATGTTTTTTGCCACGCATGCTTGCTTTCACCTCTGTCACCTTGTGCATCGCAAGTTGTTGAAGGGAGCATACACGAGTCAAGTGCAGTGGATCTCAACCCTGCAGTAAAGTCCATTTCCTGCATGATGTAGAGGAAGTTGTTCCGGCGAAGACTCTCTGATCGGGTCATTGGGAAGAAACTTTTGATCATTAATCTAAGAAGAGTGGAATGCTAAATTCTCTCTGGATCGGGTTGAATAGATATGCCTTCATTTATGAGAAGTTTGTTCCTCGGTTTCAAGATTCATTTATGTCCACGACTTTCTCTGTTTGAGTTAGTTAGTTGCTTTTCTTGTTTAAATAAGTGTTCCTCCTGTGCGAGTGAGCAAGCATAACATGTAAAAGCTAGTATGATAATGAGAAGTAGAATATGTAAGAGTTAGTACTATGATAAGAGATAGAGTTTTGTGTTAGTTTTCATATGAGCCGAACAATTTATATCATTCTGAGTTTATGAATAAAAGTTGATTAAGTTCTAAGTTCAATTCTTGTATAGTTGGTTGATGCTTGCTAAGGGGGCCCACTTAGTAAGTATCTATAGTTAGTTGTTTATTTTCTGTTGATCATAAGTTAGATTTCATTCTGGAAATTTTTAGTGCAAACTTAGTCTTATATTGTTCCTGCAACATCAGGAATCCATCCCTATGTTTGTTCCTGTAGCATAAGGCCAGTTCATAGTTTGTTTCTCAGTTGTAGTTGTTATGGTTTTTGCTTTAATTAAATTTAGAAGGCTTCGCATTACATTCCTGTAGCATAAGTATAATTCCTTTCACGCATTTATTTCTAGTAAGTCGTGACTGAAACTGGTTCTTAGTGCACATACAGTGCTGCTCCATTTCAAGTATATGTTCCCTAGTTTGACAAAGTAAATTAACGACCATAAGAAGATGTTAGTTGCCTATTGGAATGTCCAATTCCCAGGTTAGGATTTTCTATGACTTTTATATCCTTTTGTGGGCGTGACCAGTTCACTTATGAAAGGAGAGTTTTCTAGTTGGTACATACAACATATTAGAGATGAAGAAGCATGATTTAGGAAATAGATATAAGGTAGACTTGCTTGATGGAATTCATATTTCACCTATGTTCACATCTCAAATTTAGTAGAATACCATGAAGGAGGAATTCATGAAGAAATAATGGAATCATAGTGGAATATTCCAACACCTACTTCAGAAAAGGAGGATATAGAATAAATTTTGGATAGTCGTGTGGGTAGAAGCACAAGAAATAGATAATATGCAGAGTACTTGGTGAAGTGAAGAGGGAGGCCTGTTGAAGATTCATCATGGTTTTCTGAGGCTGAGGTTAAGTGTCTTGGATTTCCTCTAATTCCTGAGAAGTGATAGAGTCACTTTTCAAATTACCCTAGGTGTCTGATGCAAGAGCATCCAATGGTCTAGGGAAATCTTGCATCACCTAATTTAAAAATATTTTTCCTTATTTTCTTTAGCTTTTTTTATTCCCATGATAGTACTTATGGGGTGTAAGATAGTCAGGAGTCATAAAAGGTGAAAAATGATCACTTAATATTTTTAGTAAGTCAGCCTAAACAATCTCTTTTGGACTTGAAAATTTACTCGAAGGAGCAAAGCTAAAAAAAAAATCGGTCGCAAAAGAATCACCTCAATACCTTGAATGGTTTGTGAGATATTCAATTTTTTGTCCCAAGAAATTTCTCTAATGTAGCTTCAAATTCATATATGAAAACCTTAGAGGCCCCAAAACAAATCAAAAAGTGGACGAACTGATATTCAATGGGTTCGGTGTTGTATATCTCTCTGAGATCTTTCCAGCTATATGTTATAATAGCAAATAAAACACCCATGCCAAAATTTATGGCCCTGTGAAGTTGCCCCACTAAAAAGTGAATCTCATCAAAATATCTTCCTAGGAAAGAAATCAAACGGTGAGACTTTTGATGCCAAAACAAAAGGGAAATTTATACTTTCTAGAACATTCTAGGGTAGTTATTGGGTAAAATAAAAAGTGATAAGTTGTGGTTGTAGAAGGTAGCTCCATTAGTGCATATTGTGGCTCTGAATAATACATTTTTTTCACAGTGGATTTTGTTGTAATGAATCAAGCTTATTAGGCTGCAGCATCATAAGTTCTGAATCTATAATTTCATTTTATGAAAATAATTGAAAGTGAGTTATTTTATGTCTCGCATCTTCTATGTTGGTATCTATTGTTGTAATTTGTGAAGTTTTAGGGCGGTGTGGCCCTCATCAAGAATAAAATTGACACTTCTAAAAATTACAATTTTAGGAATTCATTCTATTAGAAACTTTGTTAGGATGCTAAATAGAAACAATATTTTTTATAACATGGGAAAATTACCAAATCTTCAATATGTTTTTAGTTGTCTAGGATTTAATAAAAATACTAATGGGATAGTTGTTTTTGATGTAAAAGTATTTATATATATATATATATAAATATATCTATACGAAATTTGGCTTCCTTATGCATTAGTTGGTGGTGGAAAAAAATATGATTTTGAATATTTTTATGGAACAAATTTGTTTGGAATTGGAATTACATGTGTTGAGCATGTAGTAAGCTGAAGAAATTGATATATCTTACTTGTTATTCCTATAGTTGCACTATGATCACATGCACTTATGTTGTAGGAGATGAATCAAAATAATTTTTTAAGGCTACAATTTTAAGGGATGGCTATAAAATATAGTTTCCTAATAGTTTTAAAAAAATAGGTTATTCATTATATCAATCATTGAATATAAATCCTTTCAAGGGTTCTCCATTCCCTTGACCAACCATTCTATCTACAAATTTCTAGAACAATTTCCTCTTTGTTTCTTAGTCTCGAATTTGAAGCCATTCTATTACATTTTATTTTTTCTATACAATAAATTATATTTCTAGATTAGGTCGCATAGTCAATTTAAATCAATTAATGTAAATTAAATTCAAGGAATTTCCAGAACAACAATAGAACCATATCCAAGAAAAATTGGCTCTCCTTCTAGGTTGTGGGCCAATCTCATATCCTTATTGATTTGGATTATAATGTTATTTGAAAAAATATTGATCATAGTGATCTACCCATTAGCCCTTGGATCCCCTTTTCAATTAAACAAAAAGTAACTAATTTGATAGGAAGATACCAAACACTTTATTCACAAATAAACATTAAGATTCC
Organism: Sequoia sempervirens; assembly: GCA_007258455.2. Taxonomy (NCBI): domain Eukaryota; kingdom Viridiplantae; phylum Streptophyta; class Pinopsida; order Cupressales; family Cupressaceae; genus Sequoia; species Sequoia sempervirens. The sequence goes on along the minus strand of VDFB02000363.1, from coordinate 8,342,570 downwards.
TGATGCCAACCTTCAATGAATGTTTATTGCAATTTATAAAAAAAAAATCAAACCAAACTTGAGATACTGAAATTTCCATCCTTCACAAAATTATGTACAACCCTTCATGATTATCAAAATATGACTTATAGTCATGATGTGAAAAATCCTCCTATCCATCCTAAAATTTTTGAATCCTCAACTCAAAATAGTTACCAACCTGTCAAGAAGCAAAATAGGGGATTTTTACAACTTAATTCTTGTCAACCAAATCAACACGTTGATAACCATGTGGTTCCTATAAAGATGACAAATTCATATGCCTTCACCAATAGGAATAGAAAATTTACTACTTTACTTGAAACCTTTCACAATATCATGCTACAACTTGTAGAAAAAAATATGTTTTCCTTACTTCCTATTAGAGATCCTAATCCTAATATACCATTACTTATAGGGTATAGATTAAATTCTTATTGCCATTATCACTGAAAAAATGGACATGATACAAAATATTGTAAGCATCTTAAACATATTGTGCAAGACCTCATTGATTCTAATAATCTTCCAATTAGAGGTTTGAATGATTAAGGAAATAAGTATATAGCTCCTCCTAACCAAAATTTATAAATCTTTACAAACCCTATGCTGAAACATACTATTTCATTTGTGAAAGCTAGTGAAATAAAGATTGATGTGATGAATGTTGACATAGATTAAGAAAATATAAAAGATGACAATGAAGAAGAACAGATTGAAATGGTGGTATTAATTGAGACTAAACCTCGTAAGGGCTCAACCAAGATGCCTCTTTATATTTCTTTCTCACAAAGAGACATACTTAAACATACACCCAATGGTCCTCTTTCATTAGATGCAAGAGTGAATGACAAGCCTACTAATGGGATATTTTATTATGTTTGTGTAGAGAATGTGATTACTGAAGAATTCCTATTTGTGCATGAACTCTATAAAGATGCATATAATAAACCAAAAGAATGGATCAAAACACATAAGGTTTTTTCTTGTGCTATGATAGGCTTGAGAAATCTCCCTTTAAAATTTGGACCACAAATATTAAATGTCTCATTCACCATCATCCCATCATTAGACCAATTTTGTGTGAAGTTAGTCTATCCATGGCTTCACTCCATGAATTTTGTCCCATTGGTTGTGCTTAAATTTTTAAAGTTTCCCTTTGGCAATGAAATCTTTACTATGCATCATAGTGGATTTAATCCTATGCATTCCTAAGGGAAATTTTCATTGGATTTCTTTTTTCCCAAGCCTATTGAACCTATTAGACTTTGTGAAGACTTATTTTTCAAATCATATCAAATTTTTTAGGCAAAGAGTATAGCAGAATTATCCCTTATAAACAAGTTGGAAACTGTGATTGAACAACCTATGCTTGATGAACCAATGATTGAGAAAAATCCCTTCCAAATATCAAAGAGAAACCTATTACAAATCATCCTACCATTTCATATAAGAGACCTATTCCATAGAAAAAGGGTCTCTTTCTTGACATGGGAATAATTCTTGATAAATTGGACTTAAAGAGGCCTTGATTTAGTGTTGTGAGGTGTTTTATGCATCCGCACTAGGTCTTCAACCCTTGAAAATTGAATAACATTCTTTTAATGATGTCTTGTAAAGGTGTTGTAAGGTGTTGTAAAGGACTTTCACACTTTTCTAGACTTAATGAACCTATTTATACCTAATTCAACATTATAAAATGTGTTCAGTAACATTATCACATCAATCTAGAAGGCTTATAACTTAAACTTAATGTTAAGCTAGTATTGTAATGTGTCCCACACATTCACATTTGTTTTTTTTTCTTCCTAGGCTATGTGGACCTCATTTTAGTGTTGTAAAGTGCACTTAATCAAACTTTCACATTGAATTCTATGTCCCAATCTCTAATTGACCTTTACATCATCACTAATAGGCCCCTATTAACCCATATTGTGCATCCTAGGACTTAAATTGATCAAATAACCAACAAAGTTGCAATTTAAACCTTATTTCCTTATCTCTTGGCATCTTAGCTATTAGAAAGGCCCTTATGGGACCCATTTTCCATCCATGGAGAATTAGTACCATCTAGGTGGGACCCATTCACCATGGGTGGTGAATGAGTCCTATTTGGCCCAATTTTGACCTTTGAGCAGGGAAAAAGTGAAATTTAAGTTTAATTTCACTTCATGTCAGCCTAAGATGAGGTATCATTGGGTTACTAAGGCACAAATGTGTATAAATAAGTGTTTTTCTCCTCATTTTGAATCTCTTATCTCTTATCATTCATTCATTTACCAATCTTCCATCTTAAGTCAAGCAACTCAGGGCTTCTTCATTTCAAGTCTCCAAGATAACAATTTTCAAAGGGTAGATTCTTCATGTTTTGTTGAAGACATTCAAGATCAAACATAATGGAAAGGTAATCAACTCCATTATTGCATGTTTCACTCCATTCTTACATCATTTTGGTCTAATTACCTAAAAGGGGTTTGACCTAGGCAAACCCCCATGCCCTAACATTCACCATTTTTCTTTCTTATCCCGTGTCTATGCAAATTTAGGTATCTTGGAAGCTTTGAAGTCATTGAAGATCAAATTTTCAAGTTGTTTAAGCCTTCTCCTCATTGAAAAAGTCAAAATATCAACACAAACTCACTTTCAGGTTCAGAAATCAAAGTGTTTGAAGCAAACACCTATAGAGAATCAAAGTGCAGACCAAGAGCTCTGAATTCCACCTTTTAATAATCAAAAATTAAAAGGTGGACTCATTCACCATGGGTGGAGAATGAGTCCCACTTCCAAGTGAATTTTGAGTTTTCTATATTGTTGAAATAATATTCCAAGCAGCTCCCTTTGGGTTCCCTTTTTTGCATATATTTGTGCGCTGGCCTGCGCGTCTCCGTGTCTTTTTCGGCTTCCCGGCAGGTTTTGATCTCCCCCGTTGTGCATTCCTTGCTTCACAACTTTGGCAAGCGGCTCCCCATTTGGCTCCTGAAAGGCTGCGTTGGGCGCCCACATGTCTCGCCTGCGGGGTTCTTCATTTTATGATTGTTTTATGTTTCCTACGGGTTGCGAAACGGGGCCCACATCTTTGTACGTGGCGGTGTATCGCAATCTTTCCCTAGCAAGAGTAGAGTATGTTGTGGCGGGCTGCGAAGGATTTCTATTGGCCTTCTTTATTTCCTGGCGGGGCCCACCCTCGCTCACGTGTCAGCGGTTCGCTGTTTTTAAAACAACAGTAGGGACGAGAGCACCACGGGTTGCGAAACGTGGCCACGCGTCTTTCGCCACCCAGTTCATGCGGCCTTTCCTCGTTTTCAAAGTAGCCTCCGTCCCCTGAACACGTGTCACTTCTCCGCAAGCCCCCGGTCGATGGAGGAGGAGTTTTCATTCGGTCCGCAGTTTGCTGCCACGTGCCTTACATCGATTATCAAAGCAAGCTGTGAGATGGCCGAGCGGGATGGTGTCATTGACTGCTGCTCGCCATGGTTCTCTAAGGCGGTGGACGACACTCATCGTTTCGAAGCCTGGTTGGGACCACTGCCATCATTTCAAAGGGTATGCCTGTAACTGACCAAGTGGATGCTGTACCCAGATTGGCTGCTCTCATAACGGCATTGGGAATATTCTTATTCGAGCATCATTACGGGAGATTGTGGAATCTTTCTGTTACAACTCTCCAGGCGGTGGGATTTTTCTCTCCGGCTATATATACTCCCTCTGTTGAGGGACAACGGTCCAAGATTTTACAGGAAGAATATTGGTTTTAGCAAGAGACGCCAGGCCTCTTTTGCATGTTTATTTGCAAGATACTTTCAGATTGTGCCTATTGTTCGGCCTTTATGCTTCTTATGTCTTGATTAAACTATGAACTGTGCTTTTTATTGTCTTAAACATTTCATTTGAGGAGACTTCTATATATTGAATGCAAACTTGCTGGTCTAAATCATGTCTTAATGACTCTTCTTAGCAGTAAGAATGTATGCGATACTGTTTTATGTCAAATGAATGAACTATTTATGCTATTGCTTTGAACTTCCGGTGTTTTGGAACATATCAATAACATTCAGGCCCTTGAGTCTATGATTTATCGTGCCTATCAAAAAGCTTTGGTGCATCACCTTAGATTAGTGTTTGTTTATTATATCTGCTTCCTTTTCCCTTTCCAAAACCATTATATAGAAGAAGCCGGCTTCTTTAAAATCCGAAGGTCACTCAGTTTGGCGCAAAGGGGTCCCCCTTGAACTGAGTTTCCCATAAAGGCACTGTTACCTCATCAAATTTTGGCGTCAACATATATTTTAGATACCCTTTTATCAGAAATAGGTTTTGGCAAAGTTTTGTAGAATCGAGACTGATTCACCGAAAATGGTGAATGAGTACTAACAGGCCTAAAAATCACCATCAACAACATTTCAAGTGTCATTTCTAGCCTTCATCCACATTCCAGGTGCACATTTTTAGTTTGATTCATTTTTGTTCAGTTTTGCATCCATTTCTAGGTCTTTTTGTATTACACAATGTATTTTCAAACAAGTTGTTTTCCTTTAGTTTTAATTCATTAATCAATCAATCTTATCAATTAGCTACATTGGTAACATTTAATTTAGATATAATTCCATCACACAGATCTTAGATTGAGTGAACCACCTAGATTTTGGGTGTGGGATTTATCTCTTTTCATTAGATGAAAGACCCTAATTGAATAAAAGAGACCTAGCATTCCTAGTTCCAAAAATCTATGGTTCAAGACCATGAGACAACCAAAGCAATCTCATTGTTCCTCTTAAAGTAAAAGAAGTTTACAAACATAAAGAGAAATTGGTTGAACAACCTCCTATGTTTTTTCCCATTCCTCCCCTAAAAGAAGAAAAGAACCCTGTGCTTGACAAACCCACTCCTACACAAATGAAAAATTGATAACAAGTTGAAACAAAATCAAAATGCTAGAAAGCGTAGGTGTATATTTCTTTCTTTTGCTCATGTGTTACCAAATCAAGAAGAAAAGAACAACATAGAAAATCAAAATCCAAACTTTTCTCCAGCAAGGCATGATGTTTCTTTAGCCTAGATACAATATAAACATGAATAAACTTCTATGGATATTGTCTTTCAACCTCATGTTGTGATTAATTTAGATGATGAAATTGATATTGCAAAGATTGATGAACAAGTGCATAATGAGTGGAGTTCTTTGTTTTCCTCTTCTATAAGCTCCTAAATGACAAATCTCTTAAAAAGAGTGTTGAACTTGGTATGTGTCCTATTCCGACACTTGATGTTTTCCATTTGGCTAGTTGTCTACCTTCCACATATACTGATCAAGATTAGGATACAAATGACTTGCTATAGGTTGAATTTCATGTGTCTTACTAGTCTTTTGCATTATTTTATTTTTCATGTTTCTTTATGTGATTTCATGTGTGTAATGTGATCCCATGTGATCTTTTGTTTGATGTATCTCTCTATCTCTCTTTGTGCATTCCTCTATATGTATCTACTTTCTTCTATATGTTGTATGCATTGATCTTTTCATTTTATCTTATTTTTTCCTTTTGGAGATGATTCATGGTTTCAATACATTTAGGTCTCTTCTATGTTTACTCGAAAGGATTTTTCTTTGTTTTCAATATTTATGGGTCATTATTCTAATTCTACTGGTATTTGGGGAATGATGACCTTTTCGAGCTCTATGACAACATTATATAGCAAATACATACTGAACCTGAATCCATAGATTACTTATTTATTTTTGTGGGAAACCCCTCCCTTCTTTTTTGTGGTGTAGCTTTATTTCAGAAATATATGACTTGGCATAGGGTTTTCTAAGGAATTATCTCATGTATTAGGAGAAAACATTGGCTACTTTAAAGCAATTACTCATAGAAATGGTGTTAGAAACTGCTTTAAATTGGGGGCATACATCGATGATATTTTTCATCATTTTGCATGTTTCATGGTGTGATTTTATTTTTTCTTTAGATGCAATCTTTTATTGGTGGTCTCATTGGGTTTGATGTCCTCTAAGAGTGTGATATTTCTTAGCATACGACTTTCCTCTTAGTGGCTTGATGTGACACATTGTATTCCATAAGTTGTGAAACTTTTTACCCTTGACTTGTCCTCTCTTAGAGACATTAGGCATGATGATCAGGTATGTGCAGGATCATCATGGGAAAAATAGGCCCTTAAGTGGCAAAAAAATCAGAAAAATCAGATTTAGGCAACTTGACATTAAATTTTGAATAAGTTATCTATATTAATTCTAAAATATGTAAAAATTGAATCTATAGAAAATTGAATGTAGTTTCTAAACTACTAGGTTTGTTTAAAAAAATAAATCTATTTGGTGAAAATTTAAAATTTCAATGCAGTAGTACTTAAATTTCAGGGAAAAAATAAGTAGGTGTCTGTCTGACCACCCTAACCACAATAAAATGATAATATTTTTTTTATAAGGTTTTAGATATAAGTAGAGGACTCATGTCCCCGATGTGATGCATATTTTTTTATAATTTTTTTCCAAGTAAACAATTAATTATAATTTTTTTATTAAAACTTTTAAAAAATATAAAAATCTCATATGTCTAACCACCTTAACTTGGTAAAAAATTCATGAAATTCAATTTTTCTTTTTTAATCCTATAATATGAGAAGCATAGAATGTGACGCTTGTTTTGGATTCAAAAAATTTGATACCATTTGAAAGCTATAGATGTTTTTCAATCAGTCTATCAATGAGGACATGTAATTTGAATAGAAAATGAATAATAATTACATATTAAATTCAAAGTAAAGCGTAATTTATATTGGTGGAAAGCTAAGAATCTCCTTTAAAAACCCTTTTCATTTCATCAATTTTGGGTAAAAAATAAAATTGTTAGCCACATACCCATCATATCACCACTTTTTGGCCCATCATGATCCTGCACATACCTGATCCCTTAAAAGAACACCTTACATGAACGAAGCAAAGTCTCTTTGAACAAAATATATAGAAAAAATTTGCATGGGTGCTTAGCATAACACAAATTGTTAAGCACAAAGTGAGAATGTGAGTGGTCGTGTATCAAAGTTATCAAAGGGATATCTTTGGTATGGTAAGTATAGTAAGAGCTAACACATAGGAATGACTTTCTCACTAAGTTGCCTTCCTGACGAATACTCACCTAGTGGACATCCTAAGCTTCCACTACCCCAAAGTGAGTACGTGTCTCATTTGTATATCAAACATCGAGTTTTTCTTGTAAACATTCTTTGGAAAAGCACCTGAGATGTGTTCCACATCATGTTGGATAGTAGAGGCTTGATTCTCCCTCTTCTCTTGGACACATAGCTTAGATGTGTTCCACATCACGTTGGACAGTCGAGGCTTGATCCACCTCCCATTTCTTATTTGTTTTTTATGTTGTGTGATTGTGTATCTTTGTCATTGCTGCATACATATGTCTCTTGAATGTATACTTTAGTGAGTTTGACATGGGGTCATACTCTCACTAAAGTGGTGGAAAAATGTAGTTTTGATAAAGTTCCCTTTTTCTCACTTAATTTGAGAATAATTAATACTAAAATAAGCTCAATTATGCCTTGATTTAGTGTTGTAATGTGTGTTACACATTCACATTAGGTTTAGGATCCTTATTAATAAAATAGACTTAATGATACCTTATTTAGGGTGTTGTAAAGTGTATCTTTACACTTTCATACTAAACTAGGGATTTACTAATTAATTGAGGTTATATGAGCTTAATTGGACCCTTTAATTCAAATCCATGCCTAATTAATTACAGATTCTGAGGGATAAAGCCTGAAATTAATAAATGATTTTACACACTTAATTTTACAAGGTGTGTGTCCTAGGCTAGTGACCTAGGAACCATTCACCACCTAGGGAATGAGTCCTCACTAGGTCCTAGGACCTTATTTTAACATGACATTACACATTGTCTAAAATGTGTCCAGGCTAAGTGAGCTAGGACCTATTTTCCACATGGTGAGTGGGTCACCTCACTTAGACCTAGGACTCCCCCTTCAAATATGTTTATACATGACCACTCACATTCTCACTTAAGTTATGTATAAATATAATGTTATTTCACTATGTTTTCACCTAGAACTTTTGTGAAACTTCACAAGATCAAGCTATAAAATTCAAGATAATTCAAAATAAATTGTTAAGGAATTTAAGGGAAAAATTGTAAAAGTTTATTGCAGCAATAATAGATCATATCATCTTGTCAGAGATTTAGTGCAGCATGCATGTTGTTGAGCTAATGTGTTGATGTAGCATTGAAGATCCTATTCAAGCATTGTTACATATCAAATTTCATGATCCAGGTCCACATTCCTTAAAGCCACTTCATGCAAGATTGTTGATTTGTACTGCAAGCTTTCAACATGGTTTGGTGAGTTGTTACATATTGTTGTTCATTCATAATTCATTTATGCATTATTTCATTTCAAGGTTTAATTACAAAAATGGCTTTTGACCAAGGCAAACTCCTATCCTCTAAAAAAAAAAAAAATTCTTCTCCTTTAATGTGTTATTGTAGGTTTTAGGTTGAAGATCAATTGGAAAGAAAAAAATATCAAAGTTGCAAAGTTTTCATAGTTGTCATCTTTCTTGCAAGATCACAACAACTAAGCTATAGGATTTATTTTTGGGTTTTTAACAGTCTCCAACTAGGATTTGGGAGTGCAGACATTGAAGAACATAACCCAAAAATAATTTTTCCAGAACCCTAGCCAAGACCCATTCGCCATTGGGTGAATGAGTCCACATTAAGGATCAAAAAAGTACTTTTTGTAATAGGTACACAACATTTAACCCTCTTAAAAAATTCCTTTTGTTTGTTATATTGGTTAGGTTTGATTTATGATTCTTTTTTATGCATTATATCCCTCATAATTGAGTGAAACTAGAAGAAAGATAGGTTGCGTCCATTTGGTTAATCCATCTTGGATCACCAAACCTATATATATCTTTCTTTGTTTCACCCTCAACCTTAAACCCTAAGCCCTATATCTTAGACACTCAACCTTGAAAATTATTTCTCAACTATAAATTCTCAACCCTCTACTATATACCCTCAACCATATACTTAAGCCCTAATCTCTCAATCCTCAAACTTATACCTTAATCCTTGAAACCTACACTCACAAACCCTCATCCCTATACCCTATAACCTCACCCTTATAGCCTAAACCTTGAATATTGTACCTCAACCCTTATCTTAAAACCTAAACTATACACTCCCAACCCAAGTCACCCTATGCTTTATACCCTCAATCCATAAATTGTAAACCCTAAGCCCAATATCCTAGGCCCTAATCCCTATACCTTACACACTTAATATTATACACTCAACAAGCTAAGTATTATCCATCAACTCTAGCCCTCAACCATCAACCATCAACCCACTACCCTCAACCTATTACTTAAGCCCTAATCCCTCAACCCTCAACTCTATACCTTAAACTCTAAACCCAAAAAACTCAAACCTAAACCTTAAAAAGTATACCTTTAGGTCCATATTACCCAAAACCCAAAAACCTTGCATACATACACAAAAGCATACATACATACATACATACACATAAGCATGCATGTATACATACATACATATAGAAATACATACATACATGCATACATACATACATACATAATACATACATGCATACAAGCATGCCTACATACATACAACCATATATACATACATGCATACATATAAGCATACACACATACATACATACATACATGCATACATACATACATACATATAGGCACACATACATACATACATACATATATACATACATACATACATGCATACATACATATAGGTATACATACATACATATATACATAAATAAATACATATATACATACATAGAGGCATACATAAATATAAATATATATACAAAGATACATACATCAAACATACTTAGCAAACTTGAACATAAAACATTCCAAGCAGGACATAATGAGAGTGTGTTATAAGACACTCGTGTTATGTCAAACTTGACATGCATACCAAAAAAAATTGCAAAAAGAAAAAATGCAAAGTAAAACATACGACACTCACATTATATGTTTGTTTGGTAATCCCCGAGCCTTAGGCCTGGGATTTTGTTTGGATTTCTAACCCAAAGGATTGGAGTGCCTTCCCAACCTCTAAAGAACTATTTTTGCATATTCTATAAGATTTCACATAGTCTTGTTTGTCCTAACTATCAAGTTTGCACATGTTTCAGGGTTGAAGAAATCAAACACTTGGGTAATGTTAGGCTCTCTCTTAGCTATTCAACAATGTAAATTTTTTCATATTTTGGCAATGTTAAGCATTAATTTTTTTTATTTCTATCTCTATTTTTTTGGAAAAAACTAGTGTTTGGTATTTTTACTTTATTTTTCATCCGTTCATTGAAATGTCAAATAAATTACATTTTTATAAACTAGACTCCATTCTACACATATTTTTTAAAAAAAAAAATTAATTAGTTTTCAAACTTTATAGGGGTAGGGTATATGCAGGATCATCATAGAGAAAACAGGCCCTTAAATGGCAAAAATTTCAAAAAAAATAGAGATAGGCAACTTGACCTAAAAATTTGAATAAGTTATCTATATTATTTCAAAAACATGTAAGAATAGAATCTGTAGTAAATTGAATGTAGTATCTAAACTACTAGGTTTTTAAAAAAAAATAAAAATCTATTTAGTTAAAATTTGAAATTTCAATGCAGTAGTACTTAAATTTCAGGGAAAAAAATAAGAAGTAGGTGTCTGTCTGACCACCCTAACCACAATAAAATGATAATATTTTTTTATAAGATTTTAGATATAAGTATAGGACTCATGTCCCAATGTGATGCACATTTTTTTATAATTTTTTCCAAGTAAATAATTAATAATTATTTTTTTATTACAACATTTAGAAAATATAAAAACTTCGTATGTCTGATCGCTTAACTTGGTGAAAACTTCATGAAATTCAATTTTATTTTTGGGTGTGCAAGAAGTTGAGTCCACTTTTTGGCCAAAAAGTGGAAGTGTTTTTCCTGATTTTCAGATTTTGACACATTTGACCTTAAAATTTGAAGCACTTAGAGATGGAATCTTCAAAAAAGTCACTAATCATAAAATGTAGTACTCGGAGTCTACTTTCCAAATATGTAATTTATTTCAATACCCAAATTGTAAAAATTGAGTTTCAATAGGTGTTTCTAAAAACCACTATTTAAAAGTCACTTTTTTATACCATACAATGCATATGTACGACATCCATAATTTGACCTAAATTATCATATTTTTCTAAATCCTTTTGGAAAAATATTTATGACTCACTGAAGCTTGTTTTCGATATTTTTTTGTAATTTTTAATTGAATTTTTTTTTTGTTAAATTTTTACTAGGCATATTTGTCATTTTAAAAAATCGTGTACGACATGCATAAGATGACCTAAACTTATCATTTTTTATTTTTTTAAATTGAAAAGAATTGTCTGAAGTTTTTTCTCGTGCAATCCATTCGTCAAAATGCTATGTTGATCAAAAGTTATTAAAATACTAAAAAAATTGATAATTCAAGTTTATGGACTAGTTTCATTAGAAATTAATTGAAAAATAGAAAAATTAATCAAATTATTAAAAAAATACATATTTGGAATCTGCACTGTCTCATCTATAATGGGTTTTAATTTCGTAATTTTTTTTTGCAAAATAGGTCTTCAGATATATGTCCAAAGTCACTATTTTCCTATGACATTAATAGGACATTCAAGTTGCAGGTCAAACCAGGTCCAAAGCTTAGGTTCAGGTCCCCAAGCCATTTCCTGAACCAAAAAACAAGCTAAAAACCCACTCAAAAATTCATAATTTAAAAAATGGGATCTCGTTTTAAAATAGGATCCCGTTTCATTAAAAAAATGGGATCCCGTTCCATAAAAAAAAAAAATTTATGGTTCTATGAAACATGATCCTATTTTGAAAATTACCAAAAACAGAAAATTTCCAAAAATGGAAAGTTTTCAAAACAGGATCCCGTTTTAAAAACTTTCCATTTTTGGAAACTTTAGAAAGTAGACTTGGAGCACTATGAACATTGTTTTTGTTGCATCTTAAAATTTTGAGTGCAACTATGCTCAATTTCTCATCCAAGGTCAATATTTCCTAATTATGAAAAAAAAAGTGGCCACTTGAGATTCCTTTTCGCCCCCATCTTCCCGCACTTATTCATCACCTCAAAAATTGTAGGTTTTTGTTGGGTTTGAATGCTGGGGGCATCACCAATATCTTCCTACTTGACCTTTTTAGCCTCTATAGTATCATTTTTTGGAATAAATTGTTAAAATTTAAAATTAACATTCATGTCTTCTTAGATACTTTAGTGTAGCTACTCTTTCTCAAAAAATAGCTTACTAAAGTGGGGGAAAAATGTAGTGTCATAAAATTACACCCTTTGACAATTTCACACTTACATATTTAGTCCCAATACATTTATGACCAAAACCTATAATTTGGAATTTCATGATTCTAACTTCATAGGAAATAACAATGAAGCACTAGCAGTTTGAATTCCTTGTGTAAAGTTTTCAGTAGGACACTTGCATGATGTGTGAAGATCTCCATGATGTGCTATCATTCCTAAATATTTTGATATTTAATCATGAATATTTTGCATTGCTTTCCTATGACACATTTCATTGCGACAAGAATGTGTGTGCAACGACTCCTCCCACCATACAGCCTCACAAAACCTCTTTTTTAACTCTCATTCTCAATCTCTCTTGCTATATTATTGCTCCCACTTTCATAGTGAAGCTCTACAAGATATGTCTTTCAAGCAATAGTCAAGGCTTCTCTTGCATGCTAATCCATCTTGTTTATTGATACAAGAGTGTAGCCATGGCTTTGGATAATGCTCTCTAGTTATCTTATCTCATCTATTTGATCTCGTCTATATTATTCATGATAGGATTTCTCCTCCTTGTGATTTTATTTCTATCATGCTTCTAATTCATGATAGGGGTTCTCCTCCTTTACAATGTTTTTTTATATCTGAAACAACTAAAAAATGGGTGAGATGTTTTTGTATGGTTTAGGACAGAGAAAATCCACTTTCAAATTATCTCATTGAAGGAAAACCCTAAAGATCTCAATGCAAAGGAGAAAGATACCTTGTAATAGGGATGCCCTAAGGTCTGATTGTAAACTAATGAGGGGTTCACCACCAAGATAAAACTTGGAAAGACAAATGAGATGCAAAATATAATGGTTAATCCTAATATGATCCAATTTTTAATTATATGACCTAAAAATGCATATTAAACATAACAAAGAGGTGAGATCTCAGAAGTATGCACTTGGAAACTTAAAGAAGGTTGGAATAAGCTTGGAAATACTAAAAACCTTAAAATTTGGGCCTACTAAGACTCATACACCAATCTAGGCGTATTATTCCCAAATTAAGGTTTCTAGGTAGGAATTGGTTTCTAGAAAAAGGGTATCTAAAACTACAAAAATCTAGAAAAATGCCTATAGTGGGACTCATACACCACTTCTAGCGTATCAGTCCCATTTCATTTTATTTGGAATTCAAAGTTTAGATCTGCACTTCAACACCTACTCTTTTCTCCCAAATTGATTTTCAGAATTGAATCTGTGAAAAGGCTTGCAAAACATAATATAGAATTGATTTTCTTATGGGGGGTTTGCCTCAGTCAAATAACTAGTTTGGTAATTAAACCTTGATAGAAACAATGAAACTTGCATGTATATAGGAATATAAACCCTAACCTTAAGTGTGTCTAAGATTATGAAATCTGAAATGTAATGCAACCCTATTCTAATGTGCAAGAATGAGGTGCATGAATGGAACATGAAGATGAATGAGTCACTTTGATAGATCTCTAATCACCCAAATGAGGCCTAATAATGCTTTTACCTTCCTTAGGCTAAATGTAAAGTAATAATGGAAGATGGAATTGCTTAGTAAATAATTCATTAGGCTTGGCTTTATGGCTATTTGCATCTCCCCAACCTAGAATCCATCATAATTCACCATAGACAACCATGATCAACCCTTGAAAATGTTAGATCTTGAATGGAAGTAAGCTTGAAGACCTACAAAAACACTTTAGGGTTTCTCCAAGACTTCAACTTTGCTTGCTTTTGAAACTTAGAATGCTTGAAGATTCTTGAATGCTTGGATCCTAAAATTACTCTTGAAAATTGTTTCTTAGATGAAATAATGACTTAGGAGCTTTCTTATATAGACATTAATACCTAATTTAAAATTATTCATATCTCAAAATTCGACACTAACCAAAATTTTGAATTAAAAAGTTGATTTTCCCACTCAAACCCTAAAAAAGCCCCAAATGGGATGCATTCTCCAACCCTAGCATATGGGTCCCACCTAGGGGGACTCATATGCCCAAGGTGGTGTATGAGTCCCACCCTAGATTTTTGGGGTGGGTTAATTTTTTGATGTTATTGGTGATTTTGTTGGGTTTTTAGCTGAAATAAGCCTTGAGATTTGAAACAAAGGGTCTTAGGGGCCTATTAATGATGATTTAAAGAGTATTTAATGCAAGGGTACCATAATAGGTCTAAATTAGGTAAGGGATGGTACTTTCTCCATGAAGAGAGCACAATTTTCATTGCCACATTTAGGCCCCACTTTAGCACCCATATGACTCTATGTGCATATGCAAGCTAAAGGACTCTAAACAATACACTTAATTTCATAAAGCATATTCATATCAATTTATTAATAACATGGGAGAATAAAGCCCCCATTATAGATATCTACAAAACCACAATGTTAGGAACTGCATCCTACAACATGAATTCACTAGTTTTCCAAAATTCCTCTTATCTAAATTCTTCTAGAAATCAACTTCGAGGGTAGATATATGCCCCCCCTTGATTTCGCTTGCTTTGTGAAGGTGGAATCAAGGTAGAAATATAGCAAGATCAAATAAGTTAAGTCATATCATAGGCTATTCCCAAGTACCATACCGAATAATGATAGAGATATGATGAGGATGGGAGTGGAATCATGATTCCAACACAACATACAACATCAAAAATGAATCTCTCTAGCTCTTGTTATGTTAATTTGAATGAAAGGAACTTTTTTAACCCTAATATAGTAAAAACCCTAATTTTTAGCATATATAAGAGTAAAAATTGAAGTAATTTCTAAATATTTTTTCTTTTACCTTCTTCTAGCTTGACTTTGGTGGAGAGTGATCAAAGATACCGAGCCGATGAGAGTACAAGCCTTTGAGACTGGATGTCTTGCGGGAGGAGGTAGCCCATGACGAGCAATATTATTAGTTGAGTTGATTTTTCTACCTTAGCTTTTTCCTTATACATTTATTTTATGTTTTTTATGCACTTATAGGTTGATTTAGGACCTTGGAAGAAAAGTTTGCAAAGTGTCCCTTTTCTTCACAAAGTGTCCCTTTTTCTGCAAAGTTTCCCTTTTTGTCACAAAGTGTCCCTTTTTGTCGTGAAGTGTCCCACTTTTTTGCAAAGTGTCCCATTTCTTTGCAAAATTTCCCAAAAGGAACCTAAATTGTCTAGGACCCTTAGAAAAGTACACTAGAAAAAATTTGACCAGTATACTTTTTTCTATTCTTGATATGTAGATGTAATATTTTAGAATGCTTAGAGGATGTAATTTTGGTTTTTGTTAGATTTCACCCCAGTCGCAATAACGTCTTAGCGGCAGACAGATCTATCACCTCCAAGACCTAGCCTCGACTCTATTAGAGGGGGAGACACATACCTTATAGAGGAATGGATTGTACTAGGTGTACCTCATGCCCCACATGAGGTACCATTATGCTATGTTGATGGCCTTGGTAGAGTAGTGGGATGCAAATACATGCACATTTCATCTCTCGATAGGTGAGATGACAATCACTTTAGAGGATGCCCATCACATACTCTAAGTTCTGATTTGGGTCGAGAGGGTACATTTTCTATGGGGCCATAAATTGAGCTAGCATGGCTACTATATTTTTGAGGTCCACTTGTTGCATGGATAAAGATGTTTATTGTTGCACTATTACTCATCCCCGATGGTCGAGAAGCACATTTAGAGGGAGGACTAGTACATATGATACAACAAATGGTAAACTATAGTACTGTATACGCATGGGGGTGAAAAATCCTTGCATACTTATGATATGATCTAGGGCGATTTTCATTCCATGAGGTCAACATTATGGTTCAATATACACTATTGCAAGTATGGTTCCTAGAGCATATCATGTGTACTAGGATGATATGGTTTCTATGTACATCATCTCTAGGGTACCCTCGTGCATTCAAATATCCAATAAGGTGGCTATGTAAGTACAAGGATTTAAATTTTTAAGAGTCAGATTCGATTGACTAGATGAGGTGGAGATCATATGGATACTTTACCATCTTATACCACAGTGGCCAAATGAGACTCATCAGCTAAGGAGATTATATATGGACATATTCTTGTTAGGAATCCATGATTACATAGTACATCCCTTCTACTATGATCATGTCATGCAATAGTATGGAAAGGTCCAAGTACCACCCATGGCACAACCCTTCTTTAGGAGATTAGTTCAGAGTGCCCAGAGGCCTAGTGACACTAGGAAATTCACCACTAACGATGTCATCTACAGTGACTCTGACTCTGATGATCAAGATGTTCCTCTGGTCTCTAACACTGATGATGTCAGTACCATATATGCCTATAAGGAGTGGTGGGCAGCAACGCGGTTGGCTCTTGTATTCCCAATGGATGAGCTGATAGGTGATGCAGGGCCACTCTTGGATCAAAGAGATGAGGAGGAGGATATAGTTGAGGAGACAGGGGTCGAGGCTACATACTTATTCAAAAATGTGATAGATGAGTAGTATGATGAGGCTACAAATCCTAACTATGATGGGTAGAAGGATGAGGATGAGGAGCAGGATGAGAAAGAGTAGCCGATGAGTGAGGGTGACGAGATAGTAGATGAGGATTTAGTGGTCCACAAGTGGGGACAACTAGCTCCTACTCATGTGACTTGATCATGATCAACTACTAATGCACGTACCAACACCTACATTCATGGAGAGGCTAACACATCCTCCATGCCTCCTACACACAACGAGGCTATCTTTACATAGCCAGTCAGAGAGCTAGGTGATGCTATTTTATTTACTAGCATGGTTTATGCTTAAACTCATGCTTTATGTTTTAATTTTATTTATGTATATATATCATGATGTGTACTGATTATATTTATGATTTCTATCTTATAGGGGTTGTGAGAGACTTACATGATCTTTATCACTAGGTTACTATTGAGACAGCACCCACATCAGTGTACAAGGAGGTTGTTGATACAAACTATGTGCCCCCACCCATCATGGAGTGGGATCTGGAGCTATTCAAGTCATATGTTAGATTATGGGAAGCATATGAGAGTTTTAGGAGGTGTGCTTACCAAGCCAAGGCTACCCATTAGGATGTTCAGTCATCTCAAGCCCCAACAAAGTTTGAGAGACTTTAGCCAGAGGTAGATATTGGTTCCCAAATAAATAGATGCAATGAGTCATATAGAATAGCCACTTTCTAATATTTAAACTCAAAGATGGACTTGGCCAATGAACAAGATTCAGTCAAAGACTAAAATCTCCTATACTTCTGGCTTTGTTAAACCATGGAGGGTAATCCCAACAATATGCTCACAAATACTCTTATGTGCCAAAGTACCCATAATAGTGTAAATAGATGATTCTCTTTTAGATTCTTAATAGACACAATACTTGGGTATGTGTAGGATCATGATGGGGCAAACAGTGGCAATATGATGGGTATGTGTAGGGTATGTGGTTGACAACTTTTTCTTAACCCAAAATTGATGAAACGAAAAGGGTTTTTAAAGGGGATTCTCGCTTTCCACCAATATAAATTATGCTTTATTCTAAATTTAATAAATAATTATTATTCATTTTCTATTTGAATTATAACTAAAGTAATGATTGATAGGCTGATTGAAAAACATCTATAGCTTTCAAATGGTATCACATTTTTTGAATTAAAACATTTGTCACATTTTATTCTTTGCATACTATAGGATTATAAAAAAAATTGAATTTCATGAAGTTTTGACCAAGATAAGGTGGTCGGACATACAATTTTTTTATATTTTTAAAAATTTATAAGAAAAAAATCATAATTAATTATTTACTTGGAAAAAAAGTTACAAAAAAATATGTATCACATTGGGACATGAGTCCTCTACTTATATCTAAAATCTTATAAAAAAAATTATCATTTTATTGTGGTTAGGGTGATTAGACAGACACCTACTTCTTATTTTTCCCCTAAAATTTAAGTACTACTACATTGAAATTTAAATTTTTACCAAATAGATTTAAAAAAAAAAAACCTAGTAGTTTAGAAACTACATTCAATTTGATATAGATTCTATTCTTACATATTTTTGAGATAATATAGATAACTTATTCAAATTTTTATGTCAAGTTGCCTAACTCTAATTTTTCTAAATTTTTCGCCACTTAAGGGCCTATTTCTTTCATAATGATCCTACACATACCCACTCTAAAGACATGGCTAACATCAACATTAATTCCTAATTTAAACATGAGAGATGTAATTCATTAAACTCCACAAACAAATTAAATTGAGATTGATAGGTAAATTTGATTGTAAAATTGTAGTTACACATAAACAGTCCTAGGAAAGTGTAACTTTAAGAGACCAATGCCATATCTCGGGGTGGAATCATCGAAACTATGTAATTTAAAACCTAACACATCATTCAATCAATCATAATCATACATATCAGATGATGCATTACACCATTGATACAAACAGCTAAACTAGCCACACTTAGCAATCCTAGCACACAACTACATAAACCTCCATTTTTCTTGCTACAAATTAACTCATTCTTTGAATGAGAGTAATAACATAAAAAAAATGGGTATGTGTAGGATCATGATAGGAAAAAAAGTTGTGATATGATGGGTATGTGGCTGACGATTTTTTTACCCAAATTTGATGAAACAAAAAGGTTTTTTAAATGAGATTCTCAGCTTTCCACCAATATAAATTATTCTTTACTTTGAATTTAATAAATTATTATTATTCATTTTCTATTTGAATTATGAATAAAGTCCTAATTGACAAGTTGATTTAAAAACATTTATAGTTTTCAAAGGGTATCACATTTTTGGAATCTAAAACATGTGTCACATTCTATGCTTCATGTACTATAGGATTAAAAAAAAAGAATTTCATGAAGTTTTGACCAAGTTAAGGTGGTCAGACATATGAGTTTTTATATTTTTTAAAAGTTGTAATAAAAAATTCATAATTAATTATTTACTTGGAAAAAAATTACAAAAAAATATGCATCCAATTGGGACATGAGTCCTCTACTTATATCTAAAATCTTATAAAAAAATATTATCATTTCATTGTTGTTAGGGTGGTCAGACAGACACCTACTTATTCTTTCCCTAAAATTTAAGTACTACTACATTGAAATTTCAAATTTTCACCAAATAGAATTAAAAAAAAAAAAAAACCCAATAGTTTAAAAACTATATTCAATTTCCTATAGATTCTATTCTTACAAATTTTTGAAATAATATAGATAACTTATTAAAAATTTTATGTCAAGTTACCTAAGTCTAATTTTTCTAAAAATTTTGCCACTTAAGGGCCTATTTTTTCCATGATGATCTTGTACATATCAAAACATAGAGGAATTTAGACAAGAAGTTGAATAATAAAAATCTTTGATTACTCATATTCAGAATTTATGCAAAGTGAAAAATGGAGACAACTAGTTCAGAATAATATGTCATTTACATTCAACTATGACTATGTTGTAATTACATTCTTCATTACAAAACTCAGACCATTCCAGAAACCTAAAAAACCAACATTATACACTTGAACCCCTATTACAAAAGTGTTCCCATGAAAATTAAAATGTGCAATCCCACACAAAATGAGAAGAAAGAAGATATAGAAGAAGGGGAAACCCTAAAACTACACCTTTAGTTGACACCTGGATCGATTAGATTCTCCATTGATTTGTAACTATCTTTGCTTTCTAAAGAAGTTTCAATTTGCTCCCAGATTCATGCATCTTGCATTTGTTGCCCTTCTAACAAAAACTATTCCCCATAATGATGACCCTCTTCATCCATTCCTTGCTGTTGAAAATATCGACCTTGTGAAAGAATAAAACCTTCGTGAGAGTCTATCACTCTACATTTTTTCGCTCTGCAAATAAAAATATTTTGTCCTATCTAGTGAAAATCCTTTACTTCAGTTCAACAAGTTATATAAAACTTATTTACCCATTTCTTTTCTACTTTCACCCTTACCTTTCAACAAAAAATATTTTCTTACTAGAAAGGCTCTCATTTTTACTCTAAAAATGAAAATACTCAGCTTTTCCGTGAAAGCCATTTTTCACTTGACTAGATTTTATGATTGCATTTTACATTTATGTGCCGAGAAACATTTTAAAATATTCCATTTCAAATACTTCACTTTTATTTTCCAGCAAATAAAACACACAACCCATTTTGCATTTAAAATCTTTATATTTAAATGGTGAGGGAATTTAAATATTTTACATCATGTTGCACATGTTTTGCTTCTTCGTTAAAACCTTCATTCCCAACAAATAAATATTTTCTCTTATAAAGTGAATAGTCCCATTCACTTTAAAATATTAAAATCTCATAGTGCTCATTTTAATTTTCACTTACGCCTTTACCTTGCATGCATCAAATAAAACCTTTTTCTCTTAAAATATTTGTTGGGCACACCTTGGCCAATCCCTGCCTCCCCGTTAATTTTTTCTCATGGAACTATTAAAATCACAGGCTAGTGGGCATATAAAATGAAACATTATTAAAATTTCTAAAACATTATTTTAGAAATATTGCTCCCCACTTTCCTGCATCTCTCTTTTCACGACATCACCATCTTGCATGGGTTGGTGGGTATACAACAAAAGAACAAAGTGAAATATTTTTAAAAGTCTCAAAATAGTTTTTTTGGAGATACCAATCCCCATGCCCCCACTATTCCATAGTGATTTCACCACAAAGACACTTGGGTTGGTGGGGGATAATGGAGATGTGTCCATGTAGCATCCATTTGATGTTGTCCACATATTTTTTTTACCCTAGCTCCATTTTCTATAGCTTCCATGGCCACTGCATATAATATAAATGTTTCCAAATCCCTACAAAAACATTTTAAATATAGTTTTTTAGATTTCTCAAGCTATCTTCAAGCCTTCTCAAAGTGTTTTCCACATTCCAGGGATTCAATACTTTCATTGCAAAATATTTAAGCCAACCCTCAACATGAGGATTTTCTTTGAAGTGTGTTTCCTTTAACATTTGATCCTTTGAATCCCTCTTTTCATTGCAAAAAGTTGCAAATCAATTTCAATTCCTAAGTGAAGGGTCAACATAAGAGTTATTTGTATATGACTCACTTCAGGCAGCTTTAAATTCTTCCTCTCTTTTGATCCATTCAATGCTTTATGTTCTATGGTGCCCAGTACACGCTAGCATTTGATGAGTATTTATCCATTTTAAATGTGTCCCCCAATCAAGGTTGAAAAGCGTAGCTATATATGACAAAACATGAACAATATTAACCTGTATAAAGGATTTTCCTTTTCAGTATTATGTGTCTGCTTCAAATAATTTTGATACATATTCACTACAAAATGCAAACTTGCCCCTTATTCCTACATAAAAGCTTGCTCGTGTGATGGTTTCTAGGGAATTTACAAACACTTTCCCTAATCTCTATTACTAAGTGAAACACCATCTCGTTTTAGTTGATGGAAGAATTGAATCTCATTAAACCACTTCTTTATGATATCCCCTTTCATATAGTGTAGTAGTTTCCCCATGCGCAACATAAAACACTTCTTTGTCCCTATAGCAACACATTACAATATAGTCATTTAGCCTCCCACATGCATTGTCATGTTTGCAACAAAACACCCACTCTCATCCCTTCTTAAAATGTAAGGTTTCGTTCCATAGATCCATCCTATTATCATGCTAACATATTTTTTCTCATCTTCATAATGATGGAAGGAATATTGACTGTGGCACAATGCATACTAAATCAACTGTTCTTGTGGCACTCACTGTGGATTACTTGAATATTTTTCATGAGAACCCTGCTTCTATGGTTTGTTGTTTCATTGCTAATATGACCAGCCACACCTTCACTTTGCTTATTCTAAGTTTCAAAAGCAATCTTCCATTTTTCAAAAGGCTGCAAAATAACTCCAATCTCCAAAG
The DNA here is from genome assembly GCA_007258455.2 of Sequoia sempervirens. Lineage (NCBI taxonomy): Eukaryota > Viridiplantae > Streptophyta > Pinopsida > Cupressales > Cupressaceae > Sequoia > Sequoia sempervirens. The sequence goes on along the minus strand of VDFB02000363.1, from coordinate 8,320,199 downwards.
GAAATGTCAACATAAGGATTCTCTGCATCAATTCACTTTTTGTAGCCTTGACTGTATCCATTGCTTTAAGTAGTCACTACTTTCAATTTCATGATTCCAATTACTACTATTCTTTCTTGGTTATAGCCCTTTATCCAATATTTTTTTTATTCAAATACCATGTGATTTGCAAAGTGTATCCTCGCTAAAAGCTATAATGAAGATTGTTTAAACAATACTTATGAATACAATATTTTGCAATTGTATTTCCTTACCAAATCTCCATTATAATGAACATATAATCTATGACTGAAGTCATGGTGGACATCTCAAAAAGAATGTCTCAGATGCATTGAGCTAGCACAAACAATTGATTAATTTTATACAACAACATTTAAGGCTTGCTTTTTAATCTTGCACTTTATTGACCAGATCCCTCCACCATAGCATTAAAAATATAACCCTTTGTTGTCAAACCCTTATAATTTTTTATACCAAAGTGATTCATGTAAATTAAATCATTCCCTTTTGAGTGATCATATATCTTCCTTTAATACTATCTGCAAGGCAAAAACTCCTTACATTCTATCAGACATTCCTTGGATTTTGATGAGTGTCATATAGAGGTACCCCTACCACTATTGATTTTAACTCTGAATGCTTGGACTATTTTCATCCATTTCTGCCCTTATATGGTAACATCACCACAGTTACAACTTCATAATTGTGTAAAACACGCCCGGTCCCCATGTGGGACCGACTAATTTTATTTTTTTTAAACAAGTTTTACCTTTAATTGATATGAGGTTTCCTCTAAATGTAGTTGAGGTGAAAAAATTGAAGTGGGTAACCATTAGAATCCACTTTTAGGCACTTTGTATTGACATCAAAATAGGTCAAGTGGCCTGTGGAATTGTGCTGGCAAACTAGTCAAACAGCCTCTTCAAGTCATGAAAATTTACAAGCATGCAAAAATTTGAATTGAGAATGCAATGCAAAAAATGGCTCAGCACAATAGATTTTGAGGTGCAAGATATTTAATGCCAAATTGGCTCACTCAGGATTTTCTACAACTATACCTGTTCAAAACCAATTAAAGCTCAACAAGTTGCCACTTTGAAAAAATACCAAATTATCTCTTGGGTAACTGCCACTGGACATGCTAGGTCATTTGGAGCCACTTGGTATGTGTGCAAGAGGGATTTCCTTGAATAATAATTCATCACAAGATATTCAAGGTCAAATTTGACCACCTTGAAACAATTCAAGAAATGTAGATGTAAAAATAGAACAAACTGCATTTGCTTTTGACCTAGTAAAAATATCAAATTAGATCCTATCACTCTAAAAATAGACTAGGGAGCATATGAATGTGAGGGGAATGGAGAGAAAAAATAAATTTGACTTGAAAATCATCCAGCTATGAAATATCAACAAGAAGAAGAGGTCACTTCACAAAACTAATAGTTTATAAACAAAAAAATAGTCCCAGAAGCCTCCAGCTTTGCTTTTCTAAACCCTTTCAAAACTCATCATGGGGAGCTGAAAACTGAAATGCATGTTACCATATGCCACATGAATATTTCCACCAAGGGGTTTGGAATGATAATAAACTGGCTCTGAATTGTAACCCTCTAAAATAGGTCACTTGGGCAGATTTTTTAGGGTCGCTTTTGAGTGTTTAAAGCCAATTTTTTTAACATGGGTACTCAAAATTAGAAAATTTTGAAGGCACCATCAGTGGCTCAGACTGGAGATGCATACCCCTTGTGGGAATGGTGAGATTCTAGATCTTTGGGAGAGTAGTCCAAGTGCTAGAACATTGGGTTGCAAAGTCTTAATCAAATTTTCAAACCACATTTGATGGCCCCAGGCCACCAAATGAAAAGAAGAGCCCATGTTTACCTTTTTCAAACACCATCCTATTAGAAGAATTGATCTCCCTCAATCCATACTTGCCTCTATAATACCACAATAACTTGAGTAACTGAATTCCTACAAATACAAGTGTCAAGATGCCTTTGAACAAGTGAGTACTTGCTCCCTATTTAGCCTTATTATCACATGGAAACCAAATCACATACACCAAATCATTTCCAATCCCTTCATTTTCTAATTTTGTAGCAAGTGGTAGCATATGAGGATAATGATTAAGATGATATGAAAATATAGTCTTATCACACTTAGTAACTCCCCCATACTGATTAGGCTTAAAGAAAATATCATTCCTCAAAAATAGTGTGCAATCCTGCTATGGGTTGAGAAAAGAATGCTCACACATTTGAGACTCCATTAACTTAATTGCACCATAGGAAATCATCACATGATTCAAGGTTTTGAAAGTTAGATTTATCAACACCAACAATACCTGAATTAGTTTGAATTCCTTCACTTTTAGGATTAACAGGATCAACAAAAATAGTTTCATGTGCACTAGTAACTTCATGTGCATTATCAGTTGATAGGCATATTGACCTATGTACCAAAGATTCACTTTTATTTGAATTTTTTTCATTAGCACCTAAACAAGCATCTTTGTTTTCCTTCACATAAATACTTTCCTCATTGGATGAAAACATGTCCATAATCATACTATGGAGATAAGGAGCATCAACAAAGAACTCAATTTCACATTTACTAACATGAGATCCACCATTGTTTGCATCATTTTGTTGCTCTACACATAGACCAAATTTTTTTGTAGTATCAACACATTATGAAATTTAGTTGTCAGATAAATCAACAAGATTTTTGATATTATCAACTGGTATTAATGTTGATTAAAGATCCATGTTTTTTTCACAATGCATAAATTGATCATTCAATAATGAACCACTTATTTAATTAATATGCACATCATCATACCCTTCATGCATAACTAGCATCTCCATATCTACTTCATATAAATAGTCATAGGCAATAGGGTCATGAGCACATTCATTAGCATCATAGTTAGCATCATCAAGATATTTATCATTTCTAATACTATGCTTAGTATCAGGATATTGAACACACAAGTTCTTATCTTCAAAGTGATCATCCATTGAGTCAGTATGCTCCAGTGACATCGAACCTGAGCTACACTCTAAGTATTCATCTAGTGAAACATGTTCATTTACTCGTGAACAAGTGACTTCATCATCATTTACATCATTGCATCCTTCATGTGAAGAAAACACCTCTAGCTCATCCTCATAACCTTCAAAAGAATAATTAGGTTCTTCACTCTCATCATGATCATCATCACTACATAAACTATGCTCATATTTTTCAAAGTGAATGCTTAGATTTTCATCTTCAATATCTTGACCACTGATTTGTGATGAGAAATTAGCAACACTTGCAAGTGCATCTTTATCCTCATTACTCGTATATGGATCTGCATACAAGCTGCTTGTTAACTTATTACAATCACTATCTTCATCCATGCAACAAGATGGATCTTCATTTTCTAATATACTCTTTTCATTTTTGTGTATCATGTTCTGATTTTTCTCAATAGGATATCTACTATCAACATTTTGAGACATCATATTTTTTGCATAGTCACACTAGGCTCCTTCTACGATCTTTATCCAGTCAAGTACCTGATCAAAACTATGGTGTTTCAATTATTTTGATGAGGTAATCATCCTTGACTCAAATATTTCACAAAATAAAACAATGCATGTTAAATCCTCAGGTTTGAAATTACCAACAAGTCATCAAAAAATATTGAGAACAAATGAAGGGGTGAGTCTCACTTATGCCTCTTCATGTTAGACAATTCTTGAACAAAAGATGTCTGATCAAATTTGCTCAAAAATTTTTGATGTTCAACTTGGAGTTCACTATGATATGTGTGTCGTAGTGATGGACAAATTGGAACAAAAAAAGCATTGCCCTCTTGGAAAGAATTCCTATCATCAAATCCATGAGTTCCATTTACATGAGGTGTGATAGGATAACCAACACTTGCAGCCATGTATGCTTTCATCATTGAATATTTCATATTGTTCTCAATATCCATGTCAATTTGATATGCTTGATGTAATGTTGTAGGATCTTTATCTCATAACAGATAACTCATTTCTTCATCAAATGCATCAAAGTATGCAACTAGACATACTGCATCATTTGGTCTCATTCTTTCAGGAATGTCACCTAATGTTTTTGAAATTTTGAGATTGAAAGCTAGGAACAATTCATCTTCTTTCTAGATGTTATTAGGTTTTTTTCTCACTGAATATGGATTAATTCTTTCTCCAAACTACTTTATGAATGCTTCCATGAACTCCTTCAATGAAGAGATAGAACACACTAACAAATATGAAAACCAATCTCTAACATCTTTCTTTAGAGATTGAATAAAGGACTTCATGGAAAATTCTTGATGACTTATCTCAAAACCTCCCATCAAATAAGAAAATTCTTCCAGATCTTGAGATGCTAATTCTGATCTTTTCCCTTTGAAATTTGGAAAACATTCCCTGACTTCATTAGGAACAGGGTTTGGGAAACCTTGAATACCATTAAAATTCAATGGTCTACATCTTTCCACAGAGAAACTTCTTTGCTGACATGACAGGAGTTGCAAACTCTTTGTGTTTACATCATGCCCTCCATAGGGATGCACAAGTGAATGATACATTTTCGTATACCCCTTTACAAACTTCAAACATCAACTCTACAGTTGATCACTGCCCTAGTTCTTGCATTTTTCATGACCTTAAAATATTACAATGCATAGCTCAAATACATATAGATTTAAATCTCTCTAATGGGAAGATTTCAAGGACAAGCATACTTCTTCATTACAACATAGAAGCTTCAAATTATAGCTCAAAAGTATGAAAAAATTACCACTACCATTCCCTTTCTTAGTGATTATTTCACTCAATAGGGAATCAATTTATTTCAAGAATTGAATACTTCTTATAAACTGCTTTCAAGCATAAAAATACTTTCTTTAAATTTATGAGAATACCTAGAAACTTGGAGCAGCTACTAACTTTTCTTCTTGACTGAAATTTTGTACATCTAGAACTCTCTTTACATCTTCAGCAAGTTCTTTTGACAAATTTAGCATCTCTCTTCGTAGAGGAATGAACTTCAAGCAGTATGAAACTCTTTCAAAGATAAATTTCCTTATGGTTCTTTTCCCACAGTAGAGTGACAAAAATTCTTTGAAATTCTGATGTAACAAACTCACTTCTAGGTCTAAAAACTTCTTAATATCTAAACCAAATGTTTATATTCACTAAATTACTCTATGATATAACAATCTGCAACTAGAGATTCAAAGTTCTCGCCAACAAAGTCATCAATCTGTTAGTTGTGTGACTTAGATGGGGAGTGCAAATACTCAACTATAAATCTCTAGTGACACTTTGACTTGAAACTTCAATGACTCTTTGAGGCAGGATGATCTTCTATTAAATTTTTCTCAAATTCTTCCCCAGTAGAGTCGTCAATCTGTTGGTTCCCAAATCAACAGATGCAATGAGTCCTATAGAATAGCCACTTTCTAATATTTAGACTCAAAGATGGATTTGGCCAACAAACAAGATTCAGTCAAAGACTGAAATATCCTACACTTTTGGCTCTATTAAACCAGGGAGGGTAATCCCAACAGTATGCTCACAGATACTCTTGTGTACCAAAGTACCCAAAATAATGTAAAAAGATGATTCTCCTTTAGATGCTTAATAGACACAATATGCTAAAGGCTTGGCTAACCTCTATAGTAATTCCTAATTTAAACATGAGAGATGTAATTCATTAAACTCCACACAAATTAAATTGAGATTGATAGTTAAAATTGATTGTAAAAAATTGTAGTTACACACAAACAGTCTCAGGAAACTGCAACATTAAGAGGTCAATTCCATATCCCAGGGTGGAGTCATCCAAACCATGCAATTTAAAACCTAACACAACATTCAATCTATCATAATTATACCTATTAGATGATGGATTACACCATTGATACCAGTAACTAAACTAACCATACTTAACAACCCTAGCACACAACTACATAAACCTCCATTTGTGTTACAACAAATTAACTCATTCTTTGAATGAGAGTAATAGCATCAAATGAACATACAAGGAAAGACAAGAAGTTGAATAATAACAATCTTTGATTACTCATATTCATAATTTATGCAAAGTGAACAATGGAGATGACTAGTTCAGAATAATATGCCATTTACATTCAACTATGACAATGTCCTAATTACATTCTTCATTACAAAACTCAAACCATTCCAGAAACCTAAAAAACCAGCATTATACACTTGAACCCCTGTTACCAAATTGTTCTTGTGAAAACTAAAATGTGCAACCCCACACAAAATGAGAAAAAGAAAGAAGATATAGAAGAGGGGAAACCCTGAAACTACATCTACAATTGACACTTGGATTTATTCTTCTCCATTGATCTATAACTCTCTTTGCTTCCTAAAGAAGTTTCAATATGCTCCTAGATTCATGCATCTTGCATTTGTTGCCCTATTCTTTGTGAGAGTCTCTCACTCTTCATTTTATTTTTCTTTGTAGATGAAAATATTTTGTCCTATGTGGTGAAAGCCCTTTACTTCACTTCACTAGGCTATAAAAAACTTATTTAGCCATTTCCTTTCTATTTTCATCCTTACCTTGCAACAAAACATATTTTCTTATTGGAAAGGCTCTCATTTTTACTTTGAAAATGAAAATACTCAGCTTTCTCATGAAAGTCCTTTTTTACTTGACTGCATTTTATAATTGCATTTTACATCTATGTGCCCAAAAGCATTTTAAAAATTTTCATTTAAAATACTTCACTTTTATTTTCCAGCAAATAAAACATTCAACACATTTTGCATTTAAAATATTTATATTTAAAAGGTGAGGACATTTAAATATTTTACATTAGGCTGCAAATGTTTTGTTTCTCTGTTAAAACCTTCATTCTCAACAAAGAAATATTTTCTCTTATAAAGTGAATAATCCCATTCACTTTTAAAAATTAAATTCTCACCATGCCCATTTTAACTTTCACTTAAGCTTTTACCTGGCATGCATCAAATAAAACCTTTTTCTCTTAAAATGTTTGTCAGGATTTTACCTTGGAAAATTTGTGCCTCCCCGTTAATTTCTTCTCATGACACTATTAAAACTATGGGTTGATAGGGATATAAAATGAAACATTATTAAAATTTCTAAAACATTGCTTTGGAAGTATTGCTCCTTGCCTTCTCGTGCCTCTCTTTTCATGACATCATCATCTGCATGGGTTGGCTAGAATACCACAAAATAGTAAAGTGAAATATATTTAAAAGTCTCAAAACATTTTTTTGGAGATACGAATCCTCGTGCTCTCGCTATTCTCTAGTGATGTCATCACAAAGACACTAGAGTTGGTGGGGAATAGTGGAGATGTGTCCAGATAGCCTCCATTTCGTGTTGTCCATTGATTTATTTTACCCTAGCTCCACTTTCTACAGCTTCCCTGGCCACCCCACATAGCATAAATGTTTCCAAATACCTACATAAACATTTTAAATATAGTTTGCTAGCTTTCTCAAGCTATCTTCAAGCCTTCTCAAGGTGTTTGTCACATTCCATGGATTCAATCCTTTCATTGCAAAATGTTTAAGCCCACCCTCAACATGAGGATTTTCTTTCAAGTGTGTTGCCTTGAAATTTTGATCCTTTGAATCCCTCCTTTCATGGTGCAAAGTTGTAAACCAATTTCAATTCCCAAGTAAAGGGTCAACATAAGAGTTATTTGTATTTGACTCACTTCAGGAAACTTTAAATTATTCCTCTATTTTTAGCCACCCAATGATTTTTGTTCTATGCTTCCCAGTATGCACAACATTTGATGAGTATTTATCCATTTTAAATGTGTCTCCCAGTAAACTTTGAAATGTGCAACTTGATATGAGAAAACTTCAAAAATATTAACCTGTATAAAGGATATGCCTTTTCAATATTATGTGGTTGCTTCAAACATTTTTGATACATATTCACTGCAAAATGCAGACTTGCCCCTTATTCCTGGGTAAAAGCTTGCTCATGCGATGGCTACTAGGGAATTTACAAACACTTCCCCTAATCTCTGTTACTAAGTGAAACACAATCTCTTTTTAGTTGATGGAATAATTGCATCTCCTTAAAGAACTTCTTCATGATATCCCCTTTTATCTGGCGTAGTAGTTTCCCGATGAAAAGAAAAAAAACACTTCTTTGTCCCCGTAGCAACACATTACCATACAATCATTTAGCCTCTCACAGCACGTTGCCATGTTTGCAACAAAACACACACTCCTGGGCCTTCTTAAAATGTGAGGCTGCATTCCATAGATCCACCCTCTCATGGTCTTAGTATGCTCACATATGTTTCCTCATCTTCATAATGATGGAAGGAATATTGACCATGCCACAATGCATACTAAATCAATTATTCTTGTGGCACTTGTTGTGAATTACGTGAAGATTTGTCATTAGACCCCTGCTTCTATGGTTTGTTGTTTCATTGCTAATATGACCAGTCACGCCTTCACTTTGCTTATTCTAAGTTTCAAAAGAAATCTTCCATTTTGTAAAAGGCTGCAAAATAACTCCAATCTCCAAAGGAAATGTCAACATAAGTATTTTTTGCACCAATTCACTTAGTGCAACCTTGACTTTATTCTTTGCTTTAAGCAATCACTACTTTCAATTTCATGATGCCAATCATACTCGCAACATTAAATGTGTTTTCTATCCATTTTGAGTGTGACCCTCATCAATTCAATGCTTCATCGGATCTCATTTTGATGATAAGCCATGGCCACTGTAATACCCCTCTATTTTTCTTTCTGGTTGGACAATGTGTCCTTGTTTGCTTGGATGTGTTTTTTCGTTATTGAGGTACTTTATCATGTGTGTGTTATTTGATCGCTATTTATAGAGTGATAGTCTATTTGTGTGATGTGATGTATCTTATCTGATGCTTTATTTGACATGTTTTAATTTGTGTAATGATGATTAGTTATTTTAACATGTTATTGCATGAGATATTTGTTTATGATGGAATTGTCAGTCTATGATGAGTGTCTTGGTGAAGGGGACGAGATTGCATCACTCGCTTGCGAATGCCATATGATTCCATGATTTCCTCTTCACGGTGTGTTTTATTATGTTATATCTATGCATGTTCAATATACTCTTTGTTCGCAGGTTGACAAGTACAGGACATCGAGTCCACCTAGTTTCACAGGGTTGAGCATGTACATTGGCCAATGGTATTCGATTGAGAGATAGTAGCTAGGTTTTCCGTGCCAAGTCATCACCCTAGTCATAGTGTGTCATCGGGTTTTAGTCAGGTTAAGTTTCTTCTTTGTTGTTCATCTCTCTGTGATTTAATTTAATTTCAAGTTGGAAAAGGTAAATAAATGGCTTTATGTATTTAAGTTGCTTATTAAATTTATTGGGTTATGATGTTAGAAATATTATTGAATTTATTAATTAATTTAATTTAATTAATAAAATAATCTAATCTTGGATTAGATTTATTTTATTGATTAATTAAATTAACTGTGTGGAATTGAATTAAGTTATTCATTTTGGAATTTTCAAAGTGTTAAATTCTTTAAAAAGAAAATTTTAAAAGTCAAAAAGCTTTTTGAAAAGAAATTATTAAAAGCTTTAAATTCATTTTGAAATAGAAATTTTATAATAAAGTAAATGATTTAAATCTATTTGAAATTTAAATTGTGTTTTAAAGTATTAAAATGAAAATATCTTGTAAATGCATGAATTAAAAGAATTAAATTTATTTGAAAAGGAATTTTGTTTTCAATTATTAAAAGTAAGATATTTTGTAAATGCATGAAAATATCTATAGTGTTGAAAGATATTTATTTTATTTTGGAAAAAGAAAATATCTGGGATATTTTAGAGGGCATTGACTTAATTTGGGGGAAAGGAAAAAGGATTGGGATTATTATTCATGCTTGGAGAAAGAAATTGGCTGTGAAGAGGAAAGAGGGTTTTCTTGTTTTGGGAATGTATTTTGGAATTGGAGTGAAGGTTTGGAAAGATTTTGAAAGAATTGGAAAGTGTAGCTCAACTTCAATCTTCTTCTTCAAGTTTCCATCAGGTTCTTTCTTGTTTTTGTTTATTGTTTTGAAAATCTGGTTCTTTTCAAATTGAAAACTTGTTTGGAAACAAATTTTGAAAAACCCTGTTGAATCATGGGAGAAATTTAGATGTTTGTAGAAAAACAAAATAAAAAATTACAGCTGAAACCTTCAAGTGTAACAATATAAAATTTGAAAATGAAACAAATAAAATCAACAAACCTTGTTTGAATTTAGTGTTATTGAAAATTCTCTATTTAAAATTGGTTCAATTTGACTACAAAATGGAAATTTAGAAATATATATATATATATTGAATATGTTTGAAAATTTGTTGCAATCTGGAAATTTTTTAATCAAAATTATGTTCTTCCCTCATACAGGGGAAAGGGGAAAATTTAATTTTAAATTTATAAAAAAAAAATGTATATAAAATATTTTTTATTCGATAGTGGGGGGGCAGCTGTGGCACCCATGGATGGTGCGCTGCTATGGCAGAGCTCCCCACAAGCTGTGGGGGGAAGCGTTGCCATGGCCAACACAACCTCCATAGGGGAGGCTGGGCACAACCATAGGCTAGGTCCCCTTCCCATAGGTGGGGTCTGTGCCTTTTAAAAAGTGGTTTTTTTAAAATTTTATTTTAAAATATATTTAATATATATAATTATATATAATATATAATATGTAATTTATATATTATATATTATATATAATATGTATATTATATATTTTAAATTTTACTTTATCTAAATGTTTTTATTATTATTATTATTTATAAATATATGTATATATTTATATATATAGATTTTATTTGTATTTTAATTGAAAATAATTGAGTTATTTTAATGAAGTAGAAGCTAAATTGAAAATATAAATTATATATTTAAATGTAATCAATTTAAGATTATTTTATTGACTCAATTATTAACTTTATAATGATTTTACTGTAACACAATTGATTTTAATCATTATGTGTAGTCAAGAAATAAACTCTATGTAACCATGTTATGCGACATCTTTTAATACCTTAATGTTGTCATCCATCTAGAGTTGAATTATGTATGAACCTTGCTTAGAGCAATTTTATGAATATTGTGTTATGTCCAGGTAGCTATTTTATAATGAAATGATTTTAATTGGGAAATTGGATTTTAATATATTTAAATGTTAATGGGAAACCGAAGTAAACCTTTAGATTTAAATTTATTATTGCTGGTCAAATGTATGAGTAGTTATTTAATAAGGGAATGTTTTTAAAGGAAATAGTTATTTGTTTTAGATGAAATGAAATGTTTAAGAGAGGGATTTTTATTTATAGTTCTTGTTAGTTGCAAACGAATGAACAATAAGATTAGTTATTTTCATGAAATGTATAATCGAGGAATTTAAAATATTGTGTTCATAGTCCAGTTATTAAGTTTATTTTAAAATAATATATATTTGAAAAGAAAAATATTGGATTTAAATGTAAGGTGTTTAATAGCGAGATTAATTGATTTTTAAAATGATTTATTTTGCAATGGAGAAATAGTTATTTTAAAATGATTTTTTTTTTTTTTAGACTGCAAGAATCGGGTAGCATGACCCCATATAAATTGCAGTGCGCCTGGTAAACTTTTTAACGTGACCGGCAGCACTAGCGCGACACGCCCTCCGGTACCACAGGGGTGGGGGAGACTAGACTTCGTGACCAACCTCCTGCAATAGGAAAGATTTAGCCAAAATGATATGTTTTAAATCGAAGAAGTAAATGTTTATTTTATTATTATTTAAATGCAATTAGGGAATTAAAGATTTGGGTTTAAATTTTATCTTTTGTCTGAAAGAGACGTTATTAAATCAGTTTTATTAAGGCAATAAATTACTGAATGTTAATGAAAGAAGTGGATTTAGGAAATCCAAATATAGATTTAATTCTTGTTTGATCGCCCTTCTTGAATGTACTATTCTTCTGTTTTCACTTTGGGGAAGTTGATTAGAAGGGTTGTTAAGTCTTCCATAAGGGGTTTAACTTTTAGGGTTGTTGTATTATGTTAGTCAATCATTGTATTGCCTTGGGTAGGGTGTATAGTTGTATCCTGTTGTTTTACCCAGTTTTCATGAATGGGGATGGTTTGTGGCTCCTTTGTATTAGGAGTGGTTTATGCGGTTTGTGCCTCCTTTGGATTAGGAGTGGGTTATGTGATTTGTGCCTTATTTGGAAGGAGTGGATTATGTGTTTTGTTGCCTCCAGTGTTTGGAGAGGGTTTTGACTTTTGTTGCCTCATGTGTTTGGAGTGGGTTTTCATTATATGTTCCTCCTAGAGTTGGAGTGGTTTTAACTTGTTGGTATGAACTTGGGATTCCCTTGGTGATTGGTTTTGTGTTGGCTTTTTGTCAAGTAGAAGAGTGGCTTCTATTAGGTGCCAAATCCCAAAGAGGTAAATTGGGAAACCTTCAAAGGTGGTTTAATCAAGTGATAACTAAAAAAATATACTTAGAAGTTTGGATAGTATTTCATACTAATTAAGATAATTGAGCCTCACTCATAGACGCAAGTGCTCGTATAGGCTTGGGATGAGTGGGAAGTCCTGGAATGGCAAGTTCATTTATCTTGTCTTTACAAGAGGTATTTGATTTTGCATGAGTGAGTATGGGTGTCGAGATATGGTAGAGGCCACTAGGACAACTCATAGTAGGGGCCAAAGCCTAAGAAGATTCCCAAAGGATATCCCATGTTGAGCTATGCGATGACACTCTTTCTGTGACAACAGTTGGTATTTTGTTTTATGTGTATGGTTTTCTTAACATACTCAGTCTGTTTTATGTTTGGAAGTAATGTGACTTATGTCAGTGATGATTAGAGTTGTACTTGTGTTATTCATATGGTTGTGTGGTTCATGTGATTGGTTGTGTCAGTGTGAGTTAGCCTGTGTCTAGGGGTTGATGGTCTTGTATAGGATTCCTTGTTATTATCTCCTAGCATGGGGGGTGAGCCTTCGGGTATCACATGGTTGGGTGGAATGTGCACCTTAATCCATTGGGTCTTCTTCTTCTTCGTGTGGATGATATTTCTAGTTGGAGAGCTCATGGGATCCAGTTTCATTTCATGCTTTATTCATTTCAGTTGATATTGTATTTTATTACCCCTCATTTTTTATCGTGGTCGAATTGTGTAATATGTAATCATGCTTATTAGATTTACCTCATTCGGGGAATGAGAGTTGTAATTGTATTGTGAATTATCATTATTTGGAAACATGTGGTATCTCTTATTCTTTGATGTAATTTATCATGTTTCTATGTATGTGTACTTAAATTATTAAGTATTTAATTGTGATTTTTTCAATTCATGTTTCTTTGTTTGGTTTTAAGTAAACTTAGTCTCGTAACCTTAGGGGTTGTTGGCAATGGGTAGTGAACTTGCATGTTAATTGTACTTAAAAAATAAAAAAATAGTACGTTTGAGTAGTTAATTGCAACTTCCCCTAGGGTTGCATGGAGGGGCATTACAGCCACAAGTTGTAAATAGGAACCCATAAAAAAAAGAAACCTACAGTTTCATTTTGATCAATTACTACCTCTATTTATTGCTACAATTCTTTCTTGGTTATAGCCTTTTATCCAATATTTGTTTTATTCAAATACCATGTGATTTTCAAAGCATATTCTCGCTAAAAACTATAATGAAGATTGTATAAACAATATTTATGAATATAATCTTTCGCAATTTTATTTCCTCAACAAATATCTATTGTAATGAACATATAATCTATGATTAAATTCATAGTGGATATCTCAAAAATCATGTCTTAGATGCATTGAGCTAGCACATATAACTGATTTCTTTTATACAATAACATTTAAGGCATGCCTTTTAATCTCACACTTTAATGCCCATATCCCTCTACAATAGCATTAAAAATAGAACCCTTTGTTGTCAAACCCTTATACTTTTTTATACAAAATTGATTCATGTAAATGAGATCATTCCCTTTTGAGTAATCATATCTTTGCCTTTAATACCATCTGCAAGGCAAAAACTCCTTACATTCTATAATAGATTCCTTGATGTTTGATGAGTGCCATATAGAAGTACCCCTCCCACTAATGATTTTATCTCTTCATGCTCAAACTATTGGCATCCATTTCTTCCCTTATATGGTAACATCGCCACACTTACAACTTCATAACTGTGTAAAACATGGCGAGTCCCCATGTGGGCCTAGATAAGCAAAAAAATCATTTTAATTTTTTTTTTTACCTTGAATTGATATGAGGCTGCATTTCAATGCATCTGAGGTGAAAAAATTGAAGTGGATAACCATCAGAATCCATTTTCAAGCACTTTTTACTACAGTCAGAATAGGTTAAGTGGCCTAGGGAATTGCTCTGGGAAACTAGTCAAACGACCTCTTCAAGTCATGAAAATTTACAAGCATGTAGACATTTTCACTGAGAATGCAATGCAACAACAAATGACTCAACAAAACATATTTTGAGGTGCAAGATATTTAATTCCAAAGTGGCTCACTTAGGCTTTTCTACAACTTTACCTATTCAAGACCAATTAAAGCTCACCAAGTTGCCACTTTGAAAAAATACCAAATCATCTCTTAGGGCACTACCATTGGACACACTAGGTCATTTGGGGCCACTAATTATGTGCAAAAGAGGGATTTCCTTCAATAATTATTCATCACAAGATATTCAGGGTCAAAGTTGACCACCTTGAAAAAATTTAGGAAATGCAAATGTAAAAACATAACAAACTACATTTAATTTTGACGTGGTAAAAATATCAAAGCAGATCCTATAACTCTGAAAATGGACTAGAGATCATATGAATGCAAGGGTAATGGAGAGAAACCATCCATTTTTCTTTAAAATCATCTAGCTATGAAATATCAACTCAAACAAGAAGCCACTTCGTTAAATTGAAAGTTCACAAACAACAAAACAGTCCCAAAACCCTCCAACTTTATTTTTCAAAACTCTGTCAAAACTCATCATGGGGAGCTAAAAACTGACATGCATGTTACCATATGTCACATGAATATGTCCACCAAGGGGTTTGGCATGAAAATCAGCTGGCTTCGAATTGTAACCCTCCAAAATAGGTCACTTGGGAAGATTTTTTAGGGGCACTTCTAAGTTTTCAAATTAATTTTTTTTAACATGGACACTCAAAATTAAAAAAAATTGAAGGTGCCATCAGTAGACAGACTACAGGTGGAGAGATATTTTCTAGCAAAGGATCTCCAAGAAGACCTTGGATGAGTATAGGGTTTATAATATGCTTTGGAAGTACCTGACGGGTCATGATCACGATTGTATACCACTGTCTCTCAATAGACCACCTCGAGACAGATGTGAGTACTAGATCTAGAGGGATCTAGTAGTCATAGACCTCATTAGCATTATATATATTGATGACATGCACACAAAAATTTGATATATATATATATATATATGATCATTTGATGTTTTGGTTATTTTTGTTTTAATGTTAAATGGCAATGTGATTTATCAAATAATCTATGTAAGACTATTTAATAAATGTCTCCATGATTTAACATGTTTATGAGATCTAATTAAAACTTATTCTAGTTTCCCTTAGATGCAAATTTGTGATTAAGTATTTTATGTTAAATCAAATACACCTATTATCTAATTAAAGAACACTAAATGCATATAAGGATCTAATCTAACACAACATACAAGATTATCTTGAATAGTATGAAACCTAAAGCAACTATCTAAAATTAAGTTAAATAATTACTTTAATATTCAAGACACATAGATATGTGAGAGCACATAGAATGTCATCTACTAACTCTAACACCACGTCTTTGTAATGCAGACTATTCAAGAAGATTAGACATAGTACTGACACAATTGCACAAAATTTATAGGTTCTTTAAGAGGTGTACCATCCATTTTTGTTAATGTATATTCTCTAGACGCATATCTTTCATAAATTATATAAGGTCCTAACCAATTAGGACTGAATTTTCCCTTTTCAACCAGGTTGACATTGGCATTACGTTGATTCTCACATAACACCACATCAACTTTATTGAATACGTGAGGGATGACATGGTCATTATAGCTATGTTTCCTTCTCCTAGAGTAAGCCTGAAGGTGCTCAAGAGCGTTGATGCGATGTTTGTAAAGCATTTTAAGGTGATGCAATCTTTGTTCTTTATAAGAAAATTATCATCAATAAGTCCTTGAAGAGAAATTATTAATGTAGGAATCTCTAACTCTAAGGGAATTATTTCCTTAATACCATAGACAAGGTTATAAGGAGTAGTTCCTAATGATAATCTAGCATTCATTCAATAGGTCTATAGCGCATATGTTAACTATGTGTGCTAATCCTTATTATGTTTGCTAACGGTTTTCCTTAATATTTGTTGAAGGGTTCTATTAGTTGATTCGGCTTGACCATTATATTGTGGATAGTAGTGTGCTCAAAAGTGATGTTGTATGTTAAATGTTTCTAAGAAATTCTTCACATCATTGTTCTTGAATGGTGTCCCGTTATTGGAAACTAATGCAGAAGGAAGTCTAAAGCGAGTAATAATATGTTCCAATATGAAATGACATATCACATTAGTTGTTGTTGAACGAAGGGGAATCACTTCTACCCACATCTTGAAGTAATCTATCACAGTAATTATGAATGTATGTTTGGTAGAGGGAAGTGGTGATATTTTTCCAATGAGATCCAGACCCTGAACCAAAAAGGACCAAATAGAAGCTTGAGCTCAAAATTTAGAGGAGGAGCATAGATCAAATTGTTATGTTCTTGACATTTGTGACATTTTTTGACATATGCAAAGCAACATTTTTCCATATGTCTCCAGTAGTATCTTATGCATATTTTTTTTTCAACTAATGTTCTCCCTCCGAAGTGGCCACCACAAGCACCTGCATGAGCTTGTTCAAGTGTTATGGGGATTTCAGATTGTTTATGTTTCGAGATTGTTGTATGTTGTGGTTGTGTTGTTGATATGTGGTTGTCATTGATGTCAACACTATTAGCATTATTGTATTGAAGGTTGTATATGTCGAGGATATTGAGAAAATTGTTGAAGGAAGAGTTCCAGGTAATTAGAGGAATAGTGAAGGTCATGAAGGTGTCTTAATCTGTATGTTGAAGATGAGTTATTATGGACTAAAGGGTTTGTTTTTGTGAGTATCTTGATCATCTACCAGAAGTTTCAAAGGTCCACTTGAAGATTTGATCATGTTATGGATAGTTGTGTTATTACAGTGTTTTTGTCGTCTTTGTCAGTGTTCCTAATTGAAGTTTATGTGATTTTGGTAATTTATGTTGCTATGGATGCTTCTCTATTAGTTCTTGTTTCTTGTGGATGCTTCTATATCATTCTCTATCCTTGTTGTACGTTCATTCTGATCGATGTGCTCGTGGTCAAAGATTTTTCTTTTGTGTGTTTGTGTTTTCATGTTCTTGGCGGACATGATGGTTGTAACATGTTATAGATCCTTGGAGATTTAAATTTGATTGTTTGGTGCACTCAAGGATATTTTTTTGGGTCACATCATAATATTAGCCAATGGTGTATGATTCGCATTAAAAAATTTATTTCTATATAATTCAGGCCAACATTTTAAACTTGTTTTATACTTTTGGCCAATTAAGTTGATGTAAATCTAGGTTGCAGATATATAAGAATGGTTGTTTGTGAGAATTTATTGTGTGTGTGAAGTGAGGAAGAGCCAGAGAAAGTGCAAGTGTGTGAATAGTGATTTAATCATTTGATTGCAAAGTAGAGTGTGAAGAAGTATTTTTGTGCTTAACTAGAACTGTAATCAAGCTTGTGCAAAACCTATTTTCTCAGTTCATACCCTACGGATCTAATCCAAATTTATTTGTATTATTGGGCAGTGAGCCCTCTTGTATTTGAGCAGTGAGCTCTAGTAAGTGTGCCTAAATGCATGTGCCTTCCCATTATTTTTCATTATACTTTTAATAGGGTATAATATTGTGGACTAGAATCCACTATGGTTTTTCCCCTAACAGGTTTTCCACGTAAAAATCTTGGTGTTCTTTGTGCTTCTGATGTGTTGATTGTTTATGGTTTATTGTTCTTTCATCAGCTATAAGATAAAGTTAAGTTAAGTTTGAAAATTATAAGTATTCTATGACAATTGATTCACCCCCCCTAATTTGGATGTCCTTATTTTTCCAACAATTGGTATTAGAGCAGGTTCCTCTGACAAAGTTAAAAATCTTGAGGTGATCTGAGATGGAATCATATAAGAAGGATAGCCCTAGATTTGATGGAACAAACTACTCACTATGGAAAACTAGAATGGAATGTAATTTGAGATGTTTAGGTGAACACTTCTGGAAGATCACAAAGAATAGATATGTTATTCCTCAGAACGACCCTTCCAATCCTAATGAAATTAAAGAGGTTGAGAATAACATCAAGGCTATGGAAGCTTTGTTGGGTGCTCTGATGGATTCAGAAATGAAAAATATGATAGGTCTGAAGATAGTTCATGAGATGTGGATGAAGCTAGAAACTTTGTATGAAGGATATGCACATGTGAAGATGGCTAAGCTACAAAGTTTAAAAGAAAAGTATGAAAATTTGAAGATGGGTGAAGATGAAAATATTTCTTATTTTATGCAAAGAGTAAATGAATTTGTGATGGGCATTAGATGTGTTGGTGGTACCCTGGAAGAGGAAGAAATTGTAGCTAAAGTACTTAGATCATTGCCTCCCTCCTACAAAGAAAAGGGTATGTGCAGGATCATCATGGAAAAAATAGGCCCTTAAGTGGCAAAAAAATTTAAAAAATCAAAGTTAGGAAACTTGACGTAAAAAAATGAATAAGTTATCTATATTATTTCAAAAATATGTAGGAATAGAATCTATAGAAAATTTAATGTAGTTTCTAAACCACTAAGTTTATTTAAAAAAAAATAAAAAATCTATTTGGCGAAAATTTGAAATTTCAATGAGTAACTTAAATTTCAAAGAAAAAGAAGGTGTCTATCGACCACCCTAACCACAATAAAATGATAATATTTTTTATAAGATTTTAGATGTAAGTAGAGGACTCATGTCTCGATGTTATGCATATTTTTTTGTAATTTTTTTCGAAGTAAATAATTAATTATGATTTTTTTATTACAACTTTAAAAAATATAAAAACTTGTATGTCTGACCACCTTAACTTGGTCAAAACTTCATGAAATTCGATTTTATTTTTTTTAATCCTATAGTATACAAAGAATAGAATGTGATGCATGTTTTGTATTCAAAAAATGTGATACTGTTTGAAAGCTATAGATGTTTTTCAATCAACCTATCAATCGGGATTTTAGTCATAATTCAAATAGAAAATTAATAATTATTATTTATTAAAGTCAAAGTAAAGCATAATTTATATTGGTGGAAAGATGAGAATCTCCTTTAAAAACCCTTTTTGTTTCATCAATTTTGGGTAAAAAAAATTCGTCAGCCACATACCCTACAAATATCCATCATATCACCACTTTTTGGCCCATCATGATCCTGCACATACCCATAAGGCTCATGCTATTGAAGAATTCAGATTAGTAACAAATGTGACAAGGGATACACTAATTGGTAAACTTGTTGCCTTTGAGTTGAGTGAATTTGGTGAATTTTTTCCCAAGACTGAAACTATATTTAAGGGTATTGTACATCCAGAAGAAATAATCAAAGATATGATCTAGGAGAGTTCTCCAGAAAGTCATTCAAGTATGAGGAAGAAATGAAATATCTTGAAGATGAAGAAAGAGAAGTAGAAGAGTTGGAAGCACTGATTGTGAAGAAAGAAGGCAAAGGACAAGGCAAGTATAAAGGAAATTTTTGGATTAAATGTTTCTCGTATAATAAAATAGGTCATTTTGCATCAAGGTGTCCTGAAAGAGTTCCTAGGACTAAGCCTTAAAAATATATATTTCAAAAGAAATATTACTATGTTGAAGCAGTGACTAATTAAGTTTCTGATAAAGCAAATGGAAATGAAGATGAAGGGGTGTTCTTTGCTACCAAGGAAAATGGTCTGGTGGCTATTGAATCTACTAAAGTTGAGAAAGCTCTTGAATCCTAAATTGAAGAAAAAGATGAGTGGGTTATTGACAGTGGATGCTCACATCATATGACTAGTGACAAAATAAAATTTGTAAGTCTAGAGAAATATGATGGTGGGGTTGCAAGATTCGGAGATAATAATGTTGGTGTGATTCGTGGCATAGGATCTATTTGTCTTGGTGGTAAGCATAACACTAATCATGTCCTTTATGTTGAAGGCTTGAAGCACAACCTATTGAGTGTTGGATAGATTGTTGGCAAGGGCTATGATCTCTAGTACAAAGGTGGAAGATGCACGATACTTGGAAGTTCTGGAAATGTAATTGCTTCAGGTAAAAAGACAAAAGGTAATATTTTTCACCTAAATGATTCTAGTGAAATTTGTTTAATTTCCTAATTAGATGAAAGCTAGTTATGGCATATGAGGTTGTGTCATGTGAATTTTGGCAATATTGTCGAAGTAAGTTCCACTCAAGCAGTAAGAGATCTACCTAAGCTAGTGAATCCTGCTAACACAATTTGTAAGTAGTGTCAAATGGGAAAATAGACTAGATTTTCTTTTCAGAGCAAACATCATTCTAATGGATTACTGGAGCTGGTACACATTGATCTATGTGGTCCTTCCAGAGTTAGAAGTCTTCATGGAGAAAGGTACTTTATGTTGCTTATTGATGATTACTCTAGAATGATATGGGTTGCTTTCTTAAGAGAAAAATGTGAAGCATCAGAGAATTTCAAAAGTGTCAAAGCTATGGCAGAGAATGAGAAAGGTCCAAAAATCAAATGCTTAAGGTCAGACATAGGTGGTGAGTTCACCTCCAGGGAGTTAAATTATTTTTGTGAAGAGCATGGAATCTAAAGATAGTTATCCACTCCTCGAACCCCTGAACAGAATGGAGTTGCAAAGAGAACGAAAAAAAAATTCATGGATGTTGCTAGAACAATGATGATAGAAGGAAATGTGTCTCACATATAGTGGAGCGAAGTTGTAAGCACTACTGTGTACACTTTAAACCTAGTAAATGTCAATGGTAATTCTGGCAAGACTCCTTTTGAACTATGGTTTGGTTATAACCTACTATTAAGTATTTCAAGATCTTTGGAAGCAAATGCTACATCAAGAGAGATGAGGAAATAGGAAAGTTTGATGTGAGAAGCAATGAAGAAATCTTTCTAGGTTACTCTACTAAAAGCAAGGCCTAGCGGTGCTATAATAGAAGACTAAGAAAAATGGTTCAGAGTACAAATGTCAGAGTTGATGAGGATTCTACTAAATCATCTAGATACTATGGATATGATTTAGATGACTAGGAAGATAGTACAAACAAATGGAAAAATTCTCAGACATATAATCAACTTCAAATTGTTCCATACGTTTTGGTAAAACAACTTCTATTTGTTCCAGTAAATTAAGGTAGTCAGGAAGTAGAGATAAGTGCAAGTGCAAAAGAAAGAAAAAAAGAACTAGAAGTTCAAGAAATTCCTAAGGTTCCAAGGTATGTAAAGATAAATCATTTTGAAAATAAAATTATAGGAGACAAGAATAAAGGTGTGCAAACTAGAAGAAAGATTGTAGAAGAGTATTGCCTAATTTCCAAGATTGAGCCTAAAAATGTCAATGAAGCTTGCAATGATGAACACTGGATGGAAGCTATGAAGGAAGAACTAATGGAGATTGAAAATAATGACACGTGGATACTTTTTCCCACACCTAAAGACAAAAATGCGATTGGTACTAAATGGGTCTTTCAGAATAAGCTTAATGAACAAGGTGAAGTGGTTTTGAATAAAGCAAGATTGGTATGTAAAGGGTATTCACAAATGGAAGGTATTGATTTTGAAGAAACCTTTTCCCCTGTTGCTATAATTGAAGTTGTAAGACTATTTCTTGCTTATGTTGCATATATAAGAACTATAAAGTCTATCAAATGGATGTGAAGTCATTTTTTTTTAATGGTGAGCTAGAAGAGGAAGTATATATTGAACAGTTGGATGGATTTCAACTGAGTGATAAGGAAGACATGGTTTGTAGATTAAAGAAATCTCTATATGGACTCAAGCAATCCCCCAGAACCTGGTGTCCTAGATTGGATAAATATTTACTAAAGCTTGGGGGTATGTGCAGGATCATGATGGACCAAAAAGTGGCAATATTATGAGTATTTGTAGGGTATGTGGCTGACGACCTTTTTTCTACCCAAAATTGATAAAATGAAAAGGGTTTTTAGAGGAGATTCTTAGCTTTCACCAATGTAAATTATTCTTTAATTTGAATTTAATAAATAATTATTATTCATTTTCTATTAGAATTATGACTAAAGTCCTAATCGATAGGTTGATTGAAAAACATCTATAACTTTCAAACGGTATCACATTTTTGAATTTGAAACATGCGTCACATTATATGCTTCACATTACTATAGGATTAAAAAAATAAAATTTAAATTTCATGAAGTTTTGACAAAGTTAAGGTTGCTGACATACGAAGTTTTAATATTTTCTAAAAGTTGTATAAAAATTCATAATTAATTATTTACTTGGAAAAAAATTATAAAAAAATATGCATCACATCCGGACATAAGTCCTCTACTTATATATAAAATATTATAAAAAATAATTATCATTTTATTATGGTTAGAGTGGTCAGACAGACACCTACTTCTTATTTTTTCCCTGAAATTTAAGTACTACTGCAATGAAATTTCAAATTTTCACCAAATAGATTTTATTTATTTTTAAATAAACCTAGTAGTTTAGAAACTACATTAAATTTTTTACAGATTCTAGTGTTATATATTTTTGAAATAATATAGATAACTTATTCAAATTATTACGTCAAGTTTCCTAACACTGATTTTTCTGAATTTTTTGCCACTTAAAGGCCTATTTTTTCCATGATGATCCTGCACATACCCTTGGATTCAATAAAGGTAATGTTGGCAACAATTTGTATTTCAATTTGGATCATGACAAAGAGTTGATTATTGAGGTCTTTGTTGATGACATTATTTTTGGAGGAGATGATAATCTATGTATGAAGTTTGTTGATGAAATGAAGAGTGAATTTGAAATGAGTATGATTGGAGAGATGAAGTTCTTTTTGGGATTACAAGTTACTCAGTTAGACAATGTAATTTTCATATCTTAGTCTAAATATGTGAAATATTTGTTGAAGAAGTTTGGCATGTAAGACTCAAAGCCTATTAGTATTCCCATGGTAACTGGATGCAAGTTAACATAGAATGATGATTCTCCTCAGGAAAATCAAAAAAGATGCAGGTCAATGATTGGTGGATTGCTCTATTTAACTCAAACTAGAGCTGACATTATGAATGTTGTATGTATGGTTATTAGATTTTAGGCTGATCCAAAAGAGTCTCATGTGACTGTTGTAAAGAGAATCTTCAGATCTTTGAAAGGACCAGTTAACTTTTGGCTTTGGTATCCTAAGGATGATGATCTTACTTTGAATGCATATACGAATGTGGATTGGGTAGTAGATGCAAATGATAGGAAGATTACTATTGGTGGTGCCTTCTTCCTAGGGAAGAAGTTGTTTTCTTGGTTGAGTAAAAAGTAGAATTCTATTTCTCTATCTACTATTGAGGCAGAGTATATTGTTGCTGCAAATAAACATACTCAAGTGATGTGGATAAATCAAATGTTGAAAGATATCAAAGTAGTATATGATGAGCCTATTTCCATATACTATGACAACTCAAGTGCAATAAACATATTGAAGAATTTGGTGCTACACTCTAATACCAAGCATATATCAATCAAGTTTCACTTCTTGAGGGAGAAAGTGAGTGAGAAAGAAGTCAGACTGGAGTATGTACCTACCAAAGAACATATTTCAGACATTTTCACCAAACCATTGTTGAAGGATACTTTTTAGTATCTCAAAGGAATGCTAGGGTTGATTACCCCTCTTGATATGAACTAGAGATGCATTTACTTGCATCAATATGTGTGCTTCATAGATATTCCCTGATCTAGATTGATGTTTTTCATGGTTGCTACTTAGGGGGAGTAGTCAGATGTGCATATATGTAGTTTAGAGCTTGTATGTGGTAAGATAATGCTTATCTTTTCCATTGATCTCAAAGGGGGAGAAGAGAAATTGAGGAGAAGAGTCAGAATCTAAGGAGGAGGAAGTGTAGTTGTGTTGATAGTATTTTTCACATCATGTGTTGCCATCAATACCAAAGGGGGACATTTTTGGGAGATTGTTGGATGTTGTGGTTGTGTTTATGATATGTGGTTGTCATTTATGTCAACACTATTAGCATTATTGTATTGAAGGGTGTATGTGTCGAGGATATTGAGAAAATTGTTGAAGGAAGAGTTTCAGGTTGCTAGAGGAATAGTGAAGGTCATGAAGTTGTATTGATCCATACATTGAATGTTAGTTGTTGTGGAATAAAGGGTTTATTTTTGTGAGTATCTAGTTCATCTACCGAAAGTATCAGAGGTTCATGTGAATATTTGATCATGTTATGGACAGTTGTGTTCTGACAGTGTTTCAGTGGTCTCTGTTAGTATTCCTGATTGAATTTTATGTGATTATAGTAATTTCTGTTGTTGTGGATGCTTCTCTATTAGTTCTTTTTTTGTGGATTCTTTTAGATCATTCTCTATCCTTGGTGTGTGTTCATGTTGATTGATGTGCTCGTGGTCAAAGATTTTTCTTGTGTGTGTTCAAGTTTTCGTGTTCTTGGCTGACATGATGGTTGCAACGTGTTGCAAATCCTTGGAGATTTAAATTTGAATGTTTGGCACACTCGAGGATATTTTTTTGGGTTGCATCATAATATTAGCCAATAGTGTATGATTCACATTAAAAAAATTATTTGTAAATTTGGGTTGACATTGTAAACTTGTTTTATACTTTTGGCTGATGAAGTTGTTGATGTAAATCTAGGTTGCAAATATATAAGAATGGTTTTTTGTGCTAAATTTGTGTGTGTGTGTGTGTGTGTGAAGTGAGGAAGAGCCAAAGAAAGTGCAAGTGTGTGAATAGTGATTTAATCATTTGATTGGAGAGCAAAGTGTGAAGAAGTATTTTTATGCTTAACTGGAACTATAATCAAGCTTGTGTAGAAGCTATTTTCTCAGTTCATACCCTACAGATCTAATCTGAATTGCTTTGTATTCTTGGGAAATGAGCCCTTTTATATTTAAGGAGTGAGCTCTAGGCAGTGTGCCTGAATGCATGTGCATTCCCATTATTTTTCATTATACTTTTAACAAGGTATAATATTTTGGAGTAACATCCACTGTGTTTTTTCCCCTAATAGGGCTTTCACATAAAAATCTTGGTGTTCTTTTTGCTTTTGATGTGTTAATTGTTTATGGTTTATTGTTATTTCATTAGATCTGAGAGAAAGTTAAATTTGAGAAGTTTAAGTATTCCATGACAACTAATTCACCCCCTCTCTTAGTTGTTTGTCCTTGTTTTTCTAACATTTTAAAGCATCTAATTAAGAGACCATCAAACGATCTTCGATATAACACATTAACAAGAATTATATACTTGAATGCAAGTTTCAAAGGCGGGCTTGGATGTTCTTAGTTGTTGCATCAAGAAGGGTAGCATCTCTCAAATAATTAAGTATTGGATTATACCATTTAGTCAAGTCTTTTGTGGTTCTTGATAATAATTCTTCTACTTTATCTTCAATTGATGGTTTCATAACTATATGCACAATGAAGGTGAAGTCTTTT
Organism: Sequoia sempervirens; assembly: GCA_007258455.2. Taxonomy (NCBI): domain Eukaryota; kingdom Viridiplantae; phylum Streptophyta; class Pinopsida; order Cupressales; family Cupressaceae; genus Sequoia; species Sequoia sempervirens. The sequence continues at coordinate 8,294,317 of VDFB02000363.1, read as the reverse complement.
GAAGGATCTTGAGGACATAAAAGGTAATTTTCACTTTCCATTGCATCCACATGCCGATTATCTTCTCGATGGATGTTGTTAGTGGTAAATGATTCAAAATTCTCTAATAAAGTCATTGTAAGATCCTTGTATTTTGATAATTTGTCATGCTTCACTTGATATGTTCCATTTATTGGTTTAATGACCAATTCTGATTCACCAAATATCATAATGTCTCTAGCACCCATAATTAAAGTGGCACACAATCCAATGAACAATGCTTCATACTCGGTAGTGTTTTTTGTACATAGGAAGTTTAATTGATAAGATAAGGAAATAGGCTCCCCCACGAGTGGTATTATTATAACTCCCACACCGGAGATAGTTCTACACTTAGATCCTTTAAAATATAAACCCCATTCATTAGTTTCAATTGTCCACATGTTATCATTAGGGAATGAATCATTACTAGGTAACGCTAAAGGGGAAGGACCATCATCTAGTTCATTGGTCAAGTCATGACCTTTAATTAATTTTTGTGAAACAAATTTAAGGTCAAACTCAGTTAACAACATCACCCACTTAGCTAAGCGTACTGATAAAACTATTTTAGTTAAAATATGTCTTAAAGGATCTAATTTTATCATCACATGTATTTTAGTGTTTAGCAAGTAATGTCTCAATTTATTTGTGAATACAAGAGCCAAACAGTCTTTTTCTATCATTATGTATCATTTCTCATAATCAATCAAAGTTCGGCGAATGTAATCAACAAGATGTTCTTTATCTTTTTCATCTTGTTGAGCCAATAATGCTATAAGAGCATGGTCTGATACTATTGTATAAAGGATGAATAGTTTTTTTTGCATAGTAGGTTGTAAAATAGGTGGAGTGACAAGATAATCTTTCAAACTCTCAAAATCCTATTTACAATTCTCATTTCGATTAAATTGAACATCTTTTTGAAGGAGATGTGTAAATGGTAATGTTCAATCTGCTAAGGATGCCATAAAATGATGGTTGCTTGACTTCTTCCTTCTCAAGTGCGTAATTGAGAGATTTTTCTAGGAGGTGGCATGTTAACTATAGCATCAATTTTCTTCATGTCCACCTCAATGCCTCTGTGAGATATGATAAAACCTAGAATTTTTCCACTATCTACACCAAAGACACTTGTTTTCATTCAATCTCATGTATTTTCGCATTCACTCAAATATTTTTCGGGGGAAATTTGCTTTGTCTTGTCTAGTTAAATATTTGGCTAGAATATCATAATCATAGTCTTCTAAAATCTTATGTATATAATCAGTAAATATCAATTTCATAGCTCATTGATATGTCACGCCCACATTTTTCAATCCAGAGGGCATCATTACCCAACAAAATGTTCCCTAAGCTATTGTAAATGTTGTTTTATAATGATCTTGAGGGTTAATAAGGATTTTATTGTATCCTAAAAATTCATCCATGAATGACAACAAAGCATGTCCCATAGTTGAATCTACTATCATGTCAATATTAGGAAGGGGAAAGTCATCATTTAAAGATGCTTTATTCAAATCATGAAAAATCCATACACATCCTAATACAGTTATCCATTTTCGCAAATGCAATAAAGTTTGAGATCCAAGGAGAATAGTCTATAGGATGTATAAAACCAACTTCGAGTCCAGCTTCTCAATCTCAGCTTTAACCAACAAATCTATCTTAGGGTTCATCTTTCAAATCTTTTTTCTAACAATTTTAGCATTTTTAGTGAGGACTATGTTGTGTGTTACAATTTTTAGGGTCAATTCCCGGCATTTCTGAATAAGTCCAAGATAAAAGTTTGATAAAATCAAGGAGTAAAGTTGCATGGTCTTCTTGTTCTTCATCATCAAGGAACTTTCCTATCTTAATCACGTTTTATTCATTATTAATATCCATCAGTATGTCCATTGTATCTCCTAAAGGAAGTGCATTTTGTTTCAGAAATTCATAGTTGTACTCTTCTTTGTTCATGTCAACTTCACTACTTTCCTCTTCTTCAACTTTTTTCTTGTTACTAATCTAGCACATCTAACCCCTTTATTTTTAGGAGTAAATGGTTTGTAATAAACTCCTAGTATTTTTTTCAAGGCTTCATCATTTTCAAAAAACTCCAATGATGCTTCACAAGTTGTATCAATCAATTCTGGATGCTTCAAGATGGGATTTGTTTAAGGATTACACATGATTTTTTTATGTTTAGTGAGGGTCTTTTTGTTTCTTGCATGATCTTAGAAGGGAAATACCCTAAACCACTTTTTTTTTCTTGTGTATTGGGTTCTATAGGAACATGAATACCTTGCTCTTTCTTGCCACATCCTTTTCCACTATAACCAAGTTATTCCATGAACTCATAGTCTTTTCTATAAATTATTTCCATTTCTTTCAAGTTTGGTGGTTCTTGGTAAACTATTCATGAATTTTTTTTGTATAACTTGTGTCTTTTTCTAGAGTAGATGACGTAGATGCTTGTGAGTTTTCTTTTGAAGTATGCATTAACATCACCATTGGTTTTTTTTCTTTTCATCTTCTTTATTTTTTATTATCTATTCCCCCATAAATGAGGGTGTGAATTCTAAGGAACCCCAATCATCATCCAATAATTTTGACACTATTTCCATTTTTCATTTTTCCTCTTTCATAGGTTCTATGTTCAATGTTGGAATTAATGTGTTTAGAGGACTTGTCATTCCTTTTTCAACTTGTAAGCAACTTTCAAGATCGGGGTCTATTTCAATTTGGTATACCTTATTGTTATAGATGTACTTCATGATACGATGTAGAGTTAAAGGCAACACATGCATCTCATCAATTCAAAGTATCCATAAAAGAAGATTGTATGAAAGATCATGAGGCATAACATGAATAGGATTTTGCAAGGTATCATTTCCAACTGTAATAGGTAAAGTAATCACACTGAGCGGTTGTTTTCCTACTTTGTCAAATTGTCAAATCAATATGGAATTAGGTTCAATTTTGTATTTATCTATGCCTAGTCTATCTAAAAGATTCACATTGTAGACATTAAGGGTTGAGTTGTTATCAACAAGGGTTCTTTTCATTCTTGTTCTATTGAATCTTTCTATTATTAGGAAGGCATCATGTTTCTTTCTCATCTCCAAGGGAGGGAGCTCATGTTGGTGAAAATTAATGTCTATAGTGATTGTATTCATTCCTTTAATTGGAGCTGCCATATCACTTGCATTTGTATTAGAGGGGATCACAACTTGTTGTAAGACTGTTTGAAGCATGGTGTGATAATTAGGTGAGTTTTGAATCAAATCCCATAGGGATATTCTTAAGGGAGTATTCTTAAGTTGTTCAGCAAGATCATACACCTTCCCACTATGCGAAGGAAAACGAGGAGCACTAGGAAAGATGGGATTAGGTAGAGGTCAAGGTGTTGTAGTTGGTTGTTTTGGTTGCAAAAAATTTCTAGTGTTATATGTATGAGAAATGGTATTATGACTTGGTTGCTACAAAACATTGTTCCTAGGTGGCTCAAGAGTGTAAACAATTTTGGTTTTATTTTGAGGCTTGTGTGAAGGTGGGTAAAAGATAAGTTGAGGTTGAATCACATTAACGTCTCTTGGTTTTGGTTTGTCATGGTAAGCCTTAGTGGATGAATTTTGTGACATGAAATCCTCAAGGGCTTCATCTAACATGTCAAAGTCATCACTACTAAAAGGCTTGAGAGATAGGTTAACTTGGAAAAAGTGATTTGACATGGTAAAAGAACTATACTTTGTCTAAGTGGTTCATCCATTTGTAAGTGTTTTTGGTTTTGTTTTCTAATGGATGCCTAATGTAATCTAATCTAAATGAACTATGAACTAATGCTGAAAATGAAAAGTGCAAGAATCTATTTCTATCCAAAATTTCAAGGAATGCAAATTATGCTAACTCTAATGATTTGAATGTAACCAAAGCTATGCAAATTGAAATAGAAATATTGTAACATAAAATAGAAGCTTAGAAATAGGTAATTCAATTTTGTAAAATACAGTTCAAAATTTTCATTAGGACTAAATCACCCAGATGGGCATATGAGTCCCAGTGAGGGCTTTTTATAATTTTTTTTTAAAAAATGATTTTTTATGCTTTTTATGCCAATGAATATTTTATTTTTTTTTCAATAATTTGAGATGCAAAAATGCAACCTATACTCACTTTTACTAATGCAAGGATTAGAAACCCTAGAATGCCAATTAACTAGTACAAATCCTAATGCAATGTTAATGTATGCAAGATATAGGATGATGACACACTCCAAATCAAAATTATGACATTCTAAATGTAGGTTCACCAAAATTAAACAACTAAAAATGGGTGAGATTCTTTTGTATGGTTTACGACATAGAAAAAACCCACTTTCCAATTATCTCATTGAAGGAAAACCCTAAAGATCTCAATGAAAAGGAGAAAGAGGCCTTGTAATAGGACTTTCCTAAAGTCTCATTGTAAACTAATGAGGGGTTCACCATCAAGTTAAGACTTGGAAAGATAAATGAGATGAAAAATCTAATGCTTAACCCTAATATGATGCAATCTTTAATTAGATGACCTAAAAATTGTAAGGAAAGCAAGATGCGGAAGTAACTCTCCTAACATCAAAACCTTAGGGAAGAATGTAGAGATACCTTTTTAAATTTTACAATTACAGTCCAATTAAGATGCACTTGAAAGCAATAACAGAAACAAAGTATTTGACAAACAAATATGAACACCAGATTTACATGGGAAAACCCTTATGGGAGAACAACCCACCACACCAAGAGAAGTCACATTGTATTACAGTAATAAAGATTACATACAGAGTACAGACTTATCTTTCTGATGTTAGTTTACAGCAACATTCACTATGAACAACCTTGTTATAGAACATTCACATTAGAGTCTTCACAAAATAGAATTCATCCACTGATCATACAACCACACAACAATCCGTTGATCCATCAAACAATCCAACCGAGCATCATCTTCTATTCCAAACTATATTCATGTCATTTATGTTTGTCGAGCTTCCTCTCAAGACTGCCACAATCAATTGTCTTCCAATGGTTCCCATTCGACTCCTCTGATTGGCCATTGATTCACCACGTAGGATGGTCTTCTCTCGGTCAAAGCAATCAACCTGTGTTGGCATGTCGGTGAGACACAAGAAGTGTCTCCCCAATGCCTAAATACTTCACCATCGATGTCGGCAAGAGTCATCCTTATCGCCAAGATGTCACATCGAGTCCGGAGAGCTATCGCCAAGACCACATAGTGAGCCTTTATGTTATACCAAGATGTTCAACAGTTGGCAAGACTTATCACTTTCGGTGAGACATCATACTGAAGCTCCAAAGTCACATAGACAGAAGAATTTACATCGGCGAGACTATCATCTTTCACCAAGACATCACACTGAGCTCTAAGACTTTCTCTGAAGTGATCAGCAGTCGGCAAGACTAATGTTCATTGCTGAGACTTCACACTGAGACCCCTTTAGTTATTCTGATGACTTCAATGCAAAACCGTTCAGCAAGACATCACACATTGGTAAGACTTCTTACTGAGCCACCGCATGTTACTCTGAGTGTATACTGTTGGTGAGACAAACCAACTGTCGCCAGGAGATCATAGCGAGACCTCCATGTTACCCCGAAGACACCAAGTAAATGCTATCGGTGAGACATTCCTATTGGTAAGACTTCTTACCGAACACCCAAGACTATCCCTGAAGACTTCAACAGAAAACGTTGTCGGCGAGACAATAGCTATCGCTAGGACCTCGCACCGAAGTAAGCCTTTCGGCCAAGGGTCTCCCTGATATATGATATGAATGGCCTGTCAGCCAGAGATCTCCACTCAACATAGGGTTACAATGGCTGTCACAAGTCATAGTGATAAGCTCCTTCGGCATGACTTAAACATTGTCTCGGCGACCTGTACAAACCACAAGATCCAAAGCTACTAGTTGTCTAGACCCAAAGCATGTCACACTAACTTGCCTCTCTTAGAGGTTTTAGCCTGTGAGATTGAGGCATATATTTCCAACAATCTCCCACTTGACGAAGATCACACAAGCACCTCTAGAGCACAACAAAAATACTAAAGATCATGGGCACTAAGGCCCATTGAACTAGCACACCATCTGAACTTGTCTGTGTTCATTGGCTTCGTCAATGCATCTGCAACATTCTCCAGAGTATCAACTTTTTTCCAAACTGACCTTTCCATTCTCCACCATATCTCATACAAAGTGGTACTGTACATCTATATGTTTTGTCCTAGCATGGAAAGTAGGATTCTTTGCCAAACAAATTGCACTCTGACTATCACAAAAAATAGTTATATTCCCTGCATCAAAACCAATGTTAGAACACAAAATTTTTAACCAAACTGTTTCTTTACAAGCATGTGTAGCTACCATGTATTTAGCCTCTGTAGTGGACAAAGTGACTACAGCCTACCGCTTACTCATCCAACTCACTGCACCACCATTCAACATGAAAATATATCCACTGGTGGACCTCTTGCTGTCAATGTCCCCAGCCCAATCAGAATGCACATAGCCTCAAATACTGAGAGTCCTCTATGATTCAACCAAGTTCCCATGGTAACACAAAGCAAACTTTGAAGTGCCCTTCAAATATTTGAAAACTCTTTTCACAGTATCCCAATGTGTCCTAGGATTAGCCATAAACCGACTAAGAACTCCCACTGCTTGGGCAATGTCTAGCCTTGTATAGACCATTGCATACATAGGACTGCCAACCGCACTAGCATAGGGTACACTTGTCATGTCATCCATCTGAGTAGGAGATTTTGGACATTCTTCAACAGATAGCTTCGTTCCCTACAAGACTAGAATAACTAGATGCTTGCAATCATTCATGCAAAATCTCTCTAGAACAGTCTTGATATACTTACTCTGACTAAGCCAATTTTTTCTACTATTCTTGTCCCTGGTTATCTCAATCCCCAGAATATACCTTGTTGCACCAAGATCTTTCATTTTGAACTTAGCAGACAACTGAGACTTAAGATCATAAATCATCAACTTACTATTGCCTATGAACAACATATCATCAACATAGAGAGAAATAATAAGAACTTGATCACTTTCACCTTTGTAATAGACACAATGATCAGATTTTGATCTTACAAATCCCAAAGACAATACAAAAGTATCAAATTTCTAGTACCACATTCTAGGTGACTGCTTTAACCCATATTGAGACTTTTTTAACTTGCAAACTAGTTTCTCTTTACCTTTCTCCACAAAGTGCTCAGGGTGGGACATGTAAATCTCTTCTTCAAGATCACCATGAAGAAATGTTGTCTTCACATCCATCTGTTCAACCTCTAAGTCATATGCTACTGCAAGTGACAAAAGAAATCTAATAGATGTTAGTTTGGCTACAAGAGAAAAAAATTTCCCATAATCAATTCCCTCTACCTGGGAATAACCCTTCACAACCAACCTCACCTTATATTTTCCCACACTACCATCCAGACCAATCTTCTTTTTAAATACCCATTTGTAGCCCACAACTTTTTTGCCTTTAGGCAATGGCACCAAACTCCAGGTATCATTCTTTTCTAATGATTCCATTTCTTCATTCATGGCTTCCAACCAAGAGTCTGAATCAGACAATATAAATGCCTCTTTCACAATCCTAGGCTCATCAGTGCTAGAAATTAAAGCATAGGCACAAGTAGAATCTATCGAAGAAAACCCATACCTATCAGGATGCTTTCTTTCATGAGTTGATCTCCTCAATTGCTGAGGCTAAGGTTCTTCTTCTTCTTCAGAACTTTTAGAACTGCTTGAGCTCTCCTTAGTTTTAGGTACATTTTGAATTTTCAATTCCTCTTTCTCTAGTGTAGGAGGAATTTCAACTACGTCCTTATTGTTTTCTGACTTTGTCTCTGACTACAGATCCAAGGTAGAAGGCTTCAACTCACAAAAGATTACACTTATGTTGTATACAACCTTCTCTGTATCAGGATTCCAAAGCTTGTATCATTTTATGCCAGCACTATAGCCAATAAAAATACATTTAACATCCTTGTTCTCCAAGTTAGATCTTTTCTCATATGGCACATGAGCATATGCCTCGCAACCAAAAACATGAATATGTCGTAAAGAGGGATTCTTACCAAACCACGCTTCCAAAGGTGTTTTGTCAACAAGAGCAGAATTTGGAGAAAGATTAATCAAGTAACATGCAGTAGCAACAACCTCAGCCCAGAACTTCTCCTCCAAGCCAACACTACTCAGCATACTTCGTGCTCTCTCCATCACTATCCTATTGAACCTTTCTGCAACTCCATTTTTTGTGGAGTATAAGGTGTAGTCTTATGTCTTTTAATCCCATGGTCTTTACAATACCTCTCAAAATCATAAGAGTAAAATTCACTGCCATTATTAGTCCTTAAGCATTTAATTTTTCTTCGAGTCTGATTTTCTACAAGGTTCTTAAATTCCTTAAACTGAATGAACACTTCTGATTTACTTTTTAGAAAATATACAAATGCTCTTCTTGAATAATCATCAATAAACGAAACATAGTATATCAATTTAGACAAAGAAGGAACATTCACATGACCAAATACATCATAATGAATATAATCTAGCAAACCAGAAGATTTATGAGGAATGGAGTAAAAAGAAACACAATGTTGTTTTCCATATATACAATGTTCATAGAATTGAAATTCGAGGTTACAATTTTTGAGCCCCTCAGCTAGGTTTTTATTCTTCAAGGTTTTTAAACCTTTCTCACCAATGTGGCCAAGCCTATGATGCCAGAGAATAGTCTTTTCTGTTGGAAGTTTAAGTTCCATAGAGTTTATAGAACCAAGAATTTTTACATTCTTTTCTCCATAAGTAGCTTTTTGTGACTTTATAGAGACACTATTACATTGAACAACATGTGCATCAAGCTTATACAAGGTACCAATACAAGAACCCCTTGCTAGCACCATAGAGCCTCTAGTCATCTTGCAGCCATTTCCAAAGAACATGACTTACACTCCAATATCATTCAGCTTACTAACAGACAATAGATTTCAAGCCAGACCTGGTATATGTATAACATCCTTGATTCCCTTCACTCTTCCATCAGGGAATCGGATTCTAATTCTTCCATGAACAACAATCTCCAAAGTTGAATCACTTTCTAAGTACACCTTTCCACCATCGTATTCTTCATACTTCGTAAACCAGTCTCTATGAGAAGTCATGTGAAAAGATGCTCTAGAATCAATCAGCCAGACATGATCTGATGCCTATGTAGCCAAGGCAGCAATGAAGGTGTCTGCATCACTCTGAGAAGAATCATTATTGGAAGAGCCCTTCTTCTTCTTCTTTTTCTCCTCTTTGCAATCCTTTCAGACATGACCAGGTTTCCCACAATTCCATCACTTCACCTTGGACTTCTTGCTAGGAGACTTTGATCTCCCTTTTGATTTGGATTTTGATTTCTTATCCTTCTTCTTTCCTTTCTCTTTCGACCTTCCTCTAACAGTAAGGGCCTCCTTCGCCATCTCAGAAGATTTCCTTCTCATCTCTTCTGATAACAAAGAAGTAACAACATCTTCCATCTTGAAATTCGATATTCTACTCCCAATAGCCATCACCAGGTGATCCCAAGAGTCTGGAAAAGAACATAATAGAAGCATACAATGATCCTCTTCATCAGTCTTTACACCAACAGAAGTTAACTATGTAATCAACATGTTGAATGTGTTTAAATAATCAACTACAGACCCTCCTTCTTGCATTCTCAAAGTGTACAGCTTCTTCCTCAGGAACAATTTATTCACCAAGGACTTCTCCTGATAAATAGATGCCAGTCTCTTCCACAAGGAAGATGCAGTCTTCTCTTCATGCACACTCAGAAGAATGAAGTCTACCAAATAGAGTCTTATCAGCCCCTTAGCCTTGCTATCTGCAAGGTCCCAATCCTCTTGCTTCATGCCTATAGGTTTAGTTCTAGACACAGTAAGCCACAGATCACGATCAACCAATAGATCTTCCATCTTAAGTTTCCACAACTCAAAATTGCTACCATTGAACTTCTCTATTTCAATCTTTCCTAATGTGCTAGCCATCTCAATTTGTAATTCGAATTAACAAACTTCTACAAGACTCTCACTGAACAGAAATGACACAAAAAATCCAATGTACCCACAAGGATAACACAACTGGCCAGGCTTTGATACCACTTGTAAGGAAAGCTAGATGCGGAAGCAACTCTCCTAACGTAAAAACCTCAAGAAAGAATGTAGAGATACCTTTCTAAATTTTACAATTACAGTCCAATTAAGATGCACTTGAAAGCAATAATAGAAATAGAGTATTTAAAAAACACATATGAACACCAGATTTACGTGGGAAAACCCTTATGGGAGAAAAACCCACCACACGAAGAGAAGTCACTTTGTATTATAGTAATAAAGATTACATACGGAGTACAAAATTATCTTTCAATGTTAGTTTATAGCAACATTCACTATAAACAACCTTGTTACAGAACATTTGTGTTACTGTCTTCATAGAATAGAATTCATCCATTGATCATGCAATCACACAGCAATCCGTTGAGCCATCTGAGCATCATCTTCTATTCCAGCCTATATTCATGTCATTTCTGTCTGTCGAGCTTCCTCTCAGAACTGCCACAACAAACTATCTTCCAACGGTTCCCATTCGGCTCCTCTAATTGGCCATTGATTCACCACATAGGATGGTCTTCTCTAAGTCAAAGCGATCAACTTGTGTTGGCATTTCGGTGAGACACAAGAAGTGTCTCCCCGATGCCCAAAGACTTCACCATGGATGTCACCAAAATTCATCCTTATTGCCAAGATGTTACATCGAATCTAGAGAGCTACTACCAATACTTCACCATGTCAGCAAGACCTCATAGCGAGCCTTTATGTTATATCGAGATGTTCAACAGTCGGCAAGACTTATCACTTTCGGTGAGACATCATACCGAAGCTCTAAAGTCACATAGACAAAATAATTTACATCGGTGAGACTATCATCTTTCGCCAAGACATCACACCAAACTCTAAGACTTTCTTTGAAGTGATCAGCAGTCGGCAAGACTAATGTTCATTGCTAAGACTTCACATCGAGACCCCTTTAGTTAATCTGATGACTTCAATGCAAAACCGTTTGGCAAGACATCACACATTGGTAAGACTTCTTATTGAGCCACTGCATGTTACTCTGAGTGTATACTGTCGGTGAGACAAACCAACTGTCGCTAGGAGATCATAGTGAGACCTCCATGTTACCCCAAAGACACCAAGAAAATGCTATTAGCGAGACATTCCTATCGGTAAGACTTCTTACCGAACACCCAAGACTCTCCCTGAAGACTTCAACAAAAAATGCTGTCGGCGAGACAATAGCTATCGCTGGGACCTCACACCGAAGTAAGCCTTTCAGCCAAGGGTCTCCCCGATATACGATATGAATGGCCTGTCAGCCAGAGATCTCCACTTGACATAGGGTTACAATGATTGTCACAAGTCACAGTGATAAGCTCCTTCGGCATGACTTAAACATTGTCTCAACGAACTGTACAAACCACAAGATCCAAAGCTGCTAGTCAGCCAGACCCAAAGCATGTCACACCGACTTGCCTTTCTTAGAGGTTTCAACCTATGAAATTGAGGGATATATTTCCATCAAAAATGTATATAAAAAAGAACAGAGAGGCGATATCTCAAAAGTATGCACCTAAAAACCTAAAGAAGGTTGAAATAAGCTTTGAAACACTACAAATCTTAAAAATCTGGCCTATTAGGACTCATACACCAGTCTAGGCAGGAACTAGTTTCTAGAAAAAGGGTATTTGAAACTACAAAAAATTGGAAAAATGTATATAGTGGGACTCATACACCACTTCTAGCGTATCAGTCTCATTATGCTGTTTAGGAATTCAAAGTTTAGATCTAAACTTCACCACTTGCTTGGGTCCCCAAATTGATTCTTGGATCTAAATCTACGAAAAGACTTGCAAAACATAATATAGACTTGATTTGCTTATGGAGGGTTTTCCTCGATCAAACTCCTAGTTTGGTAATTAAACCTTCATATAAACAATGAAACTTACATATAAATAGGAATGTAAACCCTAACCTTAAGTGTGTCTAATATTCGGAAATCTGAAAGGCAATGTATCCCTAGTCTAATGTGCAAGAATGAGGTCCATGAATGCAACATGAAGATGAATAACTCACTTTGAGAGATCTCTATTCACCCAAATGATCCCTAGTAATGCTTGTACCCTCCTTAGGCTCAATGTAGAGTGATAATGGAAGATGTAATCGCTTAGGAAATAAGTCATAAGGCTTGGCTTGATGGCTAGTTGCATCTCCCCAACCTAGAATCCATCATGATTCACCATAGACAACCATTATCAACCCTTGAAAATGCTAGGTCTCGAATAAAAGTGATCTTGAAGCCTTGCAAAAACACTTTAATGCTTCTCCAATACTTCAACTTTGCTTTCTTTTGAAACTTGAGTGCTCTTTGTGAAAAAATGCTTGAAGAATCTTGAATGCTTGGATGTTGAAATTGCTCTTGAAAATGCTTGCTTAGATGAAATAATGACTTAAGAGCTTTCTTATATAGGCATTAACACCTAATTTACCATTATTCAGATCTCAAAAGCTAACATAAACCAATTATTTGAATTAAAAAATTGATTTTCTTACTCAAACCCTAAGAATGCCCCAAATGGGACTCATACACTAGCCCTGGCATATGGGTCCCACCTAAGGGGACACATATGCTCAAGGTGGCATATGAGTCCCACCATATATTTTCATAGTGCGTTAAATTTTTTAATGTCTTTGGTAAATTTTTTGGGGTTTTAGCTATAATAAGCCTCAAGATCTTAAATAAAGCATCTTAGGGGCCTATTAATGATGATTTAAAGAGTATTTAATGCAAGCATAACCAAATAGGTCCAAATTAGGAAAGGGATTGTACTTTCTCTAAGAAGGGAGTACAATTTTTGTTGCCACAATATTACATGTCTTTTGCTTTATTCATTTTTATCTATCTCAATCCTATTTGTTTATCTATGGAGATGGAAATACCAAAATGGGGGTTTGACTAAGGCTAGCCTCAAAATAGCTCACAACATTTTTCTTGTATCATTTTTGTGCAGATGTATAGGTTTTACAAGTTGGACTTCTCATATTTTAGACTCTTATTGTTTGTTTCATTAGACACCACAACATGGAGCATAGACATCCTTGTTGTATGCAATTGTCTATCACTGAGGGATAAATTTCTTGAGGGTAAAATCTATGATTTATGCACTTTCTATTTCTATATATTAGATATTTTAATTCAGTTATTTATCCCTATAATCAATTAATTTTGTTATTATTTTTAGAAAAAGGAAAAAGCATGTAGATTACATTAATATTTATAAATAATTACAATGTATGATATAGAGTAGTTCAACATAACCAACAAAAACCATTACAATTGGTATCTATCTTCCCTCCCCTATACGCCACTGTAACTTTACTATTCTTCAAATTTACTGTGACTGTAGACAAAGTGTCACATAGCAATTACCATATTGGGCCATGGATGAGACAACCACGAACCACTCGTCGATCTATTTGAGTCACTTCCATGAGTGTAATACCTACCAAACAAAGTAGTCATCAGAGAATCAGTGAGACAAGAGACTGTGTCTCACCGATCACTCATCATCCCACCGAAATAGGCTCCTAAAAGTATACTATCAACCAAGTCCATTGCCACAGTGGGGAGACACCATATCACTTACCACCAATACAAACAAGTCCTTCTGATGTCCACTTTACCATTGAAAAGGTTCACCATGTATCAACATATAGACGAGACAACAAATTAACTCCCACTGATATGAGGATGTCATACCAATGAAGATCACACTGGTCAATGTGGTCCCCACTACAAAGTTAGTTAGCAACAACTACTGCTCCCCACTTGTCAGATTGGGTCCCACCATAGTCATCAGTCCATTGTCGAGACACAGTGGAGAGTCCCACCAACAAGAAAGTGTTATCATTCTATCGATAGGAAAAAACATATTATCTCGTCATTAGAGAAAACTTACACGAATAGAACATGATACTGAACTAATAAAGACCGCTAGACCATGGATGGGATTAAAGAAAAGGTCCCGCCAACAAGAGTACATCCCAGCGAAGAAACACTTGACAAAAAAAGAGTGATATCAGTTCATCAAGGGGATTGTGAACAAGGTCTCGCCGATGGAGCACAATCTGGCCGATCAAACGAAGAAAAGAACACAACCCTACCAATATCAAGCCAATAAGTTGAGGCACATTTCCAATTTGGAAAAAGTGCATCTCGACACTTGAACCAGATAGGGATTTGATAAATAACCATGGCATATTTTGTGTTGAAATTGAGAGTGTTGAATAGTAAGATGACCATCAGTCATAGCACACTTTATGATAAACTTTACAATACTGAACAATAAAGCTGACTATCCACCTACCACATGTGTAATAATATTTCTTGGTCTATAAAATGCTTCCCTTTTTTATGACATAATGTATATATGTGTATATGTAACAAAATGAACCTTTTGTGCCTTTAGAATATTCCAGATTCAAAGCATCTTGGTGTGTAATTTCCTCCAACTGAGGGTGTTCTTTGATTAACTAATGTCTTGGGCTAGAAAAATTTCCTAATTATTACATCCCATATTTGCTAAGTAATCTGCTAACTTTTTACCTTCACGATTTGTGTGAGTGATTTGGTAATTCTGAAAATTTTCTTGCAAATACCAAGCTCTTTGAAGAATGTAACCTAAACTCCAATTTTGAATGTCTTTTCCTCTACAAGAATTAATAGTCAATGAAGAATCACCTTCAATATGCAACTATTCAAGGCTAAGCTTCAATGAAATCTCCAATCCTATCAAAAGTGCTTTTGACTTTGGAAGATTGTTGGAACCTTTTGGGGGATGATTAGAAAAAACTACTATTACTTTCCCCTTGAATCTCTTAAATCGATACCTTTCCCTACCTCCCCTGGATTTCATTTTGATGCCCCATCAAAATTCAATTTTATGAAACCCTCCTGGGGTGCCTTCCATTTAACATGCTTCTTATCACTCTTCATACAATGTAAATTTAATAGACTACCCAGGAATGGCACCTTTAAACCCTTCTAGTTGTGTAGAATCTAGTCATCCCAACTTGTAAAAACTAAGCTAATACCCTTATTCTTTTGAACACTTGAATTTACAACCTTAGAAACTACCTTCTCAATTTTTGCATTTACTGAATCAATTGATGAAGGTACTTTCTTGAAAATGCACAAGTTATGCTCTCACCATAAATTCCATATGACCAAAGTTGGCACCACTTGCCAAATACACACAAAAAAGGAAGCTTTAAATAAAACCATCTACCTTTTAAAAAAATCCAACAAATAATTTGGAAAAGTAGTATAAAAGTTAAGCTTGATCATAATAAAGGTCCAACACTGTTGCACAAAATTGCATTTAATAAAAAAATTATTTACATATTCTAGCTCCTCATCACATAATGGGAACTTAAAAGGATCTTCTATTTTTATCTTTGTTAGTTGGTCACTAGTTAGAATTCTCTTCCGTAATGCCAACCAAAAAAAACTCCTAGCCTTTGGTAGAATTTTGTTGTTCCAACCAAATGAATAAGCCCTTTGAGGAGCTAGTTGACGTGTTTTCTGACTTAGAGCCTTGTAACCTTGCTTAATTATGTAATTACCATCTTTTGATGCTACCTAAACAAGTCTGTTAGGTTTTGAAGAAAGAAAAACCACACGTTCAATTAATATTTTTGAATCCCATTACATTGTTGTATAGAAAGAGAAGGATCTAAGATGCTCTTCCAAATCACTTTTCTTGTTACATCTTAAACTAATTGCACATAATCCAAAAAAAATTCCACTTGCCTCCTTTAAAGTTACAATTGCATGAATTAAATCGAGGTTATTTTGCAAAGGACAATTGATTCCCATTCCAAGAATCACTCCAAAATTTGACAGTCCTACCATTATTTACCTCCCATGAAATGTATGTAGTAATTAATCTCTTATAGGAAATCAGAAAATTCCACATTGCCGATCTTTTTGGGGGATTAGAGATGGTAAGAATTCTTGAGGGATTCAAGTTATCCAAATATTTTGCTTGCATAATTATGAACCATTTAGCCTTTGGTTTTATATACATTTGAAAAACCAGTTTTGCACTAAATGCTTTATTCCTATTTTCTATGTTGTGGATTCCAGCCCCACTTTGACATTTGACCCATGCCATTCCCTCTAATGAGATTAGTGGCGCCTTCTCTTTTTCATCATTATTCCATTGTAGATGAAGCATCTACTAACTTTCTCAGTTTTTGTTATTACTAATTATGGAGCTTTGAGAACTACTAGAAAATAATTAGGAATTGAGGACAAGATTGCTTTTACCAAAAGAATTATCCCTAACAAAGATATCCATCTGGCCTTCCATAATAGGATCCTTGACTTTAGTATTTCTATTACTTTTACCCAATATGCTTCCTTGTTTGGGCCCGAGAAAAAAGGAATCCCTCAATAAGTACATGGTAAGATAGCTTGTTAAAATCAAAGAATTTTGACTTTATTTTTTCCTATCTCCTCTTGTGTGTTAAGAATGTATTTTGAATTTGAAGCATTTATCTTTTGACTTGATGCTGACGAATATTTATCTAGGACTTCTTTAATCTATTTTTCTTTTGCAATGGTGGCTTTCCCAAAAAAATTGGTGTCATCTGCAAAAAGAGAATGTGTGACTACTAAACCTAAGTTTTCAATTTGGATCCCCCTCCAAAGCCCCTAAGAATGTTTGCTAATAATGAACCTACTCAACGCCTCAGCCATGATTATAAATAAGAAGGGTGAAAGTGGATCCCCTTGCCTAACACCTTGTAATGCACTAAAGAAACTAGTGCAAGATCCATTGACTATGATTGAAATATTTTCCCCTAAAAAATATGATAGTATCCATCTGCACCATCTTGCACTAAATCCAAACTTTTCAAGCACTTTTTTCAAGAACTTCTAGTTAACTTTGTCATAAGCCTTCATCATTTCCAACTTGTTAATGATGGAAGGAGCATTAGTAATAGAAATTGAGTGCAAAGCTTCATGGGATACAATAGCCCCTTCAAAAGTTTCTCTTCCCGGAACAAACCCACCTTGCTCTTGGGAAATGATCTTTGGTATAATGGGTTGCAACATCAAATAGATTTCCTTAGTTAAGATCTTATAGATAGTATTACATAAGGATATCAGTCTATATTCTGTAAATTTTTTAGGGTCCTTAACTTTTGGAAAAATTGCTATATTTGTTACATTGAATAGTTTTAGCATTGTACCCGTTCTTCTTGATTCTTCAAGTTCCCACAAAAAATAAAAGCACAAAATGTCCTAGAATTTTTGGGAAAAGAGGGCAGTAAAACCGTCTGGGCTAGGAGATTTCTCTAGAGCCAAAGAGAAAACAACTTTATTAACCTCCTCTAATGAGAATGCTCTCATTAAAGATTCGTTATCCCTTTCAATAACAATTTTTGGAATTGCTTCCAAAAGTTATGCTTCATCTTTATCATTTTGTTCTCCTCTATCCATATGTGCAAATAAGAGTTCTAAATAGTATATAACACACTCTCTACTTATATCTTCTTCCTTAGTAAGCCAATTTCTAGTTGGAATCTCTTGGACAGACTAAATGACTTTGGAAGCCCTTTTAATCTGAGTAGAAGCATGGAAATACTTGGTATTACAATCAACCTCCCTCAACCATAACTCCCTTGACCTTTTCCTCCAATATATCTCTTCTATTGCACATAATTCTTCCCACTCCTCTTGCATTTTCTTTTCTTTATCATATGACAAATCATCCAAACCATGTTGAATAATTTGTTCATGCATATCTTCCAATTCTTTACGAATTAACTCCTTTTGATGAATTTTTTTCTTAAAAACCTCCTTATTCCATTTTATGAGTTGTTTTGTAATGTGTATTAACTTGTTACATAGCTAAAACATCATTGTGCCATGTTCATATGGAGCCATAGTCCACCAATGACAAATCAAATCCATAAAGTGGGGATGTCTAAATCACATCCTCTCAAACTTAAAAGAATATTTGATTCTCAAACAAGAGACATTTGAGAGGTTGAGAGAGATTGCATAATGATCAAAATCTGGAAAAGGCAAGATATATGATAATAAATCATGTTGTGAGCTAAACCAGTTAGATAAGACAAGATATCTGTCCAGCCTTACTGCTATCTAGAGAAATCCTTTCCTTCTATTTGTCCATGTAAAATTTCCCTTAGGTGGAATAATATCCCTCAAAGCATTAATGCTAATGAATGTGCTAAAATCTACCATTACTTTGGGTGGGGGACTAATGCCCCCTTTCTTTTCTTGTAGTGAAGTAATAGCATTAAAGTTTCCTGCCAATATAAATTTTTCATCCCCTAAATCAATTAATACTTGTGTGATTTGATCCAACAAATTTTCTTATCAGAAGTGGAGGATGGCCCATAAATGTTAAGCAACCAAAATTTTAAGTAAAATTTTGTTATTTCCAACAATTGCCAATTATTCTCATTTTTGCTTGACTTTCCACTTACTGAATTTGGATTCCATAAAGTCACTAGCCCCCCTAATTCACATTGAGCAGGTGAGTGGACTAATTTCCACAATTGTCATTTTTGTATTGTAGCTTCATATGTGACTACTGAATTTTTTGTTTCTTGAAGAATCACAATATCAATGCCACACCTGTCCACTTGATGTTTGATGTGAGCATGCTTGTCAGGGGCATTAATACCCCTAACATTCCATGATATGATTTTTATTATGCTCGAGGAGAGCAACAAGCTCTCCTCGAGTGCTTATTTGTTGAGTTTGTAATCAGATCATATAATGTCTTTTGGACTCCTGCATCTATTTCCTCCTCTAGCTTTGTAATCTTTGATTTGTGAGCTCTCTTTCCTGGACATTTGTTTGTCATTCATTGGTATGGGGTCTGAGATATAGATAAGGATTGTGAATAATCAAACTCTACATCATCCTACCTTAGTAATTGATCTGTTCCATTCAATGGCTAATTATTTTTCTAAACATTTTGAGTTGATGGCTCTGATATATTACTACTAATTACCCCCTTGCCTTTCAAAAAGTTGCAATCCCAGAAATCCCCTTCTTCTACAATTACATCTGCTATTTCATCAACTATTTATGAGCCAACTAACAAAAAGATCTTGTATGCTAAAACTTCCAACTTTGCATCACTAGCCTTCTCATTATTCTTTGAGATATCATGGAGTTGTATCCATTTTAAGCCAAGAGAAAGATCCTTTGCTTGGGTCAAAATTACTTCTTATTTTTCCATTTTTCCAGCTAGTATAAGTGACCTTGAGTCTTGAAACATCAATTTCCTGACTACAACATCCAATTGATGTTCAAAAATTTTTAGAGATAGGGAAAGTATATCTAGTATTTTAGAAAAATATATGGACATTGAAAATTTATGTGCACTCGTGATTGGTGATAAGTCATTTTTATTTATTCCTCCTTCTCCCATTGTAGGCTCCTTGAATCCTTGTTGTTTAGATTTTGGAATAATTTGATTTCTACAACTCTTAACCACTGCCTCTAAATGGTGTGTAGTTGTTGAAACCTGCTAAGTCAAGTTTGTGCTTTGCCCCCTATTTTTTCCAAATATGAGCTTGATTTTGTGAATTATCCATTTTTGTACATTTAGAAATAGAATACCCTAACATATGACATTGAGCACATGCATTTTTAGGGGTTTGAATGATTAACTCTTGCAACCATTTCCCAAATTTGGATGTTATCTCTATATGTGTTGGAAGCTTCTTTGTTGTGTCGAGCAATACACATAACCTAACTAGCTTTCATGGGTTATTGAAGAAAATAAAATAATGCTTAAGAAAGATGCCTATATGTTTAGCCATGATTTCTACCAAATTCAACTCCCTATATTCCAATGGTAATTCATGCATTTGGAATCAAAAAGGAATAAAATGAGCAAAAAAATCCTCAGATTTAAAATTTGGAGTCCAATATTGCATGTATAAAATAGATCCTTGAAATGACCATGATTTTATCTTGAAAACCTCATCTTTGCAAGTTTTGTTAGAAAATAGAACAATAAAAATGGCTTTACTCTAATCTAGGTAGAAATTTTTTATAGCTTCTTCCCATTCATCAAATATTAAATCCTTAAAAAAATTTAAATCCAAGGTAAGGTTCCAAAACTTACATGTATGAGGACCTTTTCACTCAGATCTTTAACTTGTAGTTGCATCAAATGCTCTAGAGATCTGACCTTGATGACTCCCTACTACTACAAAGGTATATCCTTATCCACCTTCTTGGAGACATCAACCCCTACTTTAGACAATACAATATGGTTTTCTTGGCTCTCTTTTTGTGCTCCTTTCCTCCTCCATTCTTTTCTTTGTGGGTTTTTTCCTATATTCATTTTGGCCCTTGATCCCTTTCTTCTATTTTGCCTACCTTGAAATTTTGACCACTATCTCTATGTAGATGTTACCTTCTGATTAGACCAGTGCATGTGCTAACCACCTATGTTCTCTTCATCTTCACCATGATGGTTGAAAACCCAACTCTTTGGATGTTGATGATTTTGATGTTTAAAACCCTTTTCTTCTCCATTAATTCCTCTTAATTGTTCAAATGAGACATTTTACTTTAAATGCTTTGTGTGTGAGAACTTTGATATGAAGAAATCTCTATTCTATTGTCTTTGAGTAGATAATGCCTTCTAATTGTGATAACGCACATGCTAAGCACCCATGTTCTTTTCATTTTCACACCACTATGGATGTTGATTTCTCTTTTGAAAGTCCTTTTCTCCACCAGTAACTCCTCTTCAATGTCCAGAAGGGATATTTTATTTTTACTATCCAAACACCCTATTAGATGTAGGTTTCTACTGGCGTTTTGTTTACCTTAAATCCTTTTTGCAATATGCATAGAAGTGATCAAAATATCTTCTATCTTTCTCTGGAAACACTTCCTCTTCACATATATCTAAGATCAACTGCTTGTGTTTATCCAAATGCCTACGCAACCCAAATGGTTTCTAATTAGGCGTTGCAAATCTATGCATAATTAATTGTGTTTTTGGTCCTTCATAAAGTTATCCTACATTTCTCATGGGTCCCTAGTTGTGATGAGGCCTTCTGTTAGGAATTTGAAGCTTATGAGGGCTAGGGGCTCTATCATTTTCTATAAAATGACTATTGTTCAACAATTTTCTTGGGTAATTTTGTTATTCTTGTTATTAGTAATTTAGCATTTATTTAGTTAAATTACATAAATACTCTTCATTTTCAATCCTAACACCTAATATTTGATCTTTGAGGTAGTTGAGAGATATTAACTTCCTGAGACCTTATCATTTTAGGGGCAATGAATCTCCTCCTCTACACATAACAAAAAAAGAAAAGAAAAAGGTTGGGCCCTTAATGATCCTTTCATTAGGCAACACATCTTCTTTGCTTATGATCTTAAATACCCATGTTTGAAATTTTTAAAATGTTTTTGCAACATCATTAATACATTACATCACTAGTTTATTTTACTAAGAGAATGAACTAAATTTAATATCATATTTTCCTTATATCTTTTAACACTTAATTTTAGGATTTGAGTAGTGTATATTTAATTTTTTGAGAAGTTTATCTTCAAGTGTAAATATTTATTAAACCATGCATTCTTTCCTCTTTCAAATCATTCAATAATTTAAAAAACCCTTCATAAAAACTATAGCAATAATAAGTGATTCTATTCAATGAAAGCACATACTTTATACATATACAAATGTTATAAATAATAAAGAACAAATCAAATTTTACAAAGAACTCACATTGAATGTATAAATACATTTAATTGTATATGTGTTCTTTAATTTCTAAAAATTTCTTACTTCTTATTGTGAAAGGGAAAATAATCATTATCTATTAATTTTTAGGTTGAAACAATTGTAAGAATAATTTAAAACTAAGAAAAATAGAAATGCATGGTAGTTTAGTTGAAAATATTTTACTTTAAAAAAGAAAAAAAAAACCTTTCGATATATTTTAGCTAGTTGTTTTTGATATATTTCATGACATTTAAATTTAGCAGAGATGTTTTCTTACATTTATGTTAGTTTTCTTCACTTCAGTATTCTCATCCATGTAGAATATATCAAAATATATTAAAAAATTAAAAGAAAAATAATAATATTAAATTTTATTTATCTCTAAGCCTAAGGATTTTTATCTCAACTTAAAATGTGAAGCATTCATCATGCTTAGACATGCCTTTTCAATATATAAGATAGATTAAAATCATATACACATTACTTTATCAAGATTACTGAAACCTTCTTTTTCATCAATTTTTCCTATACTTGAACATTTTACGCTTACATGTATTCATGACTCAGAGTAGACTAGGTAAAGTTTACCTTGAGCAAGTTAAGCGAGAAAACACCAACTCTTATATCTAGTTTTCAAATGGGAAGATATGATAAATAAAGAAATAGAAAGGAAAACAAAAACATCCTATCTATTGAACATGAAACTAAGGAAAACAATTGAAATGAAAATTACCTTTGTAAATGTACTTAAGGATCTTTATACTTTGAGAGCGCATTATAACCTTAATTATACAACACCACCATTTGTAGAGAGCTCTTTCCTTTTATAAAGAGAAATATTACAAGAGTAATTGTTGTCTCTTTAAGTAGATATGACTATCGCATTGAGGCTACGTCTCCCGTAAGAAGAAGATAGTCCTCTTGACAGTTCTGCAATACATTTGATTTCACTAGATAAACATGAGTGGTCTATTTACATGGAAGTCTTATGTGAATAATGTGTTTTCCAACATCTGCGACTTATGCGCAATAGTGTTGTGTCAAATTTAATGAGTACAATCACTATTCTCCTTCTCTTGATATTGTTGCTTATGCTTAATATGCTTGATTTTGACATTTTAAATTCTTACTAATCTTTACTCATACTTTGTTGAACTATGAATGTCAATTGACCATCTTTTTATTGTAAAGTTTATAAATTCACTCTTAAAACTTTATGTTTTGTGTATTACATGCTAAGAAATAACTTCTTGAAGATTTTATAGAAATCTATCGAATCCTCTATAGAGAAGTATAATATCTCAAAACATTTTTTTGTAATGGTAGTTAAAATTTGAATGGTGATCTTTTTATATTTATCAATTGTTTTACAACTTAAAAATTAAATTTTCCTATCAATAAATAACTTGTACATAGCTATGTTTAAATAGGCATGACGATAATAATTAATTCCCTAACTAATATAATTTTAATTAGCATTAAAAATAAAATTATCAAATATGAACAAACAAAATAGCTATAAAAAAGAAATAATAAGTAATTGTTTTTAAATAATCTAATAATAACATATAACTCTTAAAGGGTAGTGGTGGTAGTTTGATTGATTAAAGCATCATGTTGTAGGCAAGAGGTCACGAGGTCTAATTTCCCCCTCGTCCCTCATGCCAGCATCACCCTGAAAAAAATAATCATACACACTCGAGTATAGAAAGCCGTGAAAGAAAAATCATTAAAAAAATTAATAAATGTCGACGTTCAAGATGGTCTTCCGAAATTAGGCAACAAATTAAGAACGCCATTGAACCCCACATATGGTCGGCCTAACAGACCCGCCGAGCTTTGCGGTACACGTGAAATTTTGGAAAGCGGTAGCTGTCGTAAACATAATTTTATAGCAAAAAACCCTAAAGTACGACGGACAGTACCAACTGTCTGGTTTGGAACAGCCAGACCACTCGCACAACTTCCATTATTTTTATGAATCCATTTACAACGTCGATGACTTGCAGTTTATACGGCGAATATTAGACGCATGTAATTCTCGTGACTTCTTAATTCATTTAAGAAACAGTCCCCTTCCCCATCTGTGCGTCAATATGCATGCTCGCTCATAAAAACAATAAAACAAATTGGAGCGATAGTGACATGGGTTAAGTTGCGAGGACAGAGCGCTGAAAACCAGAGGAAGCAAATCGGATGTTTGACGGCAACTTCTCTCTGTGAGAAGCAGTTTCTCCTGTATTCTAATTCCACTGCCTGGCGTCCTCCACAATGGAGTCAACTCTTTCACCATCTTCAGCCTTAATCAATACCAACAAGTATACTTTCAATATACCATAAAAGTAAACTTCATACTATAATTTTCTCTTTATATATGGAATTCAGGGAAGCTATCGATTGCAAGCATAGCCACACAAGCTCTAACAAAGTTCATGGAGTCCAGCGATAAGCAATTGAGCCGGACCAAGAATTATCTTGGCCCGAAGAAGTCCTCTCATGCAATATCTAAGCTCAACGCTGCCTCCAGTGGAGCTTCTTCATGCAATAAGATCACCCCAACCATACGAATTGTGCAGATTTTTGCCCCAATAATTGTCAATACCGATCCGGGCAATTTCCGTGCCCTGGTGCAGAAGCTCACTGGCAGACCTTCTGTCGGTTCGTCAAAGAAACCTAAGAAAAAGAAGACAAACCGTTCAGCCCGCCCACGTAGCCCTGCTTCTCCTGATTTCAAGAATAGCCCTAATTCCCAACCTGATTATTCTCACATCCTGTCTGTCGATCAGGGAAATCTGTATTTAAAGCAGGCCGAGGCAAATGAACTTTTGCGGAACGGTGACCAATTTAGTGCTGCTCCTTCTGAAATCAATAGAGAAGCAGTGGACGAGGACGAAATGACGGCGAACGATTATTTTTCAGATCTTTTTACAGAGCAGGACATCTTTGCTAGCCTTATGGGATTGGACTCAACGTTACCTGAAATACCCATAATTTTTCCACCGGTAACCTAGACCACCGATTATCGCAGTAGTATTTTCAGGCAATTAGAGATTGGTTGCTAGTCATTTTTATCAGCAACCTCCCTCTCAGTAGTTCTTTTCAATTTTAAGCAGCAAATTGTCATGACCTAATTAATTTTCCAAGGATGATTCTGGTACACACTAGAAGCTTCGGCGTGTGTTCTGTATATAATTTTCCTTTCGATTTTACAATACGTTATGTCTGCACTAGAGAAATTTGTACGCTTTGAGAAGAACACGATATTGGCTTTACTAGAATGCATTTGATTGGGATTCTCGTAGCTCTGTGTATGTATATCAATATCCAATACTTATCGAACCATTCTCTTTATATAGCAAATCTAAATGCTGGGAAAGCAGATAGTGTAAGCCATGTTTAGATTTTTGGGGGGTTGATAAATCACCAATTATCTTAATTTCTTTTTTAACATTTCTAAAAGCAAATAAATTTATATGGTGATTTATATTAAATGTTAAGGAGACTTGTTAAGAAGATTGTTCGCAATTACCAGTTTTGGTGACAGATTTTTTGGGAGTGCATGATACGATTTAAAACTTTTTCATTCTATGAAAGAATTTTTATATTTGAAAACATGGATCTTCCTCACTTTGTAACGTAAGTTGAGTAAGCAACTGACAGTGGACAGGCAGCTGAAATGAGATTAAATTGGGATTAGCATCATCTCCTCATACCCCAAAAAGGTTGGAATATTTGACATTCTGAAAGACTATATATGTTTATCTCGCTGTTGTTTTATAGATGTGGAAATAACTCATGTAGTTTGTATGCCGGAAAATTCTATGAATCTTAAATATTGAAAAGAGTTTTCAGACTCTTCATTCTTCATATGCGTCGATAAAGGAATTCTATAGTACCAGCAAATCTTCAGCGCCTCTTGCTGGACAGGTGCACTGTCTTCTACATTTCCACCGTTAAATTGTCCGTCTTATCATTTTTCACTTGGAATTGCTTCTTCCTTTTACATAACGTTTATTACTAAATCCTTTGAGTGAAAAAGCCTATCAATATTATTGTTGGACACTTAGTATTTCAATTAAGTTGAGGAGTGTTTCCAAACATTTATTAATATTATTGTTGGAACTGATATATCTTCCTCTTGAAATCATTTTTATTATTGTAGTGGCTATACTAAAATGTTTGTGTTGTTTGTCATGTAATATGCAATGTTCTTTGGATAGCACAAGAGATTAGCTAGATTGTAGAGAATATACTAGTTCTTTACTCGTGTATTTATCATAGAATTATGTTATTGTAAATTCAAGGTATTCTTTTGGAATCCGAGTAAATATTGTATTAAGTGTTTGAAAAAAAGTATAAATTATGTTTGTATTTATGTGGATCACTTATTGTGAATATTTTAATTTGTGTGGATGCAGGATATTTGTATGGTGTTGATGATATATAATAGAATTCAAGTATGAGCTAAATTGTTATTCTTTATCTTTGTTACCATGAAAATGAGAGATGTTTAGATTCTTGTATACAATGCATCTTGCTTTTAGTAAATAGTAGGTGGTTGGGTGTTGAACTATTCCACCAACTATAATTGTTCTTTCTTGTCTCATTTTTGAAGTATCCTAATCATGTTATCATGACTCTTAATGTTCTTACATTAGTAGAGTGTATGATGGTGTGTTGTAGAGATAGTCACCATGTCATTTATTAACATGAAGGCACATGTTTAGTTGTTTATATATGAATTTCATAGTTGGGAACATGTTTGTGTTCCATATATGAATTTCATGAGGGTGTGTTGATGAGTGCATAAGAAAATATTATTTATATTTATTATAGCATAGTTATCTAATTTTTCTTTTTGTGCTATCAATTTTATGAATATAGTTGTTGTAGGAGTTTCTCCTTTGTAGTTTGAAGGATTCCCAGTATTGTGCTAGACAAGATGCAATGATTATGTATAGAACATCACTATCTTGCTCAATCCATTTTCTATTTTCTCGAGTTATGATCTATGAGCATTTTTTTTGTTTCCTTATTGATTATGAACTCATGAACTTAATCTGTCACTTAATATTATAGATTAGAATAGTTGACAATAAAAGAGTTGAAGGAAAGAACGTTTTGTGCTCCTATATTTGGATGTTTTCTTCTTATATATATGCCTTTGTGGATGGACTGGCTTGAGATTTGTTTGTGTGGCATGCTTATCTTGTTAAGATAATCTCACCTATATCCTATTCAAGGGAAATTGCATACTTTGAGATTTTGATTGAGATAATTCTTCTTCTTCTCCAATGTATGCCAACATACTAAGTTTTAGCCCAAAACCTTTTTTTTGATGTACTAGTAGAATATGATACTAGAGTCCCAAAATATTAGATAATGCTTCTTCATTTTGAAAAGTTTCCAATGTTATAGTATTGTGTTGATCATGATTGATGATTTTTTTATCTTAAAGGTTAAGATAAATGTTGAGGATCATGGTATTATTGAATTTTTTACTAGTATTTGAACCCTTATATGAGTCACCAATGGTATTTCTTAGTATATTTTGTATACCAAAGAGGATTTCTTGAATGGTCTCAAATTGTTCATTGGGATCAATTCTATTATATATATCATAAACCCCATGTTCTTCATTATACTACAACTTGGATGGAATTAAGGATGCCTTGTTCATGCAACCCAATGCCCTTATCTTGATATCTCATATATTTGCATATTTTTAGGGCTATGGGATATTTATTATTTTAGTGGCATGATGCAAACTAAAATGTGAGGACCCAAATTTTTGGGCATTAATAGTTTTCTTCATTTATCTCTATTCATGGTTTACTATGGTGCTAGGGTTTTGGAAGGGGATTGGTATGGTTAGATCGATAATTTTTGTGAGTAAGCTTTTTCATGATTATTGTGTAAGGTATGGTCTATGTTGTTTATCGCCTCATTATTTTCTCTTCCACCAAGATTTCTATTATTTAAGATGTCATTATAGTCATGGGAATGATCATTATCGCTACCATGATCATGGTGGGGGGGTATGTGAATGGAAATAAAGTAAAAATATTAAATAATTGTAGCCCCTTATTGTATGATATTTCTAATAATTTTTTCCTTTTTTAAAGGAGGAATTGATTGAACATAGTTCATCCTAACTAAAATTAAAAATTGCCTTGGTAATATGCAAATTTATGTGGTAATACATTTGATTTCATTATCATAATTGTGGAAAAAATTCTTGTGAGAGGTGCTTCTTGTAGGGACTCTATGTGAGAATAGATTTTCTTTTTCAAACTCCATATTGGAATTTTTTTTAGATCTCATCCTACTAAAAATTAGTGAAATACAAACGATTTAATGTGGCTTGAATTTAAAATATGATATTTTAGATGCTGATTTTATTTTGGATGTTTTATTTTATTTCTTATTTTTTGTCTTATTGATGTTAAAAACAATTTTGCATAAAGGGAGAAGAAAAATTAGAAATAGCAACAACCGAGATTATTTAATTGAATGTGTATGTACTTGTGATCCCACCAATAATTCCATGAGGAGGAACTAGCCACTTTTCATCCTCAAGATCACACTAAGTTGCTAGAGGAGAGCTTACATGGTTTATAATCCCATTTATGTGGAAATATGATAAGTAATTTTCTAAGGCTAATAAGTTAAATTGTGTATGGTCAAATTCCTCTAAATATGCTTGCACAAGGCTCATTAAGGGGAATCTGCAATATATGTTAAAGTATGTGAGACCTAATTCCATGAATTTATGATTGTACAAGGATTCTAATGACTCAATGAAAAGAGTATACCAATTTTCACCTTCACTTTGTAGGGTATAAAGTTCCTTAAAATCTTAGTAAAAAATGACAATTGTCCTACAATGAGAGATTATTTTGATTCTCTCCCAAATTTGTATATCCTACTAGAACATGAAGGTTCAAGTGGCCACTTGCTAATGAAATCTCTGCTAGGTCAACTACAAAGAAAATTAAAAAGTGGCATTTATTTATGATCTCCAAGATCATATTAAGGCACAAGGAGAGAACACACACAAGTGTCTCTTGGATGAATCAAGAGGGAAATGATGATTTTGATCACCTTTTGACATGATAGGAGAGAATAAACACCCTTATTCATTAACATACAAAAAATCTAAACTAAAGGAGACATGTAAAATAAAGGTTGTTTTTTCTTATTAAAAAAAGAAAATGTGTGAGAATTATTTTGATTTTTGATCTTTGTCAAGTAAACTTGCAATCAAGAAGCATTGGTCGTTTTATGATTAGTAGTTAGCAACAAAAATACCCATATGATGAACAAACTAAAATAAAATGATTGTAATAAATGTATAAATGAGAATCTAATTGCTAATGCTAAGGATTTTTGTGATAATGGCATTATGTTTAAAATTGGAGTGTATTTAGAGTTCAAGCCTTTATATATCAACTTAATGCCACCAACATAACATTCCTTTCAAAGCATAGATTTTAGATTATTATTTGTGAAAAGAACCACTAGTAATTATATGGAGAATCCAGTCATTTCCTCTATATTCCCTCAAGACATTTAAATAGGTGGCTCTCACAAATCACAGAGTTTCCCAATAATAACAATAACCTATAAGTAAATTGATGTGATCAAATGCAAATTATTATGAGAAAAAATCAACAAATGTACAAAAAGTATAATGAGTAAAATTTACTACTAATTACAAATTTAATATTTATTATTGAATGGATGGAAAACCTACACCCCTTTTCTATTTAAATACATCAAAACACAAAAAAGAAAAATAATAATCTATACAAGACAAGAATACAAGAATATTGCTCTGATAAAAAAATTATTATCATATTATACCATGAACTTATAAAAGATAGCTATTAGAAAAGTACTTCCATACTAGTCATAAAATGATACTATCCTAAGACCTTTTTCCCTTACATTTTCATAATCATCTTCTTACACTCATATTGTTGATGGAACCCATAAAATTTGTTAACTTTGTGAAAGCTGCACACATTTGTTGAATGCCTTGTGAAATTTTCTTCTAACTAATTGAATATCAAAAGCAAAGGTAGAAACAATAATGCAAATGTCATACCAAGGTAAGAGAATAATATAAGTGTTATATACTCGTGGAAACATTGTGCCTTACACCATCTTGTTTATCCCACCCAAGGAATTTTAAAATTTGAATTATTGAACTGGGTAATAATCAAACATAATGCTGAATTATGGAATTTAATCCTTTTCCAGGCAATGATGTAGCCAGCAAGAGATATGTTAATCAATTAATACCACTCCTACATTGTATTATTTTACTCTTAGACATCGGTAACAGTGCTGATTAAAGCATAGCAGAGAACGACATGGAAGCTGAGACAACGGAAATTTTAAAGTCCCAAGTTTAGTCGCTGCTAGCGTTTGTCTGGTCTTTTTGGGTCTTTTCTGTGGCCCTTGCTGGCCTTCTTTTGGTGGCTGTGGCTTTGTCATTTTTTTGTCCTATCTACAGCCTCTCTATTTCTGGGGTCTTTGACGATTTTTTCTTTTGTTTGTAAACTTTGTGATTTTAGTCCCTGTAAAACCCATTTTTTCCTCTTTCAAAAACAATACTGATTAAAGCACATGAACAATTATGTCTGAAACTCAAATACATAATCAGAACTTTGACATTGTTTAAAGTTAAACAAAGCCTTAGAATTGGTTATCATCCAGAAAGAACATTCCAATAACTTCAACTTGCCCATAGTATTTTGCCTTCCAGGCTAGTATTTCTACTTTCCAAACTATTGCAGGTGCAGAATATAGAGAAGATCACAATTAAATGCCGAAGTCTATAAATTAGATCTAAGATGATTAGTAATTTTAAAACGGGTATAATTCAAAACTTTTATGGCAGGCATTGTGTGCGGTGCAAATTGCTCCCTACAAAATCTGTTTGTGGAATTTTTCTGTCACCGGAATAACTTAAATAAAAAAATTGAGCTTCTTATTAATGTTACAATTTCGTCTTTGGGCAAACAAGCTACTTGTTCATTTAAGCATGCCATGCGTTAGCACTTTTTCTCTGTGTTTTACTATTTTAGTATTACAAGAGTTTAAATAGTAAGCACATTATTTTCTATTTAGAAGATTTAACTAGAAGAGCTTAAACATATGCTTAGCAGCTAAACCCAACTGATAATATAAAAATACATTAGTACTCTGATCTAAAAATAGATGGAATTATGTGAAAACAGTAGTAGCTAAATGACAACTCTTAAAAAACTCCAATTCTTTGTTAGATCTAGATGAAATTATGCAACAATTACACTCGTCAATAAAGAAAGACAAACTACGAACTTTGATCAGTTAAATCCAACCGATTAAATTAAAATTTCCTATCAAATGCACCCAGTTGGACAAAACACAATTTTTTTTCAAGAAGTATCCTACCAAAATATATTGAAATCTAATTTGGAATCAAAACAATCAATCTTGTGTTTTTAGGTGTTTGCAAAATGTAGAAAAGAAAATTTATTAAAAGTAAAAATTTATACTCAAGAGTGTATTCTATCGTAAAAATTAAACAAGACAATGCAAACTTAGAAAAGCATTATATCTCTCGTGTCTTTTTATTTCAATGTTTCCAAAGTGGTGTGTTGATGTGCAGAAATATGTAGAGTTGCACTTCAGATATCCAATGTCGAGCCATATACCTTCGCATTTTTTCCTATGGAAATGCTTGGAATAGCATGAGCTTATAGTTGAGGGGAGAGGAATGGATGGCTGGGATTTGTTTGAAATGAATGGTTAGGATTTTGTATGAGAATTTTAGTATAAAATTGAGGGAGAAATGATAATAAATATTAATGCATGCTAGATGGAGGTTTAGAATTAATTTCATTGGATGGATGATAAGAATAGGAAGTTAGTTTAAATTTAGATTAAAGGTAGTTGGAGATGGGTGGCTAGGATTAGTCTATTTGATTTGATGAATATAGATGAATATGAATTTTATTTTTGATTGATTAAGTTAAATTTAAAATTGGTATTTAAGAACTAGTAGCTGAAAATGGATGCTACAAATAGTTTAGTTAATTTGATGGCTACAATTAAATACTAGTTTGACTTTGGATTGATGATTTAGATTTATTTATTTTAAATTGTTGATGTGATACAATTATCCATTAATGACAGTGGACTAAACTAAGATTTGGGGATTTAAGCTAACTAATCAAATAATTAGATTATTTAATCAATTAGGAAAAATACATGTAGAATGTTAGTTTAATAAAATAAACATGAGTTATTTAATTGATTCGATGATGGATGGAATGCTAGAGGATAAGCCCTAGCTAATTAAACTAGTATAGATATCTGAAATACATCTATCCAAAAACTGGCAAGAGCTATCAATTTGGAATTATTTTATTTTTCATAGAAACTATTTTATTTACTACATACATGGTCACATAAATATTATTGTATCTACATTGTTTATTTTTTATTTTTTTTGTAATACACTTATTTTACTTTTGTAACTTTTAATTTTACTAATAGAAAAGTCACCATGCATTATTTTTTTTATTCTAGTTTTTGAATATATTTATTTAGATTAAATTTTTTATGTTTATATTTTAGAAATATTAAAAATAAAATATGTATGATGTATTAAAATTAGTATTTTAACATGTAAATGATTGTAAAATTTAAGTTACAAAAGGTAAGGGAATTTTTTGGCACACTCACGCTATTACACTACATCTCTTGTTGCCATTATAGAATTCCTCTTGGCATTGATAAATATAATTCATTTAATTAATTAGTGTTGATATTATGAGACTATTGTTACAATGGGCCTAGTATACTGATGAAAGTGTTGAAAATGATTATGCTAGACATGATGCAATCAGGATCAAGGGTTCTTACCAAACCACCCAATCTTGTAGTCTTAACATCTTATCCAACCCATTCTCGCACATGCATTAATGACAACATATATTTTGGTAACAAAATATGAAATATATCTTTATTATCACTTCCATATGTACATCCTTACAAAAAAAAAAATCAAGAGAAATAACATATAGTGAATATTTCAACAAGAAATAAAATTCAAAATTTTTACAAGGGTTTATAGGTACTTGAGACCTTCAAATCTCCAAGGTCTCTTGCCTTCAAATTCCTTGGCTTCACTTTTCTTTGTAAATATTTTTTTTTCCTTCATCCTAAAACTCTCATGGTTGCCTTGAACACATAAAACACACCTTCAAGTTTCTTCTTCTCTTCTTCTATCACTCCCCTATTGGAAAGATAATTTTTTGCACTTTCCTTCATGCAATCCGCTGGAGAAGCCTAGAAATTATTTCCTGAAACTTGATGATTCTGATTGCTACCTCTTGAAACCATTAAAGGTTGTATCTAAAGAGGTTTTTAACTATTTGAAAGCCAAAAAGAGTGGTCTCTAAATCTTCTCTTTTATTGACCCTTAAAATAGTTGTAAAAAAATGAAATAAAACATAGTTTGTTGCTCCCAAAAGTGCCATTAAAAGTTTTTGAAACATATCCAATGTCTTGTTGTTGTAAATTATTTTAAAAAATGAATAAAATGAATAACCAATTTGTGCTCATTCACCCCATATTGAAAATTGAAGAGTCAATAAATTATTTTCTAAAAATCGCTAGTGTTTTTCCTCCATTCTATGAACAAAAATAGAAAGAATAAGACCATAATGGAATGCCAAGAGTAACTTGAATTATGCACACTTCCTAAGCATCCAAATTGAGAAAATTAATTAATTTTAATTAATATCCCTTCAAAATCTCCTTCTGCCATGGTAAGTAGACTATTTCAACCCCTAGAACCTTGAAATTATGGAATTTTGTAAATCACATTAAACACCCTACTTGACCTTGATATATGGAATGAAAATAAACCCCTCACAAATAAAAAAATATATCCTTACTTCATAATATGCTCTTGAAGCTCAAACCTACACCAAAAATGTGAAAATATTGAACATGAAAAGAAATTGTTGATGCACGATTTCTTCTAAGATGGGATGCTCTTGCATTAGACACAATGGGTAAGAATTTTGTGAACATGGCTCACAAAATGGAGTTGAGCAATGAAACACTCTTTCAAATAGTAAACTAATTCTAGCATACTTCAATTCTTTCATTGGTACCATGACTATTTTCTTTCTTCTCCTTTTCCAACATCTACTTGGAACTCTTCCTATCTTCCTTTGGAAAAAGTATTTATCAATCCCTCTTCCACTTATGGATTTTTTCCACCATATATTAAAATATTCCACCAAATACACTTTCGTCTCTTCTCTTCTCTTATGGGATTTAATCCACCATAATTTCTCCTCCTCCACCATTGTTCATCTACACCATCCCCTACAACACTTGCATACAAATCAACAATGTCATGGAAATTAAATATTTCCATTTGTACTTCCTCTTCATACTCCTTTATATTTATTTCCACCCTTTCATCAATCTCTTCATCCACTTTCACCATCTAATCTGCACATAACTCAACATCATCTTCATCATCATAAACATGAAAAATATTAACCTTTAACTCTATTTTCATATTTTCTTCTATTGCTACAACATCTTCTCCGTTCACATCTTTCTTCATCAAAACCTCCATACCTTCACTAAGACATGCTACTTTTGCAATATCATGCACTTACATTCCTTCCAAAAGACATTCATTGGCTACAACCTTATTCTTTCTTTCATCTTTCAAGATGATTTTTTCTTCATTGCTATCTATTGGACTCTTTGCTTCATCTTTTCTTCTACTTTCACATTAAAAAGAATTAGAAAAAGTATAGAATTCAACTTCTTCCATCTTCTTTTCTTTTTCTTTCCTCTTTCATTTCCTCCAACACATCTAACCTCCTAGATATTTATGTACACTTGTTTTGAATATCCTAGTTACTCTTTTCTTCTAAAATTATTTCTCCCCCCTCAATAAAATAAATTTTTATAGCCCTACCCAAGGAAAACCTCATACTCTTCTTCCTTGAAATTTCTACAAACACTTGCAACTCACTCATAATTTGCAACAAAACTTACACAAAATCTTAACTATCCTATACCCAACAAAAATTCTAGAAGATGTACCTCTCGAAACGCCCTCTACCCACTTTCATATGGTGGAGGATATTTGAACACCTTTGACCTAGCCATTTATCTATTGGTGGATAGCCCAAACCAATTACGCACAACAAATCATCATATCTCTCTCAAACCTGAATTCCTTCTCTCCACACACATTCCAATACCATACCTTCTCTGATACCAATTGATGCAGTCAAGATCGGCAGGTCTTATTAAATCATCCAATCTTTTAGGCTTAACATCTTATCCAACCCACATTATTGCACATGTATTAATGACACAAATATTTTGGTAACAAAATCTAAAATATAATTTTTTTATCACTTTCATATGTACATCCATACAAAAAAAATCTTCAAGCACAATTAAATATAGTGAATATTTCAACAAGAAATAAAATTCAAAAACTTTACAAGGTTTCTAGGCACTTCATTCCTTCAAATCTTCAGGGCCTCTTTCCTTCAACATGATTGGCTTCACTCCTATTTGTTAATCTAATTTTTTTCTTCATCCTACAACTCTCATGGCTTCCTTAAACACATAAAAAAAACCTTCAAGTTTCTTCTTCTCTTCTTCTATCCCTCCCCTCTTGGAAAGATAATTTTCTACACTTTCCTTCATGCAATCCTCTAGAGCATCTTGCAAATTCTTTGCTCAAAATTGTTGATTCTCATTGCTGCCTCTTGAAACCATTAAAGGTTGTAATTAAAGAGGTTTTGAACTATGTGAAAACCCAAAAGAGTGGTTTAAAAATATGCTCTTTGATTGACCCTTAAAATTCTTGCAAAAAAAGAAATAAAACATAGTTTGTTTCTCCCAAAAGTTCCATTAATTTTTTTTGAAACATATCCAATGTCTTTTTAGTGTAGGAAAATGCATACCCTTGCATTTTCACACTTTTTTGGGCCCACCTTGCTTTATTTATGCTTATTTATGGCTTAATTGGTCCTATTTTGTGTTCACAATCCCTATGAATGACATTTTTATGGTTAATCCCAACATTTTCCAATGAATAAATGATAATTTAATGACTCCATCGATGTGTCCCTAAGTTTTGGGTTGAGAATAAAACACCACCTAGGGCATCTTAGAATCCCAAGCCTCACAAGACACTAATTTTGGGATTTCCAGATTGGGCCCCTTTTTGGTGTCTATGCCCCAAGTTTTTAGGACATCAGACTAAGATGCCACCTAGGGTGTCTTAGTCCTCCTTGAGTCATTTTTAGGCATTAATTTCAAATTCTGGCAGGATTTAGCCTCCTTTATTTAATGAATTCATATGTTGGCTTCGTGTTATATAATTTTGGGATATTAAGCATAGATAAGTATAAATACAAGGTTCCTTCATCCATTTCAACCCAATTCTTTTATGAGATCTCTTATCATAGCATAATTGAGTTCACAAGAGCATTCAAGAGAAGATTCTTCAAGAATTTGGAGCCATTTTCATATTCAAGCATCATATCAAAGAGTTTTCTTGCATCATGTCTGTTGTTGTGCTAACATTTCTGATGTAGGGTTCTGATTCAAGCAAGTATTCAATTCCTATCTTTCAAGCATTGAAGATCCATAGCCATTGCAACCATTGCACGCAAGTTTGTAGACTTTATAAAGGTTTGGTGGGTTGTAGCATTGCATGTTGTTCAATCCATTTCCTTCAATATTTCTATTTCATTTCAAGGTTTAATTACCAACAAGGGTTTTGACCAAGGAAAACCCCCATTCACTAACAATCAACAAGTTTTTCCCTCTTATATGTTTTTGATTGCAGATCTAGGCTATAGACTTGAAGATCAATTAGAGTGAAAAGTTTCAAAAGTTGCAAAGTTGCATCACAAAGTTGTCATCTTCACAGAAACTCACCTATAGGCCACATTTAGAAGTTTCAGAACTTGAGATCATAATAGAGCTCAGTATCATCAGAGTTTGTAGAAATTTAGAACATGACTAATACACCATCTTTAGCATATTAGTCCTCCCATGCCTATTTTTTAGAGATTTTTTGAGATCCGAAGACTTTGTATTCGCCCAAAAAAATAGAAGTGGGACTAATACGCCATTTTGGGTGTCTTAGTCCTCCACAACATATTTTAACAGCTTCTACACTTTTACAGAGTCCTCAAACCATCTCTAGACTTTACAGGTACACACATACTATCTCCTTGTTGCATAATTTTATCATTTGCATCTCTAATTAAGCCTATATTTCTTGTTTTAGATCATTTTGCATATCACACTATGTTTTCAAACATTCTCTTTTCCAAGCATTTGCTTGGTGCTGAAACCCTTAGAACCTAAAGAAACCCCTCCTAGGACTTTCCTAGTTATGAAATTGACTCACCTTGAGAGGTTTTTAGTCAATCCAATTGGGACTCTTAGGACATTAGTGAATGATTGGTGGAAAAGTGTGATACCATTAGGTACCCATTTTTTCCATTCATCATTTTGGTGAACCTAAATTTTGAGCATTTATTTCATTTATGATTTGGAGTCCATTAAAGTCCTTAGATCTAGATTGCATTCATTCTTGAATTGCATCTTGCATTAGTGAAAGTGCATCCAGGGTTTCTTCCATTTTGCATTAGTGAAATTGCATTTAGGGTTTCCTATATTTGCATTAGTGAAAGTGCATATAGGTTTCACTTTTACTTTCTTGCATCATTTCATTTCATTGAAAAACTAAAAAGTGCATTGTTCTTCATCTTCATTGCATTTTGAAACATTCTTATTGCATTCAAAATTGAAAAAAGTGCATTCCATATTGCATTCAATTACTTGTTCCTAGTTACTTTTTCTTCAACTTATTTGCATATTTTTTGTTTTGCATAGGCAATATGTAAAAATTGCTGACATTCCATAATTCACTTTTTTCTACAAAAAACCTCTACTAGGACTAAAATGCCCTTCCTGGCATCTTAGTCCCTCTAAGGATTTTTGCCTCAAAAGTATCTCTTTGTTGTTTGATGTTTGTTTCAGCCTCTATAACTTCAGAATATCACTAGGAGGACCAAGACGCCCTTCTTGGCATCTTAGTTCTTGTTGAATTTGATTTTCTAGTTTTGAGGATATGAAATTGCTTTTTTGTGTTTCTATGCGTTGCCTTATGTTTTATGTTTCAGCTTTTAGAATTGTTGTTATTCCAATTTATTTCATTTCAAGTGTAATTGCAAGCATAGGATAGTGTGTTTATTTAAATTTATGTGTTTTATCCCTTGTATGAGCTATATTACTTGTTTTCCTATTGCTAATATTATGGTTAGAGGAAGTGCGAGACTCGTGGTATCTCGTAATAAGACACTCATTGCCAATATTGGGTTATCAAGATCTCTTACTTTTGGTGTTGGCATTATTTCACTAGCTATGGACCATACCTTTGACACCTCTTTTGCTATTCCTAACTTACCTACAAACGTTGTGTTGAGTGTCCAAACAATGGTTGATTATATTCCACAAGAAAACATAATGAAAATGCATGAAGACTTAGCTCATTTACAAGATAGTGTAAGCACTGAAAAACATTTCAAACACTACTATACCTTCCATAGAGAACCTTCACCGCATGATCGAAAGTGATGAGGGACTAGAAGTTGTGTGTAACCTAGCTCAAATCTTTAGAAAACATCTTCCTTCCACCACGAATGGTGCTCAAGCTACAAACAATATGCAAATACAAGGAGGAAGTCAAACTCCTCCCTCTTCAACCATAACCTCAATTCCCACCTATACCACTCCTCGAATGATCACAACAATGCAACCAACTAGGAGCATCCTTCCTACCTTGAACATCTCCACTAGTGTTGGGTATGTGCAGGATAATGATCGGCCAAAAAGTGGCAATATGATGGGTATGTGGCTGACGAATTTTTCTTTTCCAAAAATTGACGAAATGAAAAGGGTTTTTAAAGGATATTCTCAGCTTTCTACAAATATAAATTATGCCTTACTTTGAATTTAATAAGTAATTACTATTCATTTTCTATTTGAATTACGACTAAAGTCCTAATTGATAGGCTGATTGAAAAACATATATAGCTTTCAAATGGTATCACATATTTTGAATTAAAAACATGAAACATATTCTATACTTCACATACTATAGGATTCAAAAAACAAAAATTGAATTTCATAAAGTTTTGACCAAGTTAAGGTGGTTAGACATACAAGTTTTTTATATTTTTTAAAAGTTGTAATAAAAAATTCATAACTAATTTTTTACTTGGAAAAAAATTACAAAAAAATATGCATCACATCAGGACATGAGTCCTATACTTATATCTAAATATTATAAAAAAATATTATCATTTTATTGTGGTTAGGGTGGTCAGACAGACACCTACTTCTTATTTTTTCCTTCAAATTTAAGTACTACTGCATTGAAATTTCAAATTTTCACCAAATAGATTTTTTCTTTTTAAAAAAAAACCTAGTAGTTTAGACACTACATTTAATTTGCTATAGATTCTATTCATATATATTTTTGAAATAATATAAATAACTTATTCAAATTTTTACGTCAAGTTGCCTAACTCTGATTTTTCTAATTTTTTTGCCACTTAAGGGCCTGTTTTTTCCATGATGATCCTGCACATACCCTACTCCTTATACCTATGTGGCATCTAATCTTGTATCTCCCCCCGTAAGAAATTCATTGATTAGTCCTTCCAATACATACATACCACCACCATATTCATCTCCAACATCCACCACAAGAAATGATCATATCATTAACCATCTCTTACAAAGTATTTCATCGATTCAATGCCAAGTTTCCACCATAAATCAAAATCAAAATGGTCCACCATCATACTATGTCAAAATTAACCCACTATCCTTGGAGATATTGAGTACTCTGGTGCCACAAAGTATAGGGATCCCTAGATTTGAGAAATATGGAGGAAAAGGAGATCCTACTAATCATTTTAATACCTTTACTGCCTTGTGTAGTGACTTTATCCTTGAAGAAAAACTTTTGGCTAATCTTTTTCCTTGATCCTTGAAAGACATTTCCTTGGATTGGTTTTCTGCATTACCGAATAACTCAATGTTTTCATTCAACAAACTTTTTGAGGCCTTTATTAACCATTTCCAAGGGCACATGGTCCTTGAAATGACATTGGCTAATTTGATGAGATGCAAACAAAATGAGGATGAAAAAGTCATTGACTTTATTTCACGATGCTAATCAGTCTATTCCCAAATTAGTGTGAAAATTCTTGATTCCCACCTTCAAAAGATGTTCGTAGAAAAATTTCAAAGCAAGATCAGAGATAACATCACCACGATGACATTTCCTTCCTTCATGAATTTATGCACTATCCTTCGATACTACAAGAATTCTCTAACCAATAGTGAACAAAAACCATGTCTACCCATCCTAAAAATTCCAAAACTTCAAACCAAAACACTTACCAACCTTTTAGAAGAAAAAATAAAAGTTTCCTTCAACTAAATTGCACCTCTCAACCTACCCAACTAGTTGATACCCAAGTAGCTACTATAACTAAGAGTAATCCTTACATCTTTGGGGATCAACAAATACAATGTACTCCCTTATCTGACACACTTCACAATATTATGACCCAACTCTTAGACAAAAACATGCTTACCTTACCTTCCATCTGACCTCTTGACCCTTGCAAGCCATTACCTACAAAATTTAGACCCAATTCCCTATTGTTCTTATCACCAACAAAAAGGACATAATACAAAACATTTAAAGTGTCTTAAACATCTTGTGCAAGACCTCATTGATTCCAATCATATCCAAATTGGAGTTGTAAATGACAAAGGTAATAAATTTGTGGCTCCTCCCAACTAGAACTTGCAAATATTTACCAATCATATCCAAGGGGGTTTGATCTAAGGTAGTTTGATCAAACCCTCTTCAATTGGAATGCTTTAAATGGAACTTCTTAAGGCTTAAATTATTATATTTTCTAAAAATATGTGATTTCACCAAAAATCAGAATCTAAGAAAAACTATAAACTAGCTTTATGGGATCACCCATGATGATGAATAGAATCCTATTGATTCTAATGAAAAAATTCCTATTGATACAATGATAGGAGTGGTTTCCATTGAGCCACGTAAACAACAAACCGTTGACATTACTTTCTCCTTAGAAGAAACAATCAAACATGCACCTGATGGTCCTCTTTACATAGCTGACATAATCAATAACAAGCCCACTCCTTGGATTTTAATTGATCTTGTTTGTGTAGAGAATGTGATCACAAAATAAATTTTATATGTGGATGAACTTACTCAAGATAGATATGATAAACCAAAAGCATAGATTAAAATCCCTTTACAAGTAGGACCAAAGAAATCAAATGTATCATTCTCTATATCATATCTAATTCAGACCAATTTCACATAAAGTTAGCCTACAAATGGCTTCACTCCATGAATGCAGTCCCATCCATTGTCCACAAGTGCTTAAATTTTCCAATCGAAAATGAAATATTCACAGTGAACCATAGTGGCTTTAGACCCCTATCTACCCATGGAAAATTTTCCTTAGATTATTTTTTTCCTAAACCCATGGAACCTATAAGACCTCGCAAAGAATTCCTTTTCCTATCCTACCAAAAGTTCAAAGAAAAATGCATAGCCAAACTATCTCTTGAAAACTTTCCTCCAGCCATGATCGAACCTCCACCCATGCTTGAACTTCCACAACCTAAAGAAAACAATGTTGAGTCCAAAACCATTCTAACAAACCAAGACCCATCCATGAACAATCCCTTTCCTATCTCCTACAAGAGACCTAGAGAAAACCAGACAAGTCCTAATCTGCCTCCTAAACAAATTTACAAAGCCAAATAGAAGTGGTTGAACAACCTCCTATGGTTTTTTCCATTCTTCCTTCACAATAAGAAAAGGAACCTATGGTTGAAAAACCTGTTCCTACATAGACACAACTTGAAAACTAAAAAAAAAGAAACCATAATGCTAGAGAGTGTAGGAATAGGCATCATGATATTACTCAAAAGATGATTAATGATAACAACATTGAAAATCAAAATCTGAAATTGACAGAAGTAATAAATGATGACCCTCCTCTTTTACCAACAAAAGCTATATCCTCACCAAAACAAGGACCAACAACCTCTATGGATAATATTATTTGTCCTCCTATTGTGGTTAACTTGGATGACAATGAGGAAACAACTAAAATTGATGAGGAAGTGCATAATGAGTTTAATTTGTTATTTTCCCCTTCTATGAGCTTAAATGATAACAACCATGGTGATCCTCCTAAACTGAGCAATTCACCATGTGTTGAACCTAGTCATTCTCTTAGTACAAAATTTGATGTTGTCCCTCTCGCAAGTGATCTTCATTCTGCAAATACTGAACAAGACTTGGATGCGGATGACCTATTGGATGGTTGACTCACATGTGCTTTACTAAACTTTTATCTTTCATTTTCATTTTTATTTTTCTTTCCTTTTTTCTTTCTTTTCGCTTTTTGATTTCATGTGTGTAACTTGATCCCTCGTGATGTTCTATTTGATGTTTCTCTCTCTATGTGCATTCCTCTATTTTTACCTTCATTCTTCTATATTTTGTATACTTTTTCCTTTTGATTGACCTTTTCTATTTTCCTTTCATTTTTTGTTTCTTGTGTTTTCCTTTTGGGGATGACGCAAGGCATTGAGAAATTCATGTCTCCTTCTTGTTGACCCAAAACCTTTATCATTATCTTTTCTTTTCCTTTTATTTTCCTTTTCATTTGTCTTGTGTTTTCCTTTTGGGGATGATGCATTGTGTCGAGACACCCTATGTCTCTTCCATGTTGACCCAAAAGGCTCCTTCTTTTTATTTTTTTTTCTCTCTTTGTGCCATTCTTCCAATTCTATGTATTTGGGGAATGATGGCAGTTCCAAGCTTTCTAAAAATAAAACCATTGTAGGAAAGAATATACTGACCCAAAATCCATAGATCCCTTATGTGTTTGGTGTTTTCATTTTGTGGGCGACCACTTTATTTTCCTTTTCTTTCACATGACATAGTTTTACTCAGAAGCATAGGACTTTGTATAGGGCTTTCCAATTTGGCTCTCATGCATTTCTTCTTTTTTGCATTTTCATTTTCTACTTTAAAGTAATTGCTCACAATATAGTGTTAGCAATTTCTTTAAAGTGGGGACATACATTAGTATTATTTTGGCATGATTTCATTTGCATTAGTTTTTTCCATTTTCATGTTCTTTAATGTGATTTTCTTATTTTACGCGGTGTGTTTTCCTCTTTGTCATGACATTGGGAGTAATGTCCTTCAAGAGTGTGATCTATCTCAGCATATTATATTCCCCTTAGTGTTGATGTGATGCAATGTATCCCTTAAGTGGTGAATCTTTTATCCTTTGATCAGTCCTCTCTTGAGACATTAGGAATGATGTCCCCTAAGAGTAAGACCTCACATGAAATTAGAAAAATCCCTTTAAGCATCCCTCTTTCTCATTGCATTTTTTTACCTTATTAAATTCATGAAGGTATGGCTTTAATATGGTCCCCTAGGGCTCACCAAGTGAACACCTAGCTTCACTAGCCCTAGTGAGCATGTATTTTTGTACCTTATTAAATTCATGGAGGTATGGCTTTAATATAGTCCCCTAGGGCTCCCCTAGGGAGCACCTAGCTTCACTATCCCATGTGAGCATTTATTTTTGTACCTTACTAAAGTCATGGAGGTATGGCTTTAATATGGTCCCTTGGGGCTCACCTAGTGGAGACCTAGATCCCACTAGCCATCCTAAGTGTGTGTTTTGTTTGCATAGTGGACAACACATTCCACTTCTAAACCTTTCTAGGACAAATAGTCTAGAACCGGTCCACCGCGTTTGATGGCTAGTGAAAGCTTGATCCATTCCAGTTTTCCTTTTTCTTTTCTTTGATGGTGTGGACAAATATTTTGGCACCACAAGGCTCTCTAACACTTATAAGGTTTTTCACCTAAAAGGAGAGAGGTATGCTAAAAATTGCAATATCCGCACTTAATACTAATGCAAATATGAATGAAATATGCCTAAATGTAATGTCAAATATTCAATAAGCTGATGAAAGATATTGATTATTAATGAAAAACTAATAAAATGTAAAATGTTTGAAAACATAATGTGATGTGCAACAGTATAGATGGAATGCAATATGGAACAAGATAAAGAAGTCAAATAGAAAGAGTGGACCTAGAAAATGAAAAAAGCTGGGATGAAGGCTGCAAATGTCTCTGAAATTCTAGAAAAATCTATTTTTCTAGCCAACTGGGGCACTTATGCCAAGCTGGGTGACTTAGTCTTGTTTCAGGGAAATTTTACCAAAACAGGTTTCAACCAAAAGGGTATCAAGAACTACAGAAATCACTTTTC
Organism: Sequoia sempervirens; assembly: GCA_007258455.2. Lineage (NCBI taxonomy): Eukaryota > Viridiplantae > Streptophyta > Pinopsida > Cupressales > Cupressaceae > Sequoia > Sequoia sempervirens. The sequence continues at coordinate 8,249,820 of VDFB02000363.1, read as the reverse complement.
AGGCCTAGTAGTGGGACTAATTCTCCACTGATAGTGACTTAGTCCACCTTTAGCTTTTAGGAATTTTGAAGATGCAATATGTAGCTCTCACTCTACACTTCTACTCTTAACAAATTTTTGGATCCGAATCTGTAGAATTTGGCCTGTAGGTGATCTCCAAGATTCTTTTAGGGTTTTGTTGACTTTGAATGACTTTGATGAATTATTGACACTTTTTAACACCTTACTCTTTGAAAAATCTGCGTACAAGACTTGCAAAAGACACACGCAAAGAGGGAAAAAGGGTTAAGGGTTAGCGAATAAGGGTTTTTCTTGTTCAAACCCTAGTTTGGTATTTAAAACCTTGAAAATGAAATGAAATGAAAAGAGAATAATGAATGAACAACATGTAATGCTACAACTCACCAAACCCTTGAAGTAGAAATCTAAAGATATGCAAGTAGAAGCTCCAATGAATGTATTCTTTATAACATCCAAGTGATTACTTGAATGATTAAGTGAATGAATTAGTGAGTGAATGAATGGATGGGGGGTGAAAATGAGAGGAAAAAACTATATTTATACATGATTATACAAAATTTCCTAAAAATACCACATCATACGCAAACCTTAAGGTTTAGAAAATAATATCCCACCAAAATTTTGAAATAATTCTTATTTTTGAGCCAAGTGGGACTAAATTGCCCCTAGTGGCGACTTGGTCCCACTAGGGCAATTTAAATGGGTGTTGGGAAGTAAAATGTATTAAATTATGTTTAACATGATTATTCTCTAAAACACACTTAAGTAGGGCCTACAAGTGCATTAAGCATTCATTTAAACATAAGAAAGGGTCAAATTATTGATGAAATCCTACAAAAGAGTGAAATTTTGTTACAACACTTTACAATACTTTGAAATAATGCTTGGTAAGTGACAAAAGGAGGTAACTGTTTAGGTGAATTTTATTAATAAGATCCTAGGAAAGTGTGAAAATGTGTTACAACACTTCACAACACTTTTACAAGGCATAATAAAGGTCTTAATGATTCAGAAGGACCCAAGACCTAATATGAATGTGTTGACCACATTAAAACATTAAATCAAGGAAAAATCAAGCCAAAATCCAAATGAGGGCCTAAACAAGAAGAAAAAGTAGAAGGGTTACTTTTTCAATGTCCACATTTAGCCTTGCTTTAGTGAGAGGATGAACGTACTTCAAACTCACATTAAAGTATACCCACATGCATAAGTGCAAAGGGATAAGGAATAAGTACACAATGACAAAGATGAAAGAGAGACAAATGAATGAAAGAATGAATGAATCAGATCAAGTTTTGACCATTTTTCCTATACGATGTGGATTAGATCTAGGCTGTTTGTCAAGAAAAAGAAATGTATACTCACTTTGAGGCAATGGAAATCATGGTTTTCCACTGGGTGAGAAGGCCTAAAAGGTGACAAACATACACTCATGGCTGGTATGCACTCACACACATGCAGGTGGCTATGGGGAAAGTCATGCCTTAGAATGGATTCCCACTCAACCATACCAAATTTATCCTCCTAATAATTTTAATAAGGTGCTACAAAAGAAAATGACTTTTCAAGCTTCACAAGACAAGAAAAAAATTGTATACTTGGAGCTCATGAACAAACACAATGGCACCATAGGCATGCAAGCTAAGTTATGCAAGGCGACCAGTTAAAAAATGAAAAATGCAACTTACAAAGAATGTTCAAAGGAGTCTTTCTTAGTTCATGTGAGGTCTTTAACTTATGGAACATTGTGTCTAATGTCTCCAAGAGAGGACCAATCAAAGAATAAAGAATTCACAACTTAGGGGATGCAGTGTGTTGCATCAAGCCACTAAGAGGAATGTAATATGCTAAGATAGATCATGCTCATGAAGGAAATCATACCCAATGTCATCCACAAAGCAACAAATGCATCGTATGAAGTAAGAAGGCTACACTAAGAACATAGAAAAAGGAAAAACGAAAAAGAATAATGCCAATGTATGCTCCCACTTTAAAGGAATTACTACACACTATTCTATGAGCAATTACTTTAAAGTAGCAAATGAAAAATGCAAACAAGAAATAAGACATGAGAACCAACTTGGAAAGCCATATGTCAAGTCATATGTTTTCGAGTAAGGCTATGTCATGTGAAGGAAAGGAAAAGAAAGGGGTTTCGCCCAAAAAGAAAGCACCAAACACATAAGGGATCTATGGATTTGGGGTCATTATGTTCTTTGCTGCAATGTTATTTAGAGAGCTCAAAACTGTCATCATCCCCCAAATACATAAAACTATAAGAATGAGACAAAGAGAGTGAAACAAAAGAAAGAACCTTTTGCATCAACATGGAAGAGACATAGGGTGTCTCGACACTTTGCATCATCCCCAAAAGGAAAACACAAGCCAAATGAAAAAGAAAAGGTGAAAGAAACTGGAAAAGCTTTGGGGTCAACATGAGAGAGACATGGGGTGTCTCAATGCCTTGTGTCATCCCCAAAAGGAAAACAAAAGAAAAATCAAAGTGTAATTCCCCACCAAAGAATCCAATAAAACAAAGCATTAAGTAGCAAATTATTCGAATAATTTTTTCTTAAAAGTAATTCGATTAAAAAAATGTCTTAAGGATTCCAAGATGGCATTACTTAAACATAATTATTAAGAACATCACACCATCATATTAAAGTCATAAAACACAAGTACAAATCACATTCATGAATGATTTACTTTTCAAATCTTATATAGTCGAGACAATTATATATTCAGATTACATCCAATGAGATTCTCATAAATCTCAATACATCATAATGATGTTACAATGAGTACACTCATAAACATGAGTTAAATATACAATAAGGGTAATGATCTCATCATATCCAACATTCACATCCACAAACATGTTTTGCATCCACTGTCACAATCCATGAAGTAACATGAACTAGCTACAAGTATAATATCATTTGTAAGAATATACAATGAAGGTATAGCACAGTTTCCACCCAACCACATGGAACCCTAAGGTCCACTCCCTCCGTCCTAGGAGATAATGTCAGGTCCAGAAGTCAATCAAACAAACAACCAAGAACATACATTACATTACATGGCTGACTACACATAACAACATGACTGCATCAAACCAAAGTATTCACATCATATGCTTCCAGAGATGACCACAATATAGCAGTTAACTCCACACAAGAGACTACAATCATGCTTAAGGATAGAGTGTCATCACATAGTTGTTCTAAGTTACCCTGGTGAATCTTCCTAGACTATCAGCCCTCATATAGAGTTACCCTGGCAGTCTCTACCGATTCTTAGCCCCTAGACTTACTCATGTGGAGTCGAATTACCTTTCAGGAAGACAAGGTAGATGACAAGCCATTCTAGGCCTTCTCAACCTACCCTGAATCTAAATGAGCATTAAGGTACTAGGTGAGGCATTTAATTTATTTTATTTATTTAATGAATCCCAAGTTTATTTATTAAGGTTTTCACTGAATTGCAAAAACCCACAATAGGTTACCCTGGCAACCACTTAGGGTTTTGACCCCTATCATAAGCCACTCTTGATATAAACATGACGCAACATCATAAAATACCAAGGACTGCCATCATGCATAAGAAACAAAACCATAGTAGTACATATCTCATCGGTGGCTCAATCATAGAATAGTTTAAACATCTTAAAGGTAACAAATAACTCTTGCATGGTAGAGTCCCGAAATAGATCATGGTATATAAAAAAACAATAGGAAAATATTAAAATCTCATTTTTCTTAAAAATTAATACTCTAACCTTTGGAAGAAAAGGTACTCATGACTCAAAATTAGATACAAAAGAAAAACCATTAAGCATGAAAAAAAAACACTCGAATGATCACATCACGCACACAGGTACACTAAGTAACGAACAAGGCCAACTTTTTAAATAATGATACCAAATGAATACCATGTCTCACATAAAATAAATAAACCATTGCAAGAATTCCCTAGCCTTCGGAACTAAGAATTACCATATCACATTCAAATAAACTTTTACTTTGATACTTTCAAACAATCAATCACACTAAAGATTCCTTACACATGAATCAATATTAATTCAAAATTTAATTTCGTTAATTAACAATATAAATTCCATATTCATTTAAAAACAAAATCCTAAATATTATCTTTTCATTTAAAAAAAAAAAAACGTCTACCCATCACATACAACCTATAAATCTTCTAGAACTAAAAATTATAAAAGATAATTCATTGCCATATTTAAAGGTCTTAAAATAAAACTACGATTATTCTTCATTAAGAATAATATATATATATATATATATCCTTTACTTTTATTAACCTAAAATTTAAAATCCAATCAATTTAATAAATATATAAATAAATATAATCTTATAACTAGAAAAGAACCAATTGTATTATTCAAATCTTTTAAAAGAATTAAATTACAATACTTAAACTAAAGTATCTCATTGCAACCCTATAATGCTTTTAACTACAATTTTCATATATAATAGTATATGCACCATACTAACGAAAATAGTTAAGAGAAGTTACTCGAACAAGAAACAAGCAGTTAACACTACACAATCCTCGTACTAAAAAACGTGATCTCTAACTAAAGAGGAAAACACTATTTACTCAAAGAAGAATTCAATCACATTTGGAGGAAACTTGTTTATAAGGAAATCCCTATTGATTTGGGGACTCTAAGTACATTGACCGTGCTGATCAAGTAGTTATAATCCCCAAACAAAATGTAGCTAAGTAAAATTTAAAGAGGCAAAGAGTAATACGCACCAGGAGAGACAATATCATGCAAACTAAAGACAAAGTTAAAAAGGAAGAATTCTTGCCTCTCCAAAATAACCTATTGATCTGAAAAGAAAAAGGCCGAATTATACAGTGCTCTAATTATCACAATCTCATAAAATTCCTATTAAATTCAGATGATGTGGTAGAGATGGATTGACAATGGAATCAAAGAGATTATTTAAACCTTTAAAATTTACTTTATGTTCAAGTGCTTCCGCAATAACAGATTGCCAATGAATTAGGAATCTTATTTAAACATCTGTACCTTTCTATGTTCCAGTGTTGCAATTGTAACAGGTGCGAATAGAATCAAGGTGGATATTTAAATCTATACACCATACTACATTCAAGTGTTGTCACTTTGATAAATTGCTAATGTATTATTGTTCAAATTCAAATGTTTGCACTCTTCTATGTACTGGTGTTGCAGCTATGATAGATTGCTATTGAAATCAAGGAGTTTATTTACAGCTCTACAACATTCTAGATACTTTCAATTACTACAGATGTGACAAGCTGTGAATGAAATCAAGGAGGTTATATTTATTAAAATAGAAATATCTGACTAATACATGCGCCCCTAGGGAAATAACAACATGCAAATAGCATGCAACAATAAAAATCTGATATATTTTCTATTAGAAAAACGCGTCGTGAATAGGGGAAAATACACCTAGTGATAAGTAATTGGTGAGTAAAGACAAGTCATACATAAATAGACAATAAATATGCCATATTAAGGAAAATACGTGCCACAAGATATAATACATTCAAATGTGTATAGGAGTTTACACTATGACAACTCGTCTGGAGTCTTCCTTAACCTAGCTTAACTATTTGAGAGAATATAGGTAGCAGTTAAGTTTATGGAGACCAATATTGCATTCAACGCCTCTATACCAAAATAGTGCAAAATACAGTTTCGAATATCAAGGAGGCTTAACTGTCGAATAGTGATGTTTAAGACTAGATCATTTGAGTTGAAGAGTACAAAGTAGCAAACAATATCCATTATAATTTTCTAGTGAAAGGCTCATTGACCTATACTCCAGGCTGGTAACCAACGCTATGGGTAAGAGGAAGAAATAAAAGCATGATTTAATTTCAGAGGCTTTTATACACATTCAAGCAAAAGCAATCAATAGGTGTAAGGCCACATTCCATAGCACTTTCCAGCTTCCTGCGTGCCTATTCCATAAAGGACACCAGTGAACAAGTTATGGTTATTCATCAAAGTATAAAAGGTGGACGCCATTTGCTAGACGTTGTAAATGTAACTGTCTGGCAGACTTAAATGTGCAAGTTATAAACATATAGAAGATGAACATGGACTATTGATATAAGGAAAAAAAGGTGGTTCCAAGAAAGATGGTAGACAGCAAGATATGCACAAAAAGAATTTATTGATGACCGGTGCTAACAGTATTTCCTTTGGATACAAAAATAGTAAAATATGAGGATTCTCAGTTGCTATAATAATTCCAACATGGTGGCTATGAAACAATTAGGAAATGGTGAGAAAAGAAACAATTAGGAACTTCTCAAGATCCAACATATTATTTACTAAACCTTCTACAGCTGAATTAGAAACAAATTTCAGATCTAGAATAATACTATTACAGAATATGTTTTTTTTTTAATTTCTAAAATTCAAACAATCTTCTAATTTGTTTCTTTATTATTTTTTTAGGTTCAACAGGATAATTCATTTTAGAACAACAAAATTCAACCTCTCATTCTCAAAATTTATACAAGAATTTAAAATTCAAGAAGAAAACCTGTTTATGCTAATAAGCTGAGCTGAAGCAAAGTTTGATGCTCCCCTCAATTCTACCCAAAATCACTAGATCCTTGACAAAGTAAAATTTACAATCCTACCCAATATTCTGCTTGCAAACAAAATCTAAGATAAAAACATTTTCAAGAACCATTGTCATGCAAAAATTTCCTGAAAATTGCTGCCATGAAAATTCTTCCAAACCTTCCGTGAATCAAAATTGCAACCCGCAAAAGCTTTTTAATCCAATTAATTACCTCAAATTACAACTTAAATGATTGTAATCATGCATTCCAAAAATTGCTCAATCAGTTATAATCATTAAATATCTAAGATATTTTCCCTCAAGTCATGCTTTCAGATATTTTAACTTGTTGAAAACAACTCTTTTTAAAAAATTAACTTTTGACAATAATCCAGTTTGCACAATTAATTCAACAATTATAAATAAATAGCTACCTTTCCACAAGATTAACATTCACCTTTAAATAATTACTTGTTTAATTTATTTTTAATAAATCAAACCTTACTTATAAATATTTAATCAAATATATTAACAAATAAGCCATTTAACTAAATTAAACAATAATTAATTTCCAAATAAAATAACACAAAAAAAAATAACATGACAAGACAAAATAACATACAACAATGGGCAAAAATTGGATACTTGTTCGACGAAGAACGATGGTCAAACAAGGACCTGACACTATCTTCAAATCAACATGATTTCATTGGATTAGGGTAAGCTCAGACCTGACAAGCAGGTGGATCCAACACCCGGTACCTGTATTTACATAAAACATCACTTGTTAAACATATTATCATATATCAGAAAACACACTATGAAGAAGAATCGCAGCACAACAGGGTACTCACAAGTGAGTAGTGCTACATTGTCTTCTTCACCAAGATTGATAAGCATCATTATATCATAAACATCAATCACATCATGATAACCTCATTAAAACTCAGAAAAAATATATCCATAACACACACACATCTATCATAATGTCTTCATATGAACTTAACCAAATAATCTCGATATCCAATGAATCATCCAAAAAGTTTAACAACTAACATAACATCAGTGTCATTAATAGAAGCAATACAATATAGTATCCAAAACAACTAAACAACTAGCAAACGAACACAAGAAAACTGATACGCATAGTAGCAACTAGAGGGGTACTACACAAAGAAAAAGGGCTTTTGGGTCAACCTGAAAGAGACATGAATGTCTCGATGCCTTGTGTCATCCCCAAAAGGAAAACACAAGAAAAATACAAGAAGACAAACGAAAAAACAATGTACGACATAGAGAAGAATGAATGTACAAATAGAGGAATGGAACAAAGAGAGAGAACATCCCAGGGGATCACATTACACACAAAAGAAAAAAAAGAAAAAGAAAATGCAAAATACTAGTAAGGGAAATGTGAGTCAACCATCGAGTAGGTGATCTGCCTCCCAATCTCAGTTAGTATAAGTGGAAGGTGAATAATGTAGCTAACAAACAATGAAAATGCATTACTTGGACAAGGCTAATAACTTCTTGCCCCCACTAAGTGCAATACAATAATGAGGCGAGGTAGGTGATGGGGAAGGTCACATAATAGTGAAAAATGTAACATTCTACAACTATTAGATGACAACTTAGAGTTGAAGGGTGGTTTATGGAATTTATGGACAATGATTTTGGTTACCCAAGGGTTCTCTAACTCTTTTAGGTTTTTCACCTAGGAGATCAAATGGGCCCAAAATGCTAATGTCTATACTCAATATTAATGTAAAAGAGATGCAGTGTATCTAAATGCAATGTCTAAATGCAAAAAACTAAAAAGGAAATGATTTATTGATGCTAATCCTAAGAAATACAAAGTGCTCAAAAATAAAGTGATGTATGCAAAAACACCTAAGAATGGAAGTAAATGATGAAATAATTAAATAGAACTGGAGAGGTGCACCTAAAATCTAGAATTTGATGTAGAGAGGCTTTGGAATCCTATAGAATTGACTCGAAATTTAGACTGGGACACTTACGCCAAGCTAGGAAAATTAGTCCAGTCTTAGAGAAAATTACTGGAATAAGAATCTACCAAATGGGTGTCTAGAAATGTGAAAATCAATTTTCAGGCCTGGAAGTAGAACTAATTTGACACATATGGTGACTTAGTCCACCTGGAGATTTCTAGAATTTTGGAATAGGATTCTATAGCTTTTGGTCTACACTTTCTTTTCTGACAAGTGTTTGATCCTGATTCTATAGAAAATGGTCAAAAAGAGGTCTCCAAGCTTCAATTAGGGTAATATTGACTTTGATGGATTGTTGACCACTTTTTGACACCACACTCTTTGACAAATCTACATACAAAGTCTTCAAACACACATGCAAAGAGGGAAATAGAGTTAAGGGTTAGAGTATAGGGGATTTCCTTGGTCAAACCCCCATTTGGTAATCAGGTCCTCTGAAATGAAATGAAATAAGAAGAGAATGATGAATAAACAACATGCAATTGCAAGAACTCACCAAAACCTTGATGTAGAAATATGAAGATATGCAATGTAGTGCTCCAGTGGATGACTTGATTATGCTTAGAGTGCTTGAATGCTTGAGAATGATTAAGTGAATGGATGAATTGATTGAGTGAATGAATTAGTTATTAGGAGATTAGGAGATAAAAAATGAGGAGAAAAACCCTTACTTATACTTGATTTTCCTTTATTTCTCAAAAATAACACATCACAGGATGATCTCAAGGGTAAGAGAATAAAATCCTGCCAAGAAATTAAAATTATTTTGATTTTTGTGCTCAGTGGGACTAATTCGCCCCAGGTGGCAACTTTGTCCCACCAGGGAAATTTCACTAGGTTTTGGAGATTGAAGTGCATTAAATGTTGTTTAACGAGAATATCCTCAAAAATACACATAAGTATGACCGGAAAGTGGATTAAGGGGTTGTTTAAACATGAGAAAGGGTTGAATTAGTGATGACAAGTCTAGAAAAGAGTGGGAGTTTGTTACAACACTTTGAAATAAGGCTTGGTAAGATATAAAAATGAAATATTTATGTGAATTATAATGAAAGGGTTATAGAAAAGTGTGAAATTGGGTTACAACACTTCATAACACTTTTATAAGACATCTTATAAGTCTTAATGATTCACAAGGGTCCAATACCTAATTTGAATGTGTTGGCCACATTATAACATTAAATCTAGGAAAAATCAAGCCAAAATCCATAAGAAAGACTCAAATGACCATAAAAATTTCAACTATACTTTTTTTGGTGACACATTAAGCCCCAACATTAGTGAGAGGATGAACTTGCTTCAAACTCACACTAAAGTAGCCCAACATGCATATCAAGAGGGATCCAAATAGACACATACTAGTAAGATGAGACAACAATAATTAAGAGGGATGACTAATCCCCCAGGATCATGATCGCATGGAAAACCAAACATAGACACAAAGAAACACACATGAAAGCAATGAAAATGATGAAATAAACCTTCGATCATTTTCTAGCCTATTGTAGATCAGATCGAGGATATTTGTTTGAAACAAGAAATGTATACTCACTTTGGGGCACCAAAACTCATGGTTTTCTATTGGATGAGAAGGCCCAATTATACTCACTCTAGGGCCATGAAACTTCTAGTTGTCCATGAGGTGAGAAATCCACAACATACTCACTTTAGGGCTACAAAACTTCTAGTTGTCTATGGTGTGAGAAATCCACAACATACTCACTCTGGGGCCACATAACTTCTGGTTGTCTACGGGTTGAGAAATCCCAAAAGGTGGCTATAGGGAAAGTTGTGCCTCAGAATGGGCTTCCTGCTCAACCATATCAAATTTATACCTCCTAATAAATTTAATAAGGTGCCACAAAAGACAATGTCATTTTGTGCTTCATGAGACAAGCAAAGCTTCATATGCTTAGAACTCATGAACAAATGCAATGGCACCATAGGTATGCAATTTTTTTATGCAAGCTAGCCATGTAAATGCAAAATGCAACATGTAAAAGGATGTTCAAATTAGTCTTTCTTAGTTCATGTGAGGTCTATAACTTAGGGAACATTGTGTCTAATGTCTCCAAAAGAGGACCAATCAAATAATAGAATATTTGCAACTTAGGGGATGTAGTGCGTCACATTAGGCCACTAAGAGGATTATAATATGCTAAGATAGATCACATTCATGAAAGACATCACACCCAATGTCATCCACAAAGTGACAAACGCATCGTATAAAGTAACAAGGCTGGACTCAGAACCAAGAAAAGAAAAATGAAAATGAATAATGCCAATTTATGCCCCCACTTTAAAGGAATTGCTACACACCATTTTATGAGAAATTACTTTAAAGTAGCAAATGAAAAATGGAAAAAAGAAACAAGACATGAGCGCCAACTTGGAAAGCCCCTATGCCAAGTCATGCATTTTCAAGTAAGGCTACATCACGTGAAGGAAAAGGAACAAAAAAAGAGGGGTTCCCCCCAAAAAGGAACACACTAAACACATAAGGGATCTATGGATTTGGGTTCAGTATGTTCTTTGTTGCAATGTTTTATGAAATAGCTCAGAACTTTCATAAATCCCCAAATACATAGAATTGGAAGAATGACACAAAGAGAGTGAAAATAAAAGAAAAATAAAATAATTTTTGGGTCAACATGGAAGAGACATTTTTTTCTCGACACTTTGCATTATCCCCAAAAGGAAAAAATAAGAGAAAAGAAAATGAAAAGGTGAAAGAAAAGGAAAAATCTTTTTCCTCAACATGAAAGAGACATTGTGGTCTCAATGCCTTGCGTCATCCCCAAAAGGAAAAACAAAAGCAAAAGCAAAAAAGAAAAGGACCTTTTGGGTCAACATGGAAGAGACATAGAACGTCTCTATGCTTTGTATCATCCCCAAAAGAAAAACAAAAGGTGAAAGTGAAAATAAAAATAAAATGACTATTTAAGTCAACATGGGAGAGACATAGGGCTTCCCAATGCTTTGCGTCATCCCTAAAAGGAAAAACACAAAAAAAAAGTGAAAGAAAAAAGAAATGTATGACATAGAGAAGAATGAAGGTACAAATAGAAGAATGGCACATTACGGGAGATCACGATACACAAATATAAAAGAAAAGAAAAATACTAGTAATGCATATGCAACTCAACCATTAAATGAGTCATCCATCTCCCAATCTCAGTCAAGATAAGTGAAAGGTGAAAAACATAGCTAGGGGACAAGGAAAAATGCATCACTAGGAAAAGGAAAACAACTTATTTCCCCCACTGACTGCAAGGAAAGAATAAATCCAGATAGGCGAGGGGAAAGATCATGTAGTAGTGAGAATAGAATATTCTACAACTATTACATGATGAGGGGAATTTGTAATGTCTTAAGGATTTATTGGATAGCAATTATCACCATCAAAATGATACTTGCTCAGTATTTCATTCAATTGGCGACACTCATCACTTCTATGTCCAAGAACATGATGATAAGCACAATGTGGAATGTTAGTATCTTTAAGGTAGATTACTAACCTATACATAGGTGGTAATAAGATGAGTTCATTATTTAGGAGGATTTGTAATTTCCTTTCACATTCAAATGGTGGATGGAGAGGAAACTTTAGGTTTTTCAACTTATAAGGTCGTTTGCATTTACTAGATTTAGCCTTTTCATGGATTGAAGGAGGAAGAGGACCCATGGGAATCCTATAATCCTTGGCATTCGTATCATGTAAGGGTTGTTCACGAGGAAGGAGAACATTCAAATCGAGAGGGGAACCAAAGATCTTTGTGTCATCATCATGTGAAGTCTCCAATAATTTATAGGAGGCTTTCTATCATGAGGAGGATTTTTATAGCCTAACCTTGTTGTGTTTTCATCTATTGGTTGTTCTAAAAGTTGATGGATGTCATGTTCAGTTGTTGTGTCACAACCTTGTTTTCTTAAGATGGTAAAACCTTTTCCATATGTTTCTTCAAGGTTTATTGGTGTGTTGTTAACTTTGTTATCATAGAATGGTTGAGGAGTTGCTTGGTTCGAGGAACTAGGTCCACCTATTGGAGGGAACTTAGGTCTATCATTTGTTTCAGGAGGTGAGATGGTAGGAAGGTCTGATTATTTCATGGATGGATAAAAGGATGCATTAGCTTCAAGGTTTTCAAGGAATTTGTTTAAGAACTTATTCATGCTATCATCATCTTCTCCAATGATTTCAACAACACGAGGAGAAAATTCATGAGGATTTGAAGGAGCATGAGGTAGCTCAAGGTCATTAGGATGAATTCCAAAGGAAAATTTGAAATGTCAACTAAAGATTTTAATGATATCCAAAACTTATTAAAGAAAAAATCCATGATGAAAGAAAAATAAATGCAAGAAACAACAAATCTAGAAATATGACAAAAGAAAATAACAAAAAATAGAAATGTAGAAAATTCCCAAAAAATACTAGAAATTACAGTACAAAATGTGCAAAAGGACTAAGTCACCCAATATGGCGAATTAGTCCTAGTGATGATTTTTTTGTGACTTTTCAAAAAAATTGAATGCAATTTGATGGTTTTAAAATGCACAGATGAAGCTACATGATTAAAATGTAGAATTTTCATTATTTTCAATGAAAGAAAATGCAAAAATACAAGCTATATGGGCTTTGAACACTAATGCAATTTTTAAAATGCTAGGATGAAATTTAAAAAATTCAACACCTAATGCAATGCTAATGCAAATTAGACCTAGGATATTGTTGAAATCATAAGCAAATATGAACAAAAGTCAGGTTCACCAAAATGTGGACAATAATTTTGGTTACCCAAGGGTTCTCTAACTCTTCTACGTTTTTCACCTAGAAAGAGAGAAAATGGTCCCAAAATGCTAATGTCTACACTCAATATTAATGTAAAAGGGATGAAATGTACCTAAATGAAAAAAAGTGAAAAGGAAAAGATTTATTGATGTTAATCCTAAGAAATGCAAAGTGCTAGAAAACATAGTGATGTATGCAAAAACACCGAAGAATGCAAGTAAATGATGAAATAATTAAAAAAAAATGGAGAGGTGCACCTGGAATCTAGAATATAAGGCAAAGAGGCTCTAAAATCCTATAGAATTGACTAGAAATGTTGACTGGGACACTTACACCAAGTTGGGTAACTTAGTCTGGTTTGAGAGAAAATATGTTGGAATAAGAATCTGCCAAATGGGTGTCTAGAAATGTGAAAATCAATTTTCAAGCCTAGTAGTGGGACTAATTCACCACAAATAGAAACTTAGTCCACTTAGAGATTTGTCAAATTTTGAAATAGGATTCTATAGCTTTCGTTCTACATCTACTTTTCTGATAGGTGTCCTATCTTGATTCTACAAAAAAATGGGCTGAAAGAGGTCTCCAAGCTTCAATTAGGGTAATGTTGACTTTGATGGATTTTTGACCACTTTTTGACACCAAAATCTTTGAAAAATTTGCATACAAAGTCTGCAAACACACATGCAAAGAGGGAAAAAGGGTTAAGTGTTAGAGTATAGGGGGTTTCCTTGGTCAAACCTCGATTTGGTAATCAAACCCTATGAAATGAAATGAAATGAGAAGAGAATGATGAATAAAAAACATGCAATGTCAAGAACTCACCAAACCCTTGATGTAGAAATCTGAACAAATGCAATGTAGTGCTCCAATGGATGACTTGATTATGCTTAGAATGCTTGAATGCTTGAGAATGATTAAGTGAATGCATGAATTGCTTGAGTAAATGAATTAGATATTACGAGATTAGGAGATAAAAAATAAGGATAAAACCCCTTATTTATACTTTTTTTTCCATTAATTCCCAAAAATAACACATCACAGGCCGACCTCACGGGTAAGAGAATAAAATCCCTCCAAGAAATTAAAATTATTTTGATTTTTGTGCCTAGTGGGACTAAGTCGCCCCAGGTGGCTACTTAGTCCCACCAGGGAAATTTCATTGGGTTTCAGAGATTAAAGTGCATTAAATGGTGTTTAACAAGAATATCCTCAAAAATACACTTAAGTATGACCGAAAATTGCATTAAGCGATTGTTAAACATGAGAAAGGGTTGAATTAGTGATGACAAGTCTAAAAAAGAATGAGAGTTTGTTACAAATCTTTACAACACTTTGAAATAAGACTTATTAAGTGATAAAAAGGAGATATTTAGGGTATGTGCAGGATCATCATGGAAAAAATAGGCCCTTAAGTGGTAAAAAATTCAAAAAAATCAGAGTTAGGAAACTTGACATAAAAATTCGAATAAGTTATCTATATTATTTCAAAAATATGTTAGAATAGAATCTATAGCAAATTGAATGTAGTTTCTAAACTACTAGATTTATTTTTTAAAAAAACTATTTGGTGAAAATTTGAAATTTCAATGCAGTAGCACTTAAATTTCAGGGAAAAAATAAGAAGCAGATGTCTGTTTGACCACCCTAACCACAATAAAATGATAATATTTTTATAATATTTTAGATATAAGTAGAGTACTCATGTCATGATGTGATTCATTTTTGTAATTTTTTTCAAAGTAAATAATTAATTATGAATTTTTTATTACAACTTTTGAAAAATATAAAAAATTGTATGTCTGACCACGTTAACTTGGTCAAAACTTCATAAAATTCATTTTTTTTAATGCTATAGTATGCAAAGCATAAAATGTGATACCATTTGAAGGTTATAGATGTTTTTTAATCACCCTATTAATTCTAGGACTTTAGTCATGATTCAAATAGAAAATGAACACTAATTATTTAGTAAATTTAAAGTAAAGCATAATTTATATTGGTGGAAATATGAGAATCTCCTTTAAAAACCCTTTTTTGTTTCATTAATTTTGGATTAAAAAAAGTCGTCAGCCACATACCCTACACATACCCATCATATTGCCAGTTTTTGGCCCATCATGATCCTACACATACCCTTTAAGTGAATTATAATGAAAGGGTCCTAGAAAAGTGTGAAAGTGGGTTACAACACTTAACAACACTTTTACAAGGCATCCTAGAAGTCTTAATGATTCACAAGGGTCCAAGACTTAATGTGTATGTGTTCACCACATTACAACATTAAATCTAGCCAAAATTAAGCCAATGTCCATAAGAAAGACTCAAGTGAGCATAAAAATGTCAACTATACATTTTTTGGTGACACATTAAGCACCCACTTTAGTGAGAGGATGAACTCGCTTCAAGCTCACACTAAAGTAGCCCAACATTCACATCGAGAGGGATCCAAATGCACACATACTGGTAAGATGAGGAAAAAATAATCAAGAGGGATGATCAAGCCCCCATGATCACGATCCCATGGTAAACCAAACATAGGAACAAAGGAACACATAGTAAAGTGATGAAAAAGGATGAAAGAAAGCTTTGATCATTTTTCCAGCCCATTGTGGATCAGATCTAGGCAATTTTTTTGAAACAATAAATGTGTACTCACTCTCGGGTGATGGAACTCATGGTTTTCCACTAGGTAAGAAGGCCCAAGTATACTCACTCTCGGGCCACGAAACTTTTGGTTGTCCACGGGGTGAGAAATCCACAACATACTCAATCTGGGGCCACAAAAATTTTGGTTGTCCACAGGGTGAGAAATCCATAGCATACTCACTTTGGGGCCACAGAACTTCTGGTTGTCCACAGGGTGAGAAATTCCAAATGATGGCTAAGGGGAAAGTCATGCCTCAGAATGGGCTTCCTGCTCAACCATATCAAATTTATACCTCCTGATCACTTTAATAAGGCACCACAAAAGACAATGTCATTTAATGCCTCATGAGACAAGTAAAGCTTTGTATGCTTAGACCTCATGAACAAATGCAATGGCACCATACGCATGCAAGTTGTGTTATGCAAGGTGGCCATGTAAATGCAAAATGAAACATGCAAAAGGATGTTCAAATGAGTCTTGCTTTAGTTCATGCGAGGTCTATAACTTAGGGAAAATTATGTCTAATGTCTCCAAAAGAGAACCAATCAAAGAATAGAATATTCACAACTTAGGGGATGCAGTGTGTCACATCAATCCACTAAGAGGAATGTAATATCCTAAGATAGATCACACTTATGAAATATATCACACCCAATGTCATCCAAAAAGTTACAAACACATCGTAAAAAATAATAAGGCTGCACTAAGAATGAGGAAAATAAAAAATGCAAATGAATAATGCCAATGTATGTCATACATTGGGCAACTAAGAATAAGAGGGCATACATTGGCATTATTCATTTGGATTTTTATGTTCCTAGTTGTTAGTGCAGCCTTGTTACTATATACGATGTGTTTGTCACTTTGTGGATGACATTGGGTGTGATGTCTTTCATGAGCATGATCTATCTTATCATATTACATTCCTCTTAGTGGCCTGATGTGACGCACCGCATCCCCTAAGTTGTGAATATTCTATTCTTTGATTAGCATCAATGAATAATTTCCTTTTCAGTTTGTTGCATTTAGACATTGCATTTAGATACATTGCATCCATTTTACATCAATCTTGAGTGTAGAAATTAGCATTTTGGGCCCATTTTCTCTCCTTCTAGGTGAAAAACCTAGAAGTGTTAGAGAGCCATCGGGTAACCAAAATCATTGTCCACAAAATTATTTGATAGCAATTATCACCAGCAAAATGATACTTTCTCAGTATTTCTTTCAATTTACAATACTCATCACTTATATGTCCAAGAACACGATGATATGCACAATGTGGAACGTTGGCATGTTAAGGATATATCACCAACCTATTCATAGGTGGTAATAGTATGAGTCCTTTTCTTTTAAATATTTACAATTTTCTTTCACATTCAGGTGGTGGACGAAGAGGAAACTTGAGCTTTTGTAACTTGTAAGGTCTTTTTCATTTGCTAGATTCACCATTTTCTCTAATGGAAGGAGGAGGACCTAAGGTGATCCTATCATCCTTGTCATTTTTATCAAATAAAGGTTGATCTCGAGGAAGAAGGAAATTCAGATTGGGATGGGAATCAAAGATCACTGTGCCATCATCACAAATTCTCCAATATTCTCTATGAGGCATGTTGTTATGAGAGGGATCTTGATATCCCAACCCTGTTGTGTTGTCATATTTCAGATTTTTCTCTAAGAGTTGGTGAATGTTATCCTCAATAGTTGTGTCACATCCTTATTTTATCAAAATAGTAAAACCTTTTCCATAGAGTTTTTCAAGGTTGATTGTAGTATTGGTGACTTTTTTATCATAAAATGGTTGAGGGGTTGATTATTTAGAAGAACTAGGTTCAACTAGTCGAGGGAACTTAGGTCATTCGTTTGTTTTAGGATGTAAGTAACCAAACATATTAGGAGGTGGTATTGTAGGAAGGTCAAGTTGTTTCATGGATGAATAAAGGATGCATTAGCTTCAAGGTTGTCAAGGCATTCATTTAGGAACTTATTCATGTTGTCATCATCTTCTCCAGTGATGTCAACATCATGAGGACATTCATGAGGAGTTGAAGGAGCATGTGGAAGTTCAATTTCATTAGGATCGGTCCCAAAGACACAACTTGACATGTCAACTAAGGATTTTAATGACATCCAAAGCTTATCAAAACAAATATCCATGATAAAAAGGAATGGAAGAAAACTAAATGCAAGAAATTGAATAAAACGACAAATCTGGAAACAGTGAAAGAAATGTAACAACATAAAAAAGAAATGCAGAAAATTATTTGAAAATGACAAAAAATATGGTGCAGAATGTGTAACCAGACTAAGTCACCCAAGGTGGTGAATGAGTCAAGGTAGTGGTTTTTTTTTTTTAAATGAATTTTTAATTGGATTTTATGCTTTTTAGGTTTTTAGATGCAGATATAATATGAATATGCAAAATTTTGTGAACTTTTAATGAAGTGAAATGAAAAAAAGCAAGCTAAATGAGCTTTTCACTAATGTAAATTTTAAAACCCTAGGATAAAAATTAAACAATGAAAAATGTAATGCAATTTAATTCTAGGATGTTGAACTGTAGATTTTTGGACTCAATAGACTCTCTAACTCTTATAGGATTTTTCACCCAAAAGGAGCGAGATTAGATCCAAAAATGCTAACTAGTTCATTAAAATAAAGGATGTGTATGATATTTTATGATGTAAATGAAGTTATCTAAATGTT
This sequence comes from Sequoia sempervirens, assembly GCA_007258455.2. Taxonomy (NCBI): domain Eukaryota; kingdom Viridiplantae; phylum Streptophyta; class Pinopsida; order Cupressales; family Cupressaceae; genus Sequoia; species Sequoia sempervirens. The sequence goes on along the minus strand of VDFB02000363.1, from coordinate 8,231,046 downwards.
TCTAAACTATGAAATTGATCAAACATGCATGCAAAATCTAAGAATTACAAATTGTTTGAAAACACATTGTGAATTGCAACAATGAACTAGAAACTTAGATAAATGAAAACATAATTTCATGAGATTGAATAGAGTACACTTGGAGGTAGAATGAAGTCACTAGAAGGTTATGGAAGGTCTCTGAAATTTCTATAAATGGCCAGTGGGACTAATTTTCCAAGCATGGTGAATCAGTCCTACTTCTGCTAAAATCTTTCAGAAACCTATTTCTAACTATCGGGAGTTGAAATCTCAGAAAATAAATTTTCAGGCCTATAGGTGGGACTCATTCACCAAGGGTGGTGAACCAATCCACCTACAGAAATCCAGAAAATCAAAGGAAGATTCTGTGGAGTTAGATATGCAATTCTACCTCCTACAGGTCTTTGCTTCTAAAACTGCCAGAATCGGGTTTGAAAGTTACTTTTTGTTGATGTTTTGACTTGAATGAAGGGAAGAAGACTTGAATGATTTCGAAATGAAATATTCAATGATTCTCAAGCTTCCAAAGGACCTAAATCTACGTATAAACAAGACAAGAAAGACATTTGTTGATTGTTAGGGCATGGGGGTTTGCCTTGGTTAAACCCCGTTTAGGTAATTAAACCAAAATGAGGAAATAAATGAAAAAGACATGCAAAAAAGGAGTATCTTACCTTGAAAATGATGACTGATCTTGTATTTCTATAACAATACATGAAAAACCAGCCTTTGAATGCTTTAAAATGCTAACTTGAAGACTTTTAATGGAGAAATCTCAATTTGCTTGATTTGTAATTGAAGATGGATGATGAATTGATGATGAGAGGTATAATAATGAGATAATATGTCTAAAATGAGGATGAAAACACTTATTTATAGTCAATTGTGCCTTAGAACCCATTTATATACTACATCATAGGCTGTCATGTAGTGAAAATAATCTTTAAATTTCACCTTTTCCTGCTCAAGGGTCGAAATGGGGATCAGTTAGGATTCATTCACCAAGCATGGAAAATGGGTCCCACCTAGATGGGACTCATTCACCAAGCATGGTGAATGGTTCCCACATGGGCCATTCCAACACCTATGAAGCTAAGGAGATAGGAAATAAAGTTTATATTGTTATCTTGTCAGGTGTTTGATCAATTAAAGCCTCAGGATGCACAATATAGGTAAAATAGGACCTATTAGTGATGATGTAAATATTGAATAGGGCTTGGGACAAATAAATAAATGTGAAAGTGTAATTAAATGCACTTTACAACACTAGAATTAGGTCCACGTTGCCTAGAAATGCACAAGAAACAATGTGAATGTACAAGACACATTACAATACTACTTTGTCATTAATTTTGCATTAATAATCTTCTAGATTGATGAAATAATGTAATTATTTATGTGTTTACATAGGTCTATTAAGTATATAAAAGTGTGAAATCATCTTACAAGGCTCTACAACACCTTTACAAGATGTCAATAAACACATGTTATTTGATTTGCAAGGGTCCAAGACCTAGTGTGGACACATAAAATGCCTCAACACTAGATTAGGGCCTCCTTAAGTCCGATTATCATGAATTAATCCCATGTAAAGGGTACAATTTTCAATGGTATAGATTTAAATTCACTTGAAATCAGAAATATAATGTTCTAAAGTTAGGTTCACCAAAATGTGGACAAATATTTTGGCACCATAAGGATTTCTAACACTTCTAGGGTTTTTCACCTAAAAGGAGAGAGGTAGGCCAAAAATTGCAATGTCCCTACTCAAGACTAATGCAAATATGAATGAAATATACCTAAATGTAATGTCCTAAATGCAATAAACTAATGAAAGATATTGATTATTAATGAAAAACTAATAAAATGTAAAATATTTGAAAACACAATGTGATATGGAAGAGTATAGAAGGAATGCAATATGGAACAAAATAAAGAACTCAACTAGAAAGAGTGCACCTAGAAAATGACAAAGATCAGGATGAAGACTACAAATGTCTCTGAAATTTTGGAAAATCCTAATTTTTTGGCCTACTAGGACACTTACGCCAAGCTAGGTGACTTAGTCTTATTTCAGGGAAATTTTGTCAGAACAAGTTTTAGCCAAAAGGCTATCCAAAACTATAGAAATCACTTTTCAAGATTGGTAGTGGGACTAATTCTCTAGTGATGGTGGCTTAGTCCACCTTCAACTTTCAAGAATTTTGAAGATGCAATTTAGAGCTCTTGGTTTGCACTTCTACTCCTAACAAGTTTCTAGATCCGAATTTGTAGAATTTGGTTTGTAGGTGATCTTCAAGCTTCTTTAAGGGTTTTATTGACTTTGAAATAGTGTGATGAGTTATTGACACCTTTTAAGACCTTGCTCTTTGACAAATCTGCATACAAGACCTACAAAACACACATGCAAAGAGGGGAAAAGGGTTAAGGGTTAGTGAATAGGGGTTTGCCTTGTTCAAACCCAAGTTTGGTAATCAAACCCTTGAAATTGAAATGAAATAAAAAGAGAATGATGAATGAATAACATGAAATGTTGTAACTCACCAAACCCTTGAAGTAGAAATCTAAAGATATGCAACTAGAAGGTCCAATGAATGCATGCTTGATAATGCCCAAGTGATTCCTTGAATGATTAAGTGAATGAATGGATGGGGGGTGAAAATGAAAGGAAAACCCTATATTTATACATGATTATACAAATTTTCATGAAAATACCACATCACAGGCTAACCTCAAGGTTTAGAAAATAATATCCCGCCATAATTTTGAAATAATTTTTATTTTTGAGCCAAGTGGTACTAGGTTGCCCCTAGTGGTGACTTGGTCCCACCAAGGAAATTTAAATGGGTGTCAAGAATTAAAATGTATTAAATGATGTTTAATGAGATTATTCTCTAAAATAGAAATAAGTTGGGCTTGTAAGTTCATTAAGGGCCCATTTAAACATAAGAAATGGTCAAATTATTGATGAAAAGCCTAGAAAAGCATGAAAGTTTGTTACAACACTTTGAAATAAGGCTTGGTAAGTGATAAAAATAGGTTGTTTAGATGATTTATAGTAATACAATCATAGAAATATGTGAAAATGTGTTACAACACTTCACAATAGTTTTACAAGGCATCATAAAGTTCTTAATGATTCACAATGACCCAAGACCTAATATGAATGTGTTGACCACATTACAACATTAAATCAATGCAAAATCAAGTCAAAATCACAAGGAGGGCCTAAATAGGAAGAAATAGTAGAAGGGTTACTTTTTTCGTGTCCATAGATGGTGTATTTTTGCAATCCAGTTATGGCTTCATATATCATCCACAAGCGTGTTCCTTTGTGCCTATGTTGGTTTTGTCAAAGGATCTTGATCTTGGGGGCTTGGCCACCCTCTTGATTATTGACATCCTATCTTACTAACATTGGTACATTTGAACCCATCTTGATTATGTGGTTGGCTACTTTAGTGTGAGTTTGAAGCAAGTTCATCTTCTCACTAAAGTGGGGGCTAAATGTAGCGCAGGAAAAATCATTCCCTTGCAATTTCACACTTGTTTGGGCCCACCTTGCTTTATTTATGCTTCTTTATGGCTTAATTGGTCCTATTTTGTGTCCACAAGCCCTATGAATGGCATATTTTTTTGGTTAATCCCAACATTCTCCAATGCATAAATGATAATTTACTGACTCCATTGGTGTTTCCCAACATTTTTTGGTTTGGGACCAAAATGCCACCTAGGGCGTCTTACTCCCCCAAGGATCTTGGGACCTTGATTTTGGCATTTCTGGATTGGGCCCCTTTTTGGTGTCTGTGCCCCAATTTTTTAGGACTTAGGACTAATAAGCCACCTATGGAATATTATTCCTCCTTGAGCCATTTTCAAGATTTAATTTCAAATTATGGCAAGATTTAGCCTCCTTTATTTAATGAATTCATATGTCAGCTTGGTGTGGTATAATTTCAGGATATTAAGCATAAATATTTATAAATACAAGGTTCTTTCATTCATTTCAACCCAATTCTTTTATGAGATTTCTTATTATAGCATAATTGAGTTCACAAGAGCATTCAAGAGTATATTATTCAAGCATTTGGAGCCATTTTCAAATTCAAGCATCATATCAAAGAGTTTTCTTACACCATGTGTGTTGTTGTGCTAACATTTATGATGTAGGGTTTTGATTCAAGAAAGTAATTCAAGTCCTATCTTTCAATCATTCAAGATCCATATCCATTGCAACCATTGCACATAAGTTTATAGAATTTATAAAGATTTGGTGACTTGTAGCATTGCATGTTGTTCATTCACCATTTCCTTCAATATTTCCATTTAACTTCAAGTTTTAATTACCAACAAGGGGTTTGACCAAGGAAAACCCCCATTCACTAAAAATCAACAAGTTTTTCCCTCTTGTGTGTTTGCGATTGCATATTTAGGTTGTAGACTTGAAGATCACTTGGAGTGCAAAGTTGCATCACAAAGCTATCATCTTCATGGAAAATCACCTACAAGCCACATTCAGAGGTTTCAGATCCTGAGATTAAAAGGGAAGCCGAGTGTTTAATGTGATTTGAAAAAGAAAAAATACTTGTGTTTAATTTGAAAAATGAAAAATACTAAACATGAAAAGAAAAATATTTTTTGGTGATGCAAGATTGCTTGTGAGCCTAGGTGCTCCTACATCAAGACATGTCATTAGTACGTGGTTAATTTTAGGTGTATCTATATCCTTTCTCCAAAAACTCAAGTGTTTGAGAATGAGATTATGATAGGAATGAAACCATGAATAGTGGTAATTCATACCACTTGTGGACATGGTGATTATGTAATATATGTTTAATTTTTCTAAATACAAACCTAAAACAATGAGTGAGGCATGCAAAGATGAATATTGGATGAAGAAAATGGAAGGACTTGTGCAAATTGACAAAAAACAAATTTGGGAGTTGGTTCCTAGAATGGTAAACAAGAACATAATTGGAACAAAGTGGGTATTCAGAAACAAATTGAATGAGAATGGAGAAGTGGTAAGAAACAAGACATGACTTGTGTTAAAGGGATACTCACAAGTTGAAGGAATATACTTTCAAGAAACATTTTCCCTTATGGCTAGAATGGAAGTTATCAAAATGTTTTTCGCATTTGTAGAACATAAGGACATTAAAGTTTATCAGATGGATGCGAAGTCTATTTTTTTGAATGGCGAATTGGAAGAAGAATTTTACATGGAACAACCAGAAGGATTTCAATTATCAGATCAATCGGATATGGTGTGTAAATTGAAAAAGGCATCATATGGATTGATGCAAGCTCCCAAAGCTTGCTATGCAATATTGGATAGATATTTCATATAGCAAGGATTTAGTAAAGGTACTGCAAATAGACATATTTACTTTAAAATTGAAGAAGAAAAAATCTTGATAGTAGTTGTGTATGTGAATGATATTATCTTTGGACGAAATGAAGCTACGTGTAGGAAGTTTTCAAAAGAGATGCATAAGGAGTTTGAAATGTCAATAGTTGGGGAGATAATTTATTTCTTGGGTTATAAATCAATGAAATAGATAAAGGAATTTTCATTTCATAGTCTAAGCATGTCAAAAATATGTTGAATAAGTTTGGAATGGAAGACTTCAAACTGATATGTACTCCTATGGTGACTGGTCACAAATTGGTGCAGGGGCACGTAATAAATTTTTGTAAATATGGTCATATGATGGTTTTTTGAGTGTTTTTAGTTTAAATAATGTGATGTAAAAGGTCATAATATACCATTTGAAATGTATTGAGTCATCTAGGGGTCAGTTATAGAAATTTGTTAAGTGTTGTGTCAATTTTGCAAATGTTGTCATGTGCAAAAGTTTAAAAAATGCAAAAGGTGGGAAGTTGAATGGTATTTGGTTTCAAATGGTTGTTAGGATAGTTGAGTTTGGTTGGTTTTTGTTTAAAAATGCTTCAAAATCCTTGAGGTAGAGTTCTAGTGTTGTTTCTGATGTTTGAACAATAACATAACTCTATTTTCTCTATAATTTTTGGTAAATTTGTTGCTACAAGTTATTGCACGATTCCATACAGAAGAATATTATTCTAAAGGATATTGAACTTGATGGAGTCATGTAGTGAATTCATTGTGGTTTTTATTTGGATTCTTTTTATAGAGTTTCAATAATTTTATAAGCATTTTATGGAGGGTCTAGTCTAAAAACCCTATTTTGAGAGTTTAAGGGTGAAAAAATTGTATTATTGACCCATTCCACTCATATAATTACTTGAAAATTGGTGGAATGGGTGAATTTAGGTAGGGATTAATGTTAATGTATGTTTTAGAAGTAGGGAGTAGGGTTTGATGACTTTTTGGTGTTGAACTAGTTGATATTTCATGAGTTTTTAGCTTAAATTGATGGCTAGTGGTTAGGGTTTCATGAAAGAGCTTTTATAGAGTGTGTGAGTTTATTTAGGAAGCATGTATAGACCCAAATTTATGTGTTTGAGGATTTTTTGAAGTGGTTGCAGCCTGGAGTATAGAGTTTCAATAAACCCCATATGTGACAAGCCAAAATAGGCCTAAGCAAGGGTTTAGTTGTTTCATGAATTTGTTTCATGAATTTGTAGGAGTTTCAATTGTTAAAAGTTGTTGATTTGGACCTTAGGAAACCTGGTTGAGGTTAGGGAATGAATAATTTTGATTGGGAAGGTGTCTGGTTTGTAGGTGCTTTTTAAAATAGGGCTAATTAAGCATAACTTCAACATAGTAGTCAATTTTTGGAGGTGAAGGTATGAAACAACTATATGCAGAAAATAGATATGTTGAGGAATACCATAAAGGGTATCTATAATGTCTAACATTTTGTGGGTTGGAAGTTTATTTTGAAAGATATGCTTAAATTGCACTATTTGGGATGCTACAAGAAGAATATCAAGGAATTGAGAAATAACTCCAAGTTAGGGTTTTGAAGGTTGAAGAATTGTTTGAGATAGCTTGAATTGCAATTGTAAGACAAAATTCTCCTTGCTCTACATCAATTGGTATCATAGCATAGGTTTTGATCTTTTAAGAGAAGAAGTTCGAAGCTTGAAGAGGGAAAATTGAACTTTGAAGAAGGAAAGATGCCTCCTAAAGGAAGTGGAGTCATTGCTAGAGAGATTAGGATGATGAGAGAGTCTCAAGAAGCAATTTTGGATAGACTTGTGGGTATGTTCAGAATCATGACGGGCCAAAAAGTGGCAATATGATGGGTATGTGTAAGGTATCTGACTGACGACTTTTTTTTTACCCAAAATTGATGAAACGAAAAGGGCTTTTAAAGGAGATTCTTAGCTTTTCACCAATATAAATTATGTTTTACTTTGAATTTAATAAATAATTATTATTCATTTTCTATTTGAATTATGACTAAATTCGTAATTGATAGGCTAATTGAAAAACATCTATAGCTTTCAAAGGTATCACATTTTATGCTTCACATACTATAGGATTAAAAAAAGAAAAAATAAATTTCATGAAGTTTTGACCAAGTTAAGGTGGTCAAACATATGGGTTTTTATATTTTTTAAAATTTGTAATGAAAAACTCATAATTAATTATTTAATTCAAAAAAAATTACAAAAAAATATGCATCACATCGAGACATGAGTCCTCTACTTATATCTAAAATATTATAAAAAATATTATCATTTTATTATGGTTAGTTTGGTCATAGAGACACCTACTTTTTATTTTTCCCTGAAATTTAAGTACTACTGCATTGAATTTTTAAATTTTCACCAAATAGATTATTTAAAAATAAATAAACCTAGTATTTTAGAAGCTACATTCAATTTTCTATAGATTATATCCTTACACATTTTTGAAATAATATAGATAATTTATTCAAATTTTTAGATCAAATTTCCTTACTCTAATTTTTCTGAATTTTTCACCACTTAAGGGACTATCTTTTCAATAATGATGATCTTGTACATACCCTTGCAATATTGAAAACAAATCAAAGGAGAGGAAATAACACTAAAGAGGAAAGTGACCAAGAGGAAGAGGAAGAGGGTGAGAATGGAAACCCTCCAAGAAGATTCAAAGGTGATAATAAGTTGGACCCTAATGAAAGAAGGATGGTTAAGATATTGAAGATTTTCTGAGAAGATGATTTTGAGGTGAAAATATATTTGCCAATGTATAGTGGAAAGTTAGATCTAGAAGAAGTGTTGGATTGGATAGATGCACTGGACAATTACTTTGAGTACAAGGAGGTTGTAGATGAATATAAGGTAAATTTTTCTAAGACTAAGTTGAAAGATCCTTCTCTGGCATGGTGGAACTATGTGTAAGAGGAAAGAGTGAAAAAAGGAAAAACAAAAATTAGTTCATGCTATAGGATGGTGTCAAAGATTAAGAGCCAATTCTTGCCAGGTGATCATGCAATATAAACTTTTAAGAAGTTGTAAAACTTAAAGTAGAAGAAAAATGATGGAATGGTCTACACTAAAGAATTTTACAAGTTGAGCATTAGAGTTGGTCATCTGGAAGATGAAAATGAAAAGATAGCAAGGTACATGAATAGTTTGAGATTCTGAATTCAGGATGAATTGAGTCTTTCTACTCCTAGATAGTTGAAGAATGTTTTTAGTTGGCTGCTAGGGTAGAAGAGAAGTTAAAAAGAGGGCAAGAAAGACAAGGAAGAGGAAGAGGAAACACTAGTAGAGGAATAGGTTCAAGGAAGTCCTATGAGGATCAAGAAGATGCAAGTAAAAGCAAAGACCAAGTTGTTGATCAAAGAGGTGGATTTAAAGGATTTAGAGGAAGATTTGGTGGAAAAGTTAGAGGGTCATACACATTTTCAGGAAGATGTTATCATTGTAATAAATTTGGCCATCAAGCATGGAAGTGTCCAAAGAAACAAGCTTCTACTTCAACTGTTGGTGATAAAATAGTTCAACTAGTGCAAGAGGAAGATTGTGAGAGTGTTAAGTCTCCTAATCAGTTTGCTACTCCAGAAGTTGGAGAATCCTTGATGATTAGAAGATCACTCCTTAAAGCATCCAAGGAGAAGAATCCAACCCAAAGAACAATTTTCAAGACCACTTGCAAGTGCAAAGGAAAGGTATGTAAAGTTGTAATAGACTCTGGAAGTACTAATAACATGGTGTCTATTGAAGTGGTTGATAAACTTAAGTTGGAAAAGATACCAAATGAAACACCTTATAAAGTGTCTTGGTTGAATGAAAGTCAATATTTTTTGGTGAATGAGCAAGCTTGGGTTGAGTTTAATATTGGTGGATATAAGGACAAAATTCTTTGTGATGGTTTTCCTATGGATGTGTGCCACTTGTTGCTAGGATGACCATGGTAGTTTGATAGACATGCAATATATGATGGTAGAAACAATACTTATGAGATTGATAAGGATGGCATCTCTTTTACTTTGACTCCATTGGTAGAGGATGATAGAGGATAAGGTAAGGCATCCAAGGTGATAATGTTAGTTAAGAAAGAGTTTGTAAAGATAAAGGAAGAGGAGCCTAAGGAGTTTGTAGCCACTCCTACACTTGAGGTATCAAAATAGTAGACTTGAAGAGTGAAATGAACTTGGAAGGAAATGATATTGAGAAGGTCAAGGATGAATTAATTGTGGAGGTTCAAGAGTGGGTTGAGAACATAATGAGGTCATGATAGAAAGAGTGCTTGGTTTTTGGATTTCAAAAGAGGCTAGTGGGCAGCCAAATTCTGTCAAAAATAGAGGTTTGTAAACCTGATGAAACAAAGGTCCTAGGGGTAGAGAATATGAGAGAAGAGATGAACGGAAAAGGTGAAGATACTAAAGGTGAATTTCAAAGGTAGGTGGATAAGGACAAGAACATTGTGAAAGTGAAGAAGAAGATGGTTCATGGTGAAGATGGTAGAGGTATGTTTGCAACTACTCAAGAAGATTTAATATCATTTCCAAATGAAGAGAAGGTCAAAAAACATCCATCAAGAAGATTGTTCAAGTTGGAGCTATTTCTGGGTGGAACAAAGTTTACTACTACAAAGAACAATGCAAATTTTTAGTACCTAGCTCATTGGAAATGTTTACAAGGTGAAGGGACATTTGGAGATCAAAGTAATGATGTGGTCAACAATAATTTTGTGTTGCAGCATGGTACTCAAGGGAAGTGAGTTCTTTTTCTATATGTGCGTATGGTGTAGAGGCACCTAATCAATTTTTGTAAATATGGTCATATGATGGTTTTTAGGTTTTTTGAGTCTAATGTGATGTAATAAGGCCATAATAGACCATTTGAAATGTATTGAGTCATCTAGGGGTCGGTTATAGAAAGTTGTTAAGTTTTGTGTCAATTTTGCAAATGTTGTCATGTGCAAAAGTGCAAAAAATGCAAAAGATGGGAAGTTGAATAGTATTTGGTTTCAAATAGTTTTTGGGACCATTGAGTTTGGTTTTTTGTTGTTTAAAAATGTCCTAGAAACCTCGAGGAAGAGTTCTAGTGTTGTTTTTGAAGTTTGAACAATAAGATAACTTTGTTTTGTTTGCAATTTCTAGTAAATTTGTTGCTACAAGTTACTGTATGATTCCATATAGAGGAATATTGTTCTAAAGGCTATTTAAATTGATGGGTGCATGAATTGAATTCATTCTAGTTTTTATTTGGATTTTTTTCATAGAGTTTGGAGAATTTTATAAGCATTTTACTAACGGTCTAAAAACCCTATTTGAGGGTTTGAGGGTGAAAAAAATGTATTGTTGACCCATTCCACTAGTAGAATTTCTATAAAATTGGTGGAATGGGTGCATTTAGATAGGGATTAATTTTAATGTAGGTTTTAGGGGTAGTGATTAGGGTTTTATGACTTTTTGGCATTTCCCTAGTTGATATTTCATGAGTTTTTAGATGAAATTGATGGCTAGGGGTTCAGGTTTCACGAAACAACTTTGATAGACTATGGAAGTTGGTTTAGGAAGCATGTGTAAACCAAAATTGATGTGTTTGAGGTGTTTTTTAAGTGGTTTGAGGCCTAGAGTACAAAGTTTCAATAAACCCCTATGTGACAAGCCAAAATAGGCCTAAACAAGGGTTTAGTGGTTTGGTGAATTTGTAGGAGTTTCAATTGTTAAAAGTTATTAATTTAGACCTTAGGAAAATTGGTTGAGGTTTGGGAATGAATAATTTTGATTGGGAAGGTGTATGGTTTGTAGGTGCTTTGTAAAGTAGGGCTAATTAAGCCTAACTACAACATAGCAGTCAATTTTTGGAGGTGAAGGTATAAAACAACTATATACATAAAATAGATATGTTGAAGAATGCCATAAAGGGTATCTAGAATGACAATATTTTTATGGGTTGGAAGTATTTTTTTGAAAGATATGCTCAAATTTCACCATTTGGGATGCTACAAGAAGAATATGAAGGAATTGAGAAATAACACCAAGTTAGGGTTTTGAATGTTGAAGAATTGTTTGAGATAATTTGAATTGTGATTGTAAGACAAACTCCTCTCTACTATGCATCACAAATTTAACAAACATGATGATTCACCTAAGGCTGATTAGAAGAAATATAGATCTATGATTGGTGGATTGTTGTATCTAATTGCTACTAGACTGGATATCATACATGGAGTTTATCTTGTGGCTAGATTTCAAGAAGAACCTAAGGAAACACATGTTGGAGTTCTGAAGAGGATATTCAAATATTTAAAATGCACACCAGATTATGGCTTGTAGTATCCTAAGGATACTAATTTCACATTGAATGCTTATATAGATGCATACTAGGTTGGTTGTGTTGATGACAGGAAAAGTACAAGTGGTAGAGCATTCTTTCTTGGATGTAGACTAGTGTCATGGTTAATTAAGAATCCAGATTCAGTTTAATTATCCACTATAGAGGCTAAGTATATTGCAACAACAACATGTTGTAAACATTTTTGTGGGTGACACAGAAATTGAAAGGTATTAGAGTTGTATATGATGAGCATATACCTATCTTCTGTGATAATACAAGTGCAATTAAAATTTCAAAGATTCTTTTGATACACTCAAGGAAAAAACATATATCAATTAGGTATCACTTTTTGAGAGAGAAGGTTATGGAGAGTGAGGTAAAACTTGAGTATTTACCTACAAAAGACTAGATTGCTGACATATTTACTAAGTCTCTTCCTAAGAATACTTTTGAGTATCTATGAGAGAAGTTGGGCATTGCTTCCCCTCCTTTCTTAAACTAGATGCATATGGATATGCATCAATCTAGTGGATCTATGGATCTATCTCTTTTTTGGACTAATGTTGGTGGCTACCTCTTAGGGGTATTAGGTAGTGTCATGTGTTGTCATTGTGAAAAGTTGTTGAGTTGATTGGATGTACTCCTAGGGGGGGTATTCAGACCAAGTAGCTTGGTTCGGTGTCAAAGGGAGAGAAAATATGTAAAAAAAAATATCCTTTTCCATTGATGTCAAAGGGGGAGTGAGAATCATGTAAAAAAGTGCAAAGTATTAGAGGGAGAAAGTTGTGTATATTGTCTAATCATTATTATCAAATGGAAAGAGAATCGTTTAAGAGGGAGCGAGGGCATGAATGTTGTGTAGGCTATCTAATCTAAAAAAAGGAGAGGTAAGTGTGTATGTTGTTTTTGATGATTTTTCACATCTTTTGTTTCCATCAATGACAAAGGGGGAGATTGTTGCAAGTATAAAGTTGTTGTCATTGATGTCAATAGGATGTCTATAGACTAGTATCAACTATGTGTTGAGAAAGGTTGTTTCGTGATGAAGATGTTGAGGATATTGAGAAAATCATGAAAAAGAGGAAAACAGGTTATTGTAGGTTGTGTGCACGTACAATTGAGATAATGAGGAAGTTTTTTCAGTACATGGAGCTATCTTTATGTTGTTGTATAATTATTTGAGATGATGACTCTAGTAGTTTATTTCCAAGTGGCTTTGAGAAAATTTAATGAACAAAGAAAATAGTGTTGTACAAGTGTTCAAAATGTGCTCTGGGATCTACTCTGTATTTATTCTATGTTGATCCTATGCATGTGTGGATCTAATATGTTCAAGGTTGTTAGAGGCTACTATATTTAGAATTTGGGTTTTTGGATCATTGTACGAAGTGAGATATTTTCACTAGTGTGTGAACCAGTTTTTAAGTGTTATTTTCTGTGGCCTAGGAGAAATGTATTTTCTTCACATTTCTCCATTGTTTGGCTTTAGGTTGTGCAGATTTGGGAAGTTGTTTATAATGTTTGTACCTTTTAGTTTTCAAGGTTTCACTTCATTTCATACAGTAAGACATATGTTTCATGTGTCAATGTGCGAATAAAGTTTATTAGATGTTATGTGTCAAAGTATTTCTAAGTTTCCAGTGTGGATGAAGTATTTGTTGAATCTCAAGAGGTTCAAGGTTTATTCTAGATCGCATTCAAGTGAATTTTGTTGTCTAAAAGTTTTGGATTGATTTGAGGATGCGTGTACTTAATGTTTATGGTGTTTAACATGGGTATTGGCCAACATTGTGTTAACACTTCATACAAATTTTATTAAAGTGTGTTAAGATGTGTTGGAATCTATTTGGGTCATAATTATGGAGGTTTTTGGATCACCTTCATTCCTATCCACCATGGGAATGTTTTAGTGCTAACCTAATTTGAATTTAAAAGTGTAATAGATAGTTCCTAACCTTGAACAAGGTTTTCAAGGATGAGATTGCTATAAATAAGCATAATTTTTTTGTTAGATGCAAGGGAGAAGAAATATTGATGCAAGATATATGCAAGTGATGTGTGTGATGTGAATTTGAGCAGAGCAGTGCAAATTTGAATGTTAGAGTTCCTGAAGGTAGTGAGCTAAAGGAATCTTAAATCTTTTATGGAAGGCTACGAAAGTGTGTGAGAAATTGTGGTGGATTTCTTATTTCATTCAGAAGTATTCTTTTTGTAACACTTCCCTTCTATCTTCTTGTAACTCTTTCAGTGGTAGTAAGCCTTAGCTGTGAGCACTTTTGGATAGTGTAGCAATGGAAAAAGTATCCCTTTCTCACTTGATTTCTGAATGATTAATGTTAAAATAAACCTAATGTTACCTTGATCTAGTGTTGTAATGTGTTTTACACATTCACATTTAGTTTAGGGCCCTTTTAAGCTAAATTGACCTAATTTTTCCTTAATTTAATATTGTAAAGTGTATTCATTTGCACCTTCACATTAAATTTTGGGACCTTGTAAACTAAATGGAATTAATTATTCCTTATTTAGGGTGTTGTAAAGTGTATCCTAACACTTTCACACTAATGTCGGGTTTTATTAATTAATTTGGCTTCTTTATGCCTTATTTGGTCTTATTTTGCATTAACAAGCCTTAATTAATGCATTTTTATGAGGATAATTCCCACATAAATCAAGTAACCAATCAAAAATTAATGTTTTGGATTGTATGGCCCAGATTTAGTTATTTGGGATTCATACGTCACCTTGGGTGTATGAGTCCCACCTAAGTTTTGGGGCCTCGATTTGGATTTCACATTAATCTAAGAATTTCTTGAAAAATGTGTCCCAAAGCCTAGCCTAATGGGATTCATATGCCACTTCTGGCATATGATTCCCGTGTGGCTTGGTTTCTAGGAAATTTCTATTGATAATGTTGTTCCAATTTGGTTAGTGTTGATAGCCTTCATTCTATACATTTGTCAACTTCATTCTATAATATAAACATATCACCTTTCTTAAACTTTAAACAAGGTTATAAAATCAAGGGTTTGATATGCATATTTTAGGCCTATGTTGAACACTTTGTTTAAGGCATTTGTCAATAAGGCTACAATTTTTAATTGATTTATCTTTCTAGTGTGTTTGGACTTTTGTAAACTTGCAATATACAACACACTTTTATTCTTTTTGAATTGAGACTAATAGTAATTTTTTTGGTTGTATTGATGCACAACTTCATTCATGGTGAAAAAGGAAGGACCCTATTGCTCATATCAGATGGCACATTGCATATAAAATAGGAACAATTCTAGCTGGGTTATTGTTGACTGTATTAAAGGAGAGTGCTTCATATATGGTACATGATCAACACTCTCCTTCTTGGATTCTTCATATTACAAATTTCTCTAGGAATATTTCCCATGTTGTAGAATTTTTAAGAGATGAAAGGGGCATGTGTTCACATTGATGGGCTCCAAGCATGTGTTTCAATCATTGCAGAAGTTGTTGGAAAAGTTTCTTTCTTACAATCATTTTTGTGCAATATTGCAACTCATATTTTCAGTCTTGTGACTGAAAATAAAAATTATAATACTCTATTTCTAAGTTGTGACTAGAACACCTTTCTTTTATTAATAAAGTTCACCTATTTTTCCTTCTCAATGGATGTCTTATTGGATTGATGTGTATTTATATGTTTTATGTTTAAATACTCAAATATCAGTCAATTAAAATGACTAAATATACTACTAATTGACATCAATTAAAAATGATATTGATTAAATATATTACCAATTGAAAAAAAATAGTAAACAGTGAATAAATATGACTAGATATATGACCGGTGAAATGAGTGAATAAAAATGACTAAATATACTACCAAATTGATTAAAATGATGATTAAAATTAATGAATAAATACACTACCAATGCATAGAAATTAGTGAATAAAAATGACTAAATAATTGACCAGTTAATAACAATCAATGACAAAATATATCAATGAATTAAAAAATGACTAAATAAGTGACCAGATTACAACAATCAATGACTAAATCAACAACTAAATAAGTGACCTGATTAAATATATCAGTGAATAAAAAATGACTAAATAAGTGACCATATTACAAAAATTAATGACTAAATCAATGACTAAATATAACAGTAAAAAAATGACTAAATAAGTGACTAGATTATAGTAATCAATGACTAAATCAATGACTAAATATACTACCAAATCGATCAATCAAATAGCCAATAAATGACTAAAAATGGTTTTTTCATCAATCTGGTCATGTTATAAATGACTGGCAGTAAACTACTAATGGTCATGTGACTAAGTTTAGTCATTTAAAAGCAACTTTTAGTAGTTTTTTCAGTCATATATTCCTATTTATGTACTAGTGTCCTCACTGTGGTTTTTCCCTCATTGGGTTTTCCACATAAATTTGGTGTTGACTTGTGTATGGTGTTGTTATTTTAGTTTCTATTATTTTCATTTCATGATTAATCACATTAACTTAATAAGGGTTTATTGAATGCATGTGGGTCTGATTATTGTTGAGGGTTTTGATGTTTTAATTTGGTACAACTGATTCACCCCACCTCTCTCAATTGTCTTGTTCATTCAACACTATGGCCTTGTGACTGGGTTGGAATGACATAGTGTTAGGACTCTAACCAATCCACTAGGAGGGATAGTTGTTAAAGGTTTGATTGCTTCACTTGTGAGATTTCATTTTATGGCATTGTGATGTAGAGTGATCTATTAAAAAACATTTCCTACATCTAAAAGTATTTTTTTTTGTAATCTAACAGTTTCTTCCAATAATTTTACCAACCCTCTATAATATCTCTACAAGGATACCATTAGATAAATCCATTTCAACACATAAGTGTAGACAATGTTGGTTGCTTCCAATGAATCAATTAGATCTTGCCAGATACCTATGAGTTTTCCAAAATCAATTCTCAAATACCTGTAAGATAAGTGGAAAAAAATGAGATGTAGCACCAATTTCTTTATCTCCTACCCTTTGGGCTCTGCGAAACTCGAGAGGGTGGTCCCACAATGTAAAATATTTGACTCTTCTAAATAATTGGCATATACATTGCATAGATAAGTAGATATATTATCATGAAAGGTTAGGTAGATGAAATCCTTCAAGAAATTGGCATTTCCTTGAAAGACTTACAAATCTATAACCAAGAATACAAACAACACCAACCACCACAAATAATAGATTGATCAAAAAGTTATTTAAATTAATGTTCTCAAGTTGAGTGACCAGAATCCTAAAAGGTGCTCATAATAACTATGATTAGTGCCATTATCTATGGGCTAAGATTTGACATAATATTGAAATGAAAGGTACATTTAATCCTAAAAACAAACGATCTTAGTGAAATTACTTTTCAATTCACCCATTTATAATCAAATCTTAATACTACTTATCAAATCCAATTGTTTTGCACATGAATTTATGATCAAATCTAAGCATTTTAACTGATTCTTTGAACTGGAGCTAAAATTAAAGCGTATACCAAATATTAACAGTGATGACAATTAATGAAATGATCTTTGATCAACATTTTCATTAATAACTTGAGTACAAATTAAAATTGGAGACACTACAAACTACAAAAAATTTCAATATCATTCTGACATGCCCAAAAACCATACATTTGACAAAACTTACTATCTAGACTCAAATAATTAGATAAAGTATCCTAACATATTTTCTCTGTATTCTTCAATTACACTATTCAACTCTAGAATTCAATAAAAAACCTACACAAATGGCCCTGAATTCCCTTTTAAAGAATAAGGGAGCAAAAAGAAGCTTCATGCCAAATGTACATGTCACATTCTAATTGGACCACTATAATACATATTCCCTGATTTAGTTATATTTACATCTCTAATTGGAGGGAATACATATGAGGAAAAGACTGTTTGTGTTTGTTGTGAGTAACAACCCCGCCTTCTAAAATTCAAATGTTCAAAAGAATAATATTATATAAGTTGTAGCACGTCCAAGTCATTAGGAAAAATGACAAAATTTGCAAAGGTAGGAAAAGAAAAAAAAATCCCAATCAGCATCCACATCATCAATACTTAATATTTTCTTGTGGAACCTTTAGTTTGGAGACACATACTTTATACATTTCAACTTCAAAGGTCATACTTGACAACACTTGATCGAGTATAAGTGTTGCATTTCAAATTTTCTAATCCAATCCATCCATAAACATCATCTTTCATTGCTCATACTCCTCTTCAGATGGCCAATCAAAATGAATAATTCCATCCATCTTCTTTCTATAAGGAGCATATTTTGTCATCACTGAATTAGCTTCCTTGTCAAATTCTTCGAGAAAGCTAATAATGAAAGATAACTTTTCCAAAGTATATTTTATTATATCAATATTAACATCTTCACAAATGAACTGTGTTTGAGTAAAAATTGTGGTGTCCACCTAGTCCTTCCACATCTGTAAAAGCTTCACTTCATCATGGGCTTGTAGAATGTCAAGCAACAGTGTCAATTCTACCTGATCATACTTGATATTTAACTCTTTTATTTTCTACTCTAATGGAATGGCATACCCATGGAATGGTTGTTCCCTAACATCATAAACAAACCTAAGAGTATGGTTCCTAATTCTCCATATCTCTTAGAAATCTTCATTTCTTTCAACATCAAAGAGTATTTAGAGTGAACATTATTCAATCTACCTTGAATTTTCTTGTTGAGGTTCCTTAAAATAGTGTGAACAATTCTAGAACTGTTCTTATGCATCATGACTTGTGTTTCCTCAAGTATTTTCTTATATTACTCAACTTGTTGAAATAGTTGTTGTTTTGTGGGTTCATTAGATGGAGCTTCCTTTGATGTACTCAAATTCTCTATTACAATGGGTTCTTGGCCCATGTTGTAAGGAACAATTGACAAGGATTGTTTAGGTGGATGAGCTTGGGGATGAGTCATAGGAGAAATGGGAGAAGTATGGATTGAACTAGCAATCCATTGAGACTTCAACATCTCCACTTGTTGTTTCCAAAACTCTCACTCTATTTCAAGCTCGACTACTCTCTATTGACTCTTGTTGTACTCATCTAGAATATCATGATATTTTCTTCTAAATGTGTCCATGTCACTAGTGAGATGCTCAACTATTGCTTTAGTGAATTTAGCAACATTTATGGTCATATCAACATATTCTAATGTTGGAGTATCTACAATTCTTTTCACAATCAAGCTTCCACTAAAATTTGATACCTCTGCAACTTTAGGTTTCCTTGAACTAAGAGAGATTTACCATATTGCTAGAGCATCCCATTCATGGCTAAATGCAGATCTGTAAAGTGACAAGCTGGCTTCTTCTTTAGTTTCAAATATTTGCTTATTATCCCTCCTTATTGTATCAAATACCACTACATCAACAATCTCCCATTTAGGAAATTAAAAAAAATCCACTTTTTCACACTAGTTCCCTTCCTTCCTGAAGTGTAATATTTTTAAACTATTTTCTCATTTCTTGCATCACATTGGCTTGAACAACATTTTCAATAAATTTGGGATGTATACTTCTTTACATAGTAACCTTCTCTGCATATTCTCCAAACTGTTCTCTCCATATAAAATCTTTAAATGTTGGGGATTCAATAAATGAATCATCAGCCATGAAGTCTTTGTAGGCTTCCTTCCTCATATCAACAATATTTCCCACTCCACTTAGTTCTTCTTTTCCCAATCTTAGGATACTTGTCCTTGATCTCGATGCAACTTCCCTTAGAGGAGAAGGAATCCCTCGCTGCATATCTTCAAGGGTGATCACAATATCATCTTCATATTTAGGGTAATCAGCTACCATGATCATCTCAACCCTTAGTTTCTTGACTGGTGCCTGCTCTAAGGGAGGAGAACCTCTTGGAGGGGAACCAATGTCAATTATAGTAGAACAGGATCGCTTAGGAGGAAATGAAGTTGATCCAATTGGAGAGGATGGATTTTCATCCTTCTATCCAATAGGGGTTTGCTCTATCTACACGCTTTTGATTATCTCGTTCTTCCTAGTATACACCCAGATCTCTTTAGGTGGATAATAGATGGTTCTTCTTATTTTTCCAAAGTTTTTACTTTATCTTTGACTATCTCATGTGATCTCAACACACCCACCACACTTTCAAAGTTTTCCAATGCATAATTTACCTTGTTCCATTCCCTTTTAATGTTGGGCAGAGGATCATAAGTCAGATCTTACTTCTAAATATTAGTCACCATCTTGTCAAAAGAAAGATATAATTCTTTTCTTTACTCCTACACATGGAAATCAAAAATGTTTCTAATAACATCCTCCGGGTAGTAGAAATTATGAAAAAATACACCCAATGACCTCTTTGATTTTACTTCATGGATGAATCCTTCTGGGTCATGGTTTCTAGGGATAGTTGACCTTAATTTGTAAGGCTTGAGGACTTCCATTGAAGGATTTCATTTTCCTTTTAACAACACAAAATCTGCAAATGCAGTATACTCAGGGAAGAATGAACCCTTCTTACTTTCTAGTAAGTGGCACTCCCAGGTTCGTGCTAACTATCTCATGACCTCTATGAATCCAATCCTAAGGTGTACATCCCTTGGCAGCACAAAATGATAGACAAAAGTCCCATATACCCTGAATATAGTTCTATCTCAGTATGCAATGATATCTCCCCAATTATGGGTTATATTCAGTTCAGGCCTCCTTTCCATAGGCCTTAGGAAGTCATGAATCTCTCTAGGGATTCTTGGAGGATCAATAACCAATATTCTTCTGAGCTTAGATGCAAAGAAATTATGATACACCACATAATAATACTTATGGTCATCCATGTCCAAAATGTGGGTCCAACATTGGACAAACTTGTAACTCAACATCACCTTGAACCTTCCTCAAAGACATATCTTCACCAAAATACTTGTCTTTCTTGTATAAAATCATATGCATTAAAAGTGAAAACCACCATAATTTTACCCATTGTTCACCTTCCTTAAGATCAACTAGGCACCTGTGCATGTTCTCTACTAGGTAGGTGGAAAAATCATAGACCACATTAAAAGATGAATATTGAATATGGCTAGCCATGTATAGATATTCATTTGGTGTTGTCTCAAGTGCATCAAAGCCAATAATTTGAAACAAAGAACAAACAATTTTCCTGAAGTAATGGGTGAAATAATTCAGAGGGAAGGGTTGTTTCTCATCTTTTCCAATCTTAATTTTCTTCCTATTCTTCCTAGTTCCAATAGAAGCATAGTGCATTGGCAAAAATGTAGTTCAGAACACAACTTTAGTGTTATCATATTCCCTTTTGAAAGTATCAAGGTCAATGGGAATCATATCCTTGCTCTATTCCTATAGTTTGAAAACTTTTGCAATCTCCTCCTTAGTAATGCTGATAACTTCAATACAATTACAAGCCCTTACAATTCTAGACACAGGATCATACCTAGCTATAATATCTTTGAGAAAATCCACATCCACTTCCTTTTTCCATTAGATGAAATTGTACATGTGTCATCCTTTTGTAGACCTCGCACGTCTCCCATCGATCATTAAATTAATGTTGTGAGGTGTATGATAGATGGATGGGATTTATCCTTGCAAAAGACTCATGAACCGTTGATCTTGGAAGTACTAGGCATCAGACATAATGCAAATAGAATGGACCCCACCATGGAAAAGGCACGCATCACTCAATCGCAGACCTCTCACACCTTCTTGCGGTCACTCTTCAACTCCTACACAGTGTGCAATAGATGGTCAAGATCTTGTCTTCGTATCGAACGAATGGTATTTTTTGCACATGTCGACAAGGGTAGTTTTTAAAATGGGGCCAACACTAGGCCGATAGGTTTTGATACTCAAGGTGGACATTTTATAAAGGCATATTTATAATATTTTCAACCTAACTTAGACATTATTTGAAATGATGACATAGAACCGGGAAACCAACATACCCAAGTGAAAGGTTCCGGTAAAATGATGTTTGCAATGACTCAAGTTGTGACTTGACCAACCGGTGACTGGGTAGAGTAGTTCAACCTAAAATTAGAATTCTCAAAGTTTAAAACATGAAAAAAATGAAGGTGAGGATACATAGTTCAAACCCTAAACCCTTCCAATGGGAAAGTATGTGACATGTTACTACCAAGCAAAGAATGAGCTCAAAATCTCAAAAAATTTAGGAGCTCCATCAAACAAGTAGATCTTTGATAACTAATTGTATCTTCTATGATGTGATACTTACCTAAGCCATTACCTATAGCTTGTGAACAATCTAATTCCCAAAATTGAAGAGGAAGGTAAGGTAATCAAATAAAAAAATAGGCTAAAGAGAAGGATTTCATGCTTGGATCAAATGAAGGGAACCATAGTTTTATGCATAAGAAGTTTCCTTGAAAGATCCATGACCCATTTTTTAACACCATTTTTTTGTCTTCAAGAAATTCAAATTCCAAAATTAAAAAACCTTTTGCACAAGGGTGAATTCAAATCTCATCCTCCATGAATTATTTCCAATTTTTGGACATCCAAGTGTGAAGATTGCACAACTTAGGAATTTTTTTTCTAAATTTTCTTGAATGAGATCTAATGATTTTGTAATTGTTCCTCTTGATCACAAACAAGCATATTCAAATGGACCTTTGAAATAGTACCTAAGCGATGAACAAGAATGGGTGTGCCCTGAGCAAAGTCACCAAGAATGGAGGGAGAGCTTACCATAGGAGAGACTAACGGCTAAGATTGAAGATTCCTATATTCAAAAAAATTCTCACTAAGGCCCAAAGCTTTCTTGAAGTTAAGGTCACAATTTTCATCCCTACATCATTTTGAATCTATTGTGAATCATTGCATAGGGTTTGGATGTTGCAGAAAAGGCATAATAGAGGGGTGCAAAAAGAGCAGACCATAGAGTGTGCCACTCCTTTATATTATAATATATAAAAATATATAATACATAATCTATATATAATAATAATAATATGTGCGAATGTAATTGATTTTTTTAAAACTAATATATTATAATATATATTATATACTATTTATATATTAAAATATAATATATGATAATTTATATTTTATTATAACATATGATTATGTCATAGAAAAAAGGACCCTTTGCTTGACATGGGATTAATTCATGATAAAATGGACATAATGACACCTTGATTTAGGTGTTGTGAGACATTTTATGCATCCACACTAGGTCTTGGGTCCTTATAAATTGAATAACATGCTTTCAACGACATCTTGTAAAGGTGTTGTAAAGTCTGGTAATGGAATTTTAGGCTTCTCTATACTCAATAAACTTATTTCTCCCTAATTCAACATTATAAAATGTATTTAACTACATCATCACATCAATCTAGAAGGTTTTTGAATTAAACTTGCTAATAAACTAGTGTTGTAATGTGTCTTGCACATTCACATTAGTTCTTATGCCTTCCTAGGCTATGTGGACCTCATTTTAGTGTTGTAAAGTGTATTTAATCACACTTTCACATTAATTTATATGTCCCAAGTCCTATTTGACATTGAAATCATCACTAATAGTCCCATATTAACCCATATTGTGCATCTTGAGGCCTAAATTGATCAAATACCTAACAAAATTGCATTTTAAACCTTTTTCCTTGTCTCCTGGCATCCTAGATATCAGATTGGCCCTTGTGCGACACATTTTACATGCATGGTGAATCAATCCCATCCAAGTGGGACCCATTCACCATGTGTGGCGAATGAGTTCCATTTGGCTCAATTTTGATCTTTGGGCAAGAAAAAAGTGAAATTTGAGTTTAATATTACATCATGTCGACCTATGATGAGGTATTAACAGGTAAAAGAGATGAATTTCCTATAAATATAATTCTTTTAACTCATTTTCACGTCTCTCTTATCTCTTAACATTCATTTCTCCATCATTCTTCTATCTCAAGTCAAGCAACTTAGAGTTTTATCATTTTAAGACATTAAGAAAGTTCCTAAAGACATTCAAGGGTTGAATCGTCCTCCATTGCTATAGAAATACAAGATAAAACATCATGGAAAGGTAATAAATTCCATTATTTCATGTTTCATTCCATTATTTCATCATTTTGGTTTAATTTCCTAAAAGGGGTTTGACCAAGGCAAACCCCCATGCCCTAACATTCAACATCTCTCTTCCTTGTCTTGTGTGTTTGCAAACTTAGGACTCTTGGAAGCTTAAAAATCATTGAAAATCAAGTTGCAAGGTTTCTCAAGTCTTCTCTTCATTCAAAGAGTCAAAATATCAACAAAAACTCATTTTTAGATCTGTAGATCAGAGCTTTGAAAGTGGACACCTGTAGGAAGTCAAAGTGCAGATCGGAACCTCTAAAATCCAATTTTGAAAATCCAAAAATTAAAAATTGGATTCATTCACCATGAGTGAAAAATGTGTTCCAATTCCAAGTCAATTTTGTGTTTTCTACATTTTCTAATACCCTTTTGTCAAAAATGAGTCTTGGCTCAGTTTCGGAGAACTGCGACTGATTCTGCCAGAATGGTGAATGAGTCCCTCCAGGATTGAAAATAAGCATCAAAAATGTTTTAGAATTAATTTCTAGTCTCCTTCAACCTTTTAGATGCACACTTCAAGTTTCATTAATTTTTGTTTAGCTTTGCATCCATTTCTAGTTCATTGTTGCATTACACAAAGTGTTTTCAAGCATCACTTGTTTCTTAAGTTTTGCATTTATAATCAGTCATTTAGATCACTTAATTGCACTTAGTTCATTAAATTTAGGCATAATAACATCCTACATTACATAATTTGAATGAAACCTTTATCTTTTTTGGCCCTACTCTCTCCTTTTAGGTGAAAAACCCTAGAAGAGTTAGCGAGTCTTATGGTGCCAAAAATCTACAGTTCATTTTGGTGAACTTGATTTTTCAAACACTTGCTTGTCTGATTTTGGAGTCTTTCACCATAGATCTAGCCTTGCATCGGTCTTGCATTATGGTTTCAATTATTTCCTTTGTATGCTAGGTTTCACATTTTGCATTCATAAAAAAGTGCATTTAGGTTGCATTTTTGACATCTAATTTCATGTAACTTTTTTGAAATTCTGCATTTTTCATTTAGGTCTACATCATAGAACACAGAAACCATCAAAATGAGTCAAAAATTTTGAAAATTTTGAGAAAAGTCAATACTGGGACTCATTCACCACCTTGGGCGAATTAGTCCCTTTGGACCCCTAAACCTACATTTTACAGAACTCAGAACTCTATTTTTAAGCTTTTGTTTGGCACCTTAACCTACCTATATCAGTTAGTTGCATTTTTTTAGCATGCATTTCACTAGATCTCACTTAAAATAGCTCATTTCATGCATTGTTTCAATTTGCATTTACATTTTTCATGTCATTTTCCAATTAGTGCATAGTGTAATCAGACCATTACCTTGTTTCATATCTGAAAATTGCATTTCATTTTAAGTCATTGCATTGCACTTTATTTACTTTCTCATGTTACTATGTGTTCTCTTAAAGCATTCCATGTTTCCAGAATAGCAAGTGGGTTGTATGATTCTATTTTTCATGAACATAATCTAGGACAACAAAGAAAAATATTTAATAAACATTTTGCATACCCTTCTAGTACCTATCAGATTTGCAAGAATATAATAAGACAAGAGGATGCAAGTGTTGATAATCATCACACTCATACTTTTTCTTCTCTTGATACCTCTCTTATTAGTGACAAAAGTATTTTGGTGAAAGGAGCTACAAGTACTGTAGGTCTTTATTGTCCCTCTCCTCTTAAGCCTTTGGAAGACACCAGAAAAGAAGAAGATGAAAATATAGAAAAATTCTTGAATACCACCTTCCCTAACCTCCATAACCATGATGATAAAAATTTTCTATCTCCTAATATCCCTCCTCAATTTCAAGAGGATAGGTTGGTATTAGAAGACATCCCTATAATGAGTCATGAGAATATTGAATCTCCCTTCCCTAATGCCCCTCCCATTTGGGATAATCTATTTGAAAACCACAGTGATCCTTCTCTTGATGCCTCCCTCACTTGTCATGAATCCACTTTACACACTTCAAACTTGGATGAATATATTACAATCTCTCCTAGTAGATTAGATAACAAAGCACATGAGAATGAGACCTTAACAACAATAGACACTCAATTAACACAGGTTCTCATAATCATCCCCCTCTTGAAACTCCTATCATTGATCATTATCCTATTAGTGATGAAGTCATTTTGGAAGAACCTAGCCCTACTTGTCAAGAATATGTGGCTTGTTGTTCTCCTAAAATCTCTACTTGTAGGGAGAATATCTTGGTGCTACAAAACGACAACAATCATAAAGTATCTTCCTTCCATAAACAAGTTGTTCTTGATTGCCCATCCTTAGAGGTTCAAAAAACCATGACCACTAAGGTGATGAATGTGTAAGTGTCCATTAGATCCCCTTCGATCACTAGACCTCATACATACCTCATAGGACATCCTAACAACCCTCTAATTCTCTACCCCCCTTCACACAAACAAGAAACTAAAAATAAACTTGAAGTTATCCTTTACCCACCTCAGAATAATGTATCACAACAGCTATGTTATAATATTATTGCTCATACATATAACAATCAAAATAATCCACAACTGCTGCAACCAACCCCAATCCCTTTACCTTTACCCAATCTTCCTAGTGCTCCTTGTTACATCCCAAACACAAAGGAGTATGATCTTGTTGAAAAATTAAAGAATACTCTTGCAAAGATTTCCCTTTAGGATTTACTTCACAACTCACCAAATTACCACACTATTGTTTAAACAGTCTTACAACAAATTATAGTTCCTCCTAGTACAACTCCAAATGATGTGGTAGATTTAATCCATAACAGGAATCTTGACATTACTTTCCATCAACACGAGCTCCCTTCCTTTATAGTTGTGAAAAAAAAAGCTTTCATGATCATCGCTCAATACAACATAAAAAGGATAAAGAGAACTCTTATTGATGTTTTTTATGCTCTCAATGTGTGTAGTATGAGTCTTTTGGATAGGCTTGGCATTGATAAATCAACCATTTGACCTGATTCTCTATCTATTACAGGATCTGAAAATGTCACAAAGAAACTACTAGGGGTAAGCATTATACCTCTTACCACTAGAGTGGTCACCTTAAATACACCAATCGATGTCATGCCTTATGTACTTTCATGCAATCTTATCTTAGGCAAAGAGTGGATTCATGCCATGAATGGTGTGCCCTCCACTCTTTGTTGCAAAATTAAATACATTTACAACAACAAAGAATACACCCTTGACACTAACCCTGAACCTTATAGTGTCTGAAAACTTGAAAAAATGAAAGAGAACCCCTTGAACACATTAACACCAACCACACAAGTGGAACTTACACAAAAAAATGAAAAACATATTGAACATCACACAACATTATTGGATGATGATTGGGGTTCCTTGGATTTTGAGCATGACTTCACAAGAGAATACAAAACTGTCCACAAAGATTCAAATATGGGAAAAGACACAACAATAACATTGTCAACATGAACTTCAGAAAACCTTTCGAAAACATCCACCACAACCACTTTAGACAAAGAAGAAAACTACACAACAACCTTTGATGAACACAATAAAGAACAATCACCTGATCCAAAAGCCATGAAAATTCTTTATGGAAAAGGTTTTGAGCTTATGAAATAGCTTGGATATAGTGGAAAAGGATATAGTTCTAACAAACAAGGTATCCACAACCCTATATACCCCCTCACAAAACAAAAAACTCATGGTCTCAGTTATTTCCTTGTAATAGAAATTTCCACACCTTCACCCAACATCAACAATCTCAAACAAAAAACTCCTAAATCATCTTCAAAAACTAGTGTTATTGAACATCATCCTTCACGTAATGTTAGTTTCATCTCACAAAATAATCATGATTTGAATTCGTTAGATTTTATATCTTCCTATGGAGAAAAAAAAATCTCACAATCTCAAGAGTCTTCTATAAGTATGACATTTACTACTAAGCAATGTCTCTTTGACACCAATCACAAAACCACCTTCTACCATTGATCAAGAGGGTATCTTGTCGAGACTCCTCCAAGATCATTTGATCTCTCTTCGTCCTAGAATTCGAAATAAATTTTCTTACAAGACTTCATATTGTGCCTATCATAGAGTTCATGGTCACTCCACTAATGAATGTAATTCCTTGAGACATAAAATACAACATTTTTAGTAGTTTGCTATACTTCCCTATGTTGGGGCACCTCATTCCTCTAAATGCTATTGATTTTCACTCTAGCATACATTTCACCAAAAAAATTGGCTCACCTTTGTCCTACACTAAGTGGGAGCAAGGGGTTCGCTAGCCTTGTCCTCGTATGTCACTTGTGGTCACCTTCTTTGGCTATTCATTAACTTTTCATGAACACATTAGAGCAAGCTTGGGATGTGGACGACATGCCTTAAGTTGGCTTGCATATGAAATTTCCCCTTTTTCATGGTGTAGCTTATCGAAAACATCTAACTTGGCACAGGACTTTCTGAGTAATCTCTCATGTTCTCTCCTTCTACTTTAAAGCAATTTCTCACAATACGGGTGCTTGCAACTACTTTAAAGTGGTGGCATACATCACCACTCACTTTTCATTGTGTGATTTTCTTTTTCTTGTGATTTCCTCTCTTGGACACATTAGGTACAATGTTCCCTAGGATGAGACCTTGCACTTATCCTCTCTTGGAGACATTGCACATGATGTTCCCTAAGATGAGACATTGCACAATTAAGCAAAATCCCTTTGAACAATCCTTACACTATTTTGTATTAACAATGTCTCTGAGTGTCAAGCATAAGTTAAGTTTTTCTTACCTCATAGAGCGCAAAAATCAGTTTCCTTTGTGGCACCTTACTAAAGTTATTAGGAGGTATAACTTTGATATCATTGAGCGTGAATCCCATCCAACGACATGACTTTCCCCATATCCACCTTTGTGTTTGTGAGTTCATACCAACTAGCGTATGTTTCTCACCTTTTTGGGATTTCTCACCTGATAGATAATCAGAAGTTCTATGGCCCTAGAGTGAGTATGTTGTGGACTTCTCACCCCACAAACGACCTAAAGTTCTATGGCCCTAGAGTGAGTACATATTTTCCACCCCATTTTTCTTTCCTTTAGTTCTTTCCATTGCATGATTATGTATCTTGATTGTTTGAATTACAATCTTGGATCTTGAGGGCTTGCACAACCTCCTTGATTTTTTTCATTCTTTTTCATCTCCATTTGTACACTCGGATATCTCTTGAATGTCTCCTTTAATGTGAGTTTGAAGTAAATTCATCCTCTCACTAAAGTGGGGGATAAATGTGTCATAGAAAAAAGGACCCTTTGCTTGGCATAGGATTAATTCATGGTAAAATGGACTTAATGAGGCCTTGATTTAGGTGTTGTGAGGCATTTTATGCATTCGCACTAGGTCTTGGGCCCTTATAAATTGAATAACATGCTTTTAATGACATCTTGTAAAGGTGTCGTAAAGTCTTATAATGGTATTTCATGCTTCTCTAGACTCAATAAACTCATTTCTCCCTAATTCAACATTATAAAATGTATTTAACTACATCATCACATAAATATAGAAGTTTTTTGAATTAAACTTAGTGATAAACAAGTGTTGTAATGTGTCTTGCACATTCACATTGGTTCTTGTGCCCTCCTAAGCTATGTGGACCTCATTTTAGTATTGTAAAGTGTATTTAATCACACTTTCACATTTATTTATGTTTCCCAAACCCTATTTGATATTCACATCATCACTAATAGTCCCATATTGACCCATATTGTGCATCCTAAGGCCTAAATTGATCAAATACCCCAAAAAGTTGCATTTTAAGCCTTATTTCCTTATCTCCTAGCATCCTAGCTATTAGATTGGTCCATGTAGGACCCACTCACCATGCATGGTGAATCAATCCCATCCAGGTGAGATGCATTCTCTGTGTGGTGAATGAGTCCCATTTGGCTCTATTTTGATCTTTGAGAAGGAAAAAGGTGAAATTTGAGTTTAATATTGCATCATGTTAGCCTGTGATGAGGTATTAACAAGTAAAATAGATGAATTTCCTATAAATATAAGCATTTTAACTCATTTTCACATTTCTCTTATCTCTTATAATTCATTCATGCATCATTCTTCTATCTCAAGTCAAGCAACTTGGGGTTTTATCATTGCAACACATCAAGAAAGTTCCTAAAGACATTCAAGGGTTGAATCTTCCTCCATTTCTATAGAAATCCAAAATCAAAGATCATGGAAAGTTAATCAATTCCATTATTGGATGTTTCATTTCATTCTATCATCATTTTGGTTTAATTACCTAAAAGGGGTTTGACCAAGGCAAACCTCCATGCCCTAACATTCAACATCTCTCTTTCTTTTATTTTGTGTTTGCAGATTTAGGACTCTTGGAAGCTTAAAAATAATTGAAGATCAAGTTGCAAGGTTGATCAAGTCTTCTCTTCATTAAAAATTAAAAATATTAACAAAAACTCAATTTTAGACTCGTAAATCAGAGTTTCAAAAGAAGACACATATAGGAAGTCAAAGTGCAAATCGGAAGCTCCAGAATCCACTTTTGAAAATCCAAAAAATTAAAAAAGTGGACTCAATCACCATGAGTGGCAAATGAGCCCCACTTCTAGGTTATTTTTAGGTTTTTTGCATTTTCTGATACGCTTTGGTTGGAAATAGGTCTTAACTCAGTTTGGTAGAACTGGGACTGATTCTCCCAGAATGGTGAATGAGTCCCCCTATGCTTGAAAATTAGCATCAACAGTGTTTTAGAAGAAATTTTAAGTCTCCTTCAAGCTTTCAGGTGCACACTTCAAGTTTCATTCATTTTTGTTTAGCTTTGCATTCATTTCTAGTTCATTGTTGCATTACACAATGTGTTTTCAAGCATCACTTGTTTCTTAAGTTTTTGCATTTATAATCAGTCATTTAGATAACTTAATTGCACTTATTTCATTACATTTAGGAATAATAACATCCTACATTACTTAATTTGATTGAAACCTTTAGCTTCTTTTCCCTACTCTCTCCTTTTAGGTGAAAAACCCTAGAAGAGTTAGCGAGTCTTATGGTGCCAAAATTCTACGGATCAATGATTTATAAAAATATGATATATATAATAATATATATATGGAGGGAAATGGTCGTGGAGATGTGATCTTGGCCGTAGGCAAAGAAATTCTATGAGGCACTTAATGTAGGTGTTTATAAACTTGGTGAGCATAAGAAATATAATTCAAACCCAATCTTTCCTTTGTCACCCTTTGCCCCTCCTTTACTTAATGCATCTTCCTAATAGCATAACCCTCTCTCTTTCTAATGATCAAAGAATAATAATTAGATCTCTTTTTGTGGTGTGATTAGGGACAAGGAATAATTTTTGCAGGATCATGCCCTAATTTGTAGGTTTACCAAAACTTGGTTGATATTAAATGATCTACATGCATTGATTGTCAAATACTAGAAAGATGGCATGGATGAAGAGTTTAAAATTTACCCCTATGCAAGATGGTTTTTCATTCTAGAACTTCTCCCATGAGGATAAGAAAAGGTGCTGGAAAATGGGCCATGGAGTTTCAATAGAGATTTATTGTGCTTAAAACTTTGATTCCCATCCTTCGATCCTAGATCTAAGACTTTGTCAACTGTATAAATTTGTTGGTATGTTTACCATATATCCCATTATAATTTTTGGAACTTGATAGCTTATAGGCCATTGGTAATGGTTTAGGAAAGTATTATTGCACATCTAAGAAAATAATAAACTATGAAAGCTCCACCTACACTTGTCTATGCATTGAAATGGATTTATCAAAAGGTCTTCCTTTAGAGATCTCATTGAAGGTGGGAAAGAGATTTGGAGGAAACTGATAGATTACAAAAAAAAAAAATAGATGCAATTTTTTTTTTTGATGGATCATGCTACCTATGTAATGCAAAAATATGTTATTGCATAACCAGGGTGCACTCACCTCCTTAGGTAAGCCTGCCTAGTGGATTGGGGAAGAGCCTCACCATTAGGTAATTAATCAATTTATACAAAATGACATAGTAACTTCTCATCCTCAATCAATAGCTACTTCAAAGACAATGCAACCACTTTCTTGCAATTCCAAAGATTTAGTTGTGGGAGTCCCACATGGTGTTGAATGCAAAAGACAACTGAGAGGGGGGTGAATTAGTTCTACATGAAAACATAAAAACCTTTATTAACATTTAGATTTATATTATTCCTTAAATCCTTAACAACCATTAAACCCTTATCATGCATTAGAAGAATGTAAACATTAGAAATAGTAATGCAAACACATCCAAACACATGAGATCTCCAAACTTATGTCAAAAAAGTGAAAGGAAAAACCACGGTGAAAACTAGCTCACATTATAAAGTAATCACAACACCTAATAGAATAGGCTCACTACCAGAGGCCTCACTATCCAAAAGAAAGAAGGGATCACTACAAGCACTCACTACCAGATTACAAAAAAGAACAAAGAAGAATGTTACAATGATAAATTCATCTCAAAGAAATATAAAGATCCACCATAGCATCACAAGTACATTCACAACCTCTCTGAATAATGTAGACACCTTCTACTTACTACATCCAATAGTCTAACACATTAATGCTTGCATTGCATTTCACACTTTCACACTTCACTCCTTGATTCTCCATCAACTCAACATTCATTATACCATCCTCAACCTTGAAAATAATTGACAAGGTCAGCTAAGCACCTCAACCATGTAATTTAAAATTAGGTCACCACTAAGCATTCTTGTGGTGGAAAGGAATGAAAGTGGATGACATCACACCTTAACTTTGTTGGTCTATTTTCCAGCAAAACCTTGAAATTCTCTAAAGGGTAGCCAACCCTTATGGTTAAGAATCTACAAGGCTAATAGTCAACGCAATGAGTAAAGGATTCTAAGGTCTTTAATCCTATAATTTATGGTCTATGGGACATAGGAGGGTGCTCCTTATTGTGTTCAAGTGAGATATGTATAGTTGATAACACATTTATACACATATTGATTCCTACTAATTGCAAATAAATGTAATTCACTAAAGATTTGGCAAACCTTTTAGTAAATGATTATCTACTTGCTAGGAATCAGGAGTACTTCAAACTCATACTTCATAATTGAAATATTTTTCAATGAATTTTGTTCTCATTTTAAATCCATGGCCATGCATTCCAATAGCTCATTTGCATGCAAGATTATCTAAAAAATAGACCGGTCCTTCATCAATTGGGACAATGGAGTCAAATATGAAAGAACTAGTAATATATAAGTTATTTAATATATAAATTGGTGGACTATTTCGATAGCGCTTTGCAATATGAAAACTCACAATGCTTGAAACATAACTGCTTAACAAATATTATGCAATTTCTTACAAATCTATGACCCTCTTCAAGAATTTAATCAACTCTTTGAGTTAAAGAAAAAACAGAGCCATACATTCAATCAAACAATTAAAGACAAATGAGAACACCATTGATATTTTCATTTATAACTTGCAAGAAATATAGATAGGAGAGTATTTGTTTTTGAACTAAGATTTGTTTCGATATTTGTAGCTTCTATAAAACTTATTTAAGACTATTGCATACATGACTCATACCCAAGACAATATATTATTGTATTCATTCATATTTTCTATAATATGCTCCTACCTGAGCTTAGCTTCTACCTAGATTATTTACCAGACTCAAAATTTGAACCCCCCTTTGCAATGAGCCATAAAATTCATTTTATAGTACAAGGGAGCAACAAGAATTCAACTAAAATGTAATTACATTTCATATGCATTTCAAAATTAATTTCATCTAAATTAGGGCCACTTCTCAGAACATTACACTTAATCATTTCTTACCACAAGAAGAAAAAATACAAAAAGATAACCATGCAATTGGTCAAAGAAGAACTAGCTAGCCTTCCAAAATGCATCATTACCAAAATTAGCATGTTCACACCAAAACTGGGGAAGTCACCATCAATACCAAGAGTGCAGATTAACAAACTACCCACAAGAGAATCGAGTCAACAAAAAATCCCAAACACCAAGCACCAGTTTAGAGGAGGAAATGGGGTGCTACCCTACCTTTTCAACAACCGAGTAAGCAAACCTGCCTAGTATTTTGACTAAAATTTGAGTACCCATTATCACTTCTTCATCAGAGTCACAATAGGGAATGAGGGAAATGGGACAATGGCTAGAGTCAAGGTATGTTCCTTCTCCATCACTTGAAAAACTATCAGAAACTTCAATGGGAACATTGTGCCTTCCCAAACAAACCATAGGACCCTTACTCTATTTTTTCAATTCCTTCCCAAGCTCACCAAGCCTTTTCCCTCTAAACTTAACCAATTATTTTGAAATTGTCTTGTTCCTCAAATTGTAAGTACTCTGAATAATAGTTTTCTCACCATCCTTATGGACACTTCTCTTATCCTTTGGAATAGTTGGAATTTCCATTGTACCAGGCTTAACATCAGGCATATAAACAAGAGGTTCCTTCATACATAACCTCCTAGAACTCCTAACTAGTGTGACTAAATTTCTTGGTTCACTCATCTTACCCAAAACACCACACTGACTAACAACTCACCTTATAGGAAATACACCAACCAAAACCCATAGAGTTCCCTTTGTATGAATGAAAACTCAAACCTATCCAACATACAAATTTGACACAGAGCACAATTGCAAGCTACAAAAGCAATACCACCCTAGGAAACAAGAAAATGGTAGCTAAATTGCACATACGTACACTATAGACCCAAGGAGACCACACTACTTCCTCTATGATGACTCTCTCAATTCTCACATGTCATTCCTCCAATACTTATAGAAATTATTTCAGCACCTTGATAATTGCAAACAATGAGACAAACTATAGGAGATCCTCATTAAATAGAGGAACTAGAGCATATAGCATTTAATGACCACCCTAGCTCACTCAAGTGAACAAAAAATAAATCACTCCATGCTCAATCATGGGCATTGATCATTTTGGATTTAAAACTTAGTCAAGGGTATGTGCAGGATCATGATAGGCCAAGAAGTGGCGATATGATGGGTATTTGTAGGGTATGTGGTTGACAACTTTTTTTTAACCCAAAATTGATGAAACGAAAAGGGTTTTTAAAGGATATTCTCAACTTTCCACCAATATAAATTATACTTTACTTTGAATTTAATAAATAATTATTATTCATTTTCTCTTTGAATTATGACTAAAGTCCTAATTGATAAGTTGATTAAAAAACATCTATAGCTTTCAAACAGTATTATATTTTTTGAATTTGAAACATGTGTCACATTCTATGCTTCACATATTATAGGATTAAAAAAAGAAAATTTGAATTTCATGAAGTTTTGACCAAGTTAAGGTGGTGAGACATGTGAATTTTTATATTTTTTAAAAGTTGTAATAAAAAAATCATAATTTATTATTTAGTTGGAGAAAATTTATAGAAAAATATGCATCACATTGGGACATGAGTCCTGTACTTATATCGAAAATATTCTAAAATATATTATCATTTTATTGTGATTAGGGTGGTCAGACAGACACCTACTTCTAATTTTTTCCCTGAAATTTAAGTACTACTTTATTGAAATTTCAAATTTTCACCAAATATATATATATATTTTTAAATAAACCTAGTAGTTTAGAAACTACATTCAATTTGCTATAGATTCTATTCTTACATATTTTTTACGTCAAGTTTCCTAACTTTGATTTTTCTAAATTTTTTGCCACTTAAGGGTCCATTTTTTCCATGATGATCCTGAACATACCCTCAATGCCCATGTTAAGGTTCACCACTTTCCTTTTCATCCATACTTGGAAACAGTGATGATATGCTAAAAATATGCCATGTAACCATCCACATCTTAGCCACATCTTTTGCAACTTGCAAATTTTCATAGAGGTTTTCTTACATTACTTTCAATCTTCAACACCGAGCAATAATTCTAATTCAAAGGGAATATTCCTAGATAAAAAACCCATCGCTGGTTGTAGAAATGGTTGAATCTTCATAAGCATTTTGACGATGAAGCCCTTATAGTGATACCTTCAAATAACTTGGGCAATTGAATCTCGCAATATTGAACCCAACATTGGAAGTGTCTTCGGTGGTGGGAAAAGGTAGTGATGAAATAAAAATTTGACACGGGACTACCAAACTACTTCCATTCATCTCTGTCGCTCGTTGTTGAAAGTTAGAAAGGAGTGCAAGACATTTTGGTGACAAAGCAATGGAACACGATGCATGCTCATCGCATGTCATTGAAGCAAGACCAAAGGTCTAAAAGATTTCATTGATGAGCAATTCCAAAGAAAACCAATGTCCATCACTTGTTTCCAAAACAAAACTGCCAAGGGAAAACCTTTCACTGATGGATGACCACTTGAGTTGGTGGATATTTTTTGAGCTCTAAAAGGATGTTTTAAAAGAAGGGCCATGACTAGGCCACTAAGACTCGACCCTCGAGAGAATTACTTAAACATAAGTCCTTCACTATTAAAATTTTTGCCTAACTTTGGGAGAATTTAAAGCAATAATAAAATTTTTGGCAACTGGCGAACCTAGGAAAAATGGGTTGGTGATAACATGCATCAATGAGTCATGTGGTGACTTAAGTGACCGATCTCCACTTGTAGTAGGTCAATACAAAATGAAAATTCCCAAGGGTTCATAATAAAAATTTTCAAAATGAGGACCTTTCCAAACCAAAAGCCTAACCCCTCCTTGGACACAAAAGGCTCATAATTATGACCAAAACATGGACCTGCTCAAGATTTTGCAAAAAAATTGGAAGCTCTATCATGGCTCATGCTCAGGAATGCATACCCCTAGTGGGTATGGTGAGAATCCAAATCTCAGGGTGAAGTAGACCAACAAATAAGCACATAAAACTAGGAGCTTTCCCAGACAAGGAAACCATTCGCAATAGGAAGAAAGCACAACAAACCTATTTATAGTATTTACAAGGCCATACAACATGTTTCCACTTAGATTTCAGAAGTCTCCTTGGTTCCATAAACTTCACTCCTTAGAATAGGAGGAGCCAAACCCTCCAAATTTAAAGGAAATCATTTCCTCTATAAAATACCTTATCCTAAAATATTTTAAATGGATCAACACTTCTACCCAGTATTCTTGCACAATTAGCTCCATTTTGATTAGCATAATCGACCATGCATGCTACAAAACTACCCTACTCCTCAGCCTGTTCCAATATATGCTCACTTGATTGAAATGGAAAAGTGCAAAACTCATTTTTCATTTGATCATGCACTTTGACATCACATTCAATTTGTACATCAGACTGGAACCCTTCACAAACATTTTGTTGTATACTAGCCTAGTAATCATACCTAATATATATCAAAAAAAAAATTGCATATTCATGGTAATCTTGGTATTGGTCACTATAACATTGGTACATATCCATGCCCTCATGGTTCAAATATTGGTCACTAACAATTCAATAAAGTTTCTTGTTCCCTTCAAAAATGTTATCCTTATTAGTTGAGAATATATCCCTAATCATGCTGAGGAGATGAGGAACATAAGAAAAGAACCCAATTGCACATTCATATTGATCAACATTGTAACCCATGTTATTTGCATCATTTAGCTGCTCTTCATGCAACTCAAATATTTTTTTAATTTCAACAATATCTAACAATTCATCAAATATTCCATCATTATCAATAGGAAATATTGCTAATCCTTGATCCATATGTGTATCATGATGCATAATTTGGTTATTCAATGCTAAACCCTCCCTTTTACCAGTTTGCACACCATTCTCTTCCTATGTAGTTAATCTTTCCATCTCTAATTTATACAAACAACCATGAGAAGCTAAGGAACCAACACATTCTTTAGTTCCTTCATCATATCTAGCACTGTATTCAGGATAAGCACCTAGAATAGTGACACTATTTCCTTCACATTCTTCCTCATTCACTCCAATATCATTCTCTATTGATTGTGAACTCAAATCACATTCCCAGTATCTTTCCAATGCATTTTGTCTGTCCACTTGTAATAAATTTGTACTATAGATGCTTGAATCATTGCACCCCTGAAGTAATTGAAGTATTTCTAGATCATCATCATAAGAGAAATCACATTCAAAAACTTCCATCTAATCATGATCTTTAATCCTACTTCAAACATCAGTCCCAAATGTGAAAGACTCATAAGCACTACTTCTAAAAGACTTATCAGTGTACCACTCTATTTTCCCATGACCATATCCTAACCAGACATCAAATGCTTCATCACAATCCCCAAAAAGTGGATTATATCTACACCAATAAGGATCATTACTTCTATTAGTTTGTGGGGATGGGGGGTCATCAAATAAAGGATTATACATTATCTTCATTGCTATCATGGCAGCTTCTACTTCCTCAACATGAAAATATAAGTCTTGCAGATCATCATCACAGTCGAAATCATTGTAATCACTTGAAGAGAATATAGACACATCTTCAAAATTTCCCACCTCATTTTAGTTGACATCATTGACTCACACTCTAAGAATTTTTCACATGAAGAAAAAATTTCACTCCCAAGCAAACAAACATTCCCATTATTATCATCATAATTTCTTGAAGTAATGGATTTGATCTCCTTTTCATAAGGATAATCATACTCAATTGAGGGATCATATGAATCAATGCCTTCACAACTACCATAGCATGAAAACCCATCAATACTGAGACTGCACTTAGGTTCATCAGACTGGATATGTAAACTTTCATCTTCCATACCTTGATCATTGGTTTGTGACAAATCATCATCAACATTAGAACCATTTCTATTGATCAAATCATGAGATATGGCAATCTCTTTTACTTCTTCCATTTCTTCACCATCCAAGTCATCCCAAGGATGCAAATTAGACACACCCTTTCTGTCATCATTTTGGATATCTTGA
Source organism: Sequoia sempervirens (assembly GCA_007258455.2). Lineage (NCBI taxonomy): Eukaryota > Viridiplantae > Streptophyta > Pinopsida > Cupressales > Cupressaceae > Sequoia > Sequoia sempervirens. The sequence goes on along the minus strand of VDFB02000363.1, from coordinate 8,192,224 downwards.
TCTCCATCACTGTTGTAATGTTTTGTAGATGTGTCATTTGTGAATTGATTACAATCATTATATTCTCCCATGCAACACAATGGATGTTCACATCTTGATACACCTTTTGCATATCTTTGAATTGTTTCCTGATCCTTTTCATCAGGACAACACTCATTAACATCTAGGGGCATCACATGTTGTGTATAATCATTCTTAGTTCCCTCTAGAATCTTTATCTAGTCAATTACTTGGCTTAAATTATGAGGTATCAATTCCTTTGGAAAGGTACTCAGTCGTGATTGGTACATTTCACAAAATAGATCAATTCACCTTCAATCTTCTGGTTTGACACTTTTGGGTACCTCCAACAAGGCATCGTTAAATCTAGAGAAGAAATGATAAGGTCATTCTCCTTTGTGCATTTTCATTTCATACAATCTTCTAATAAAAGATATTTGATCAAGTTGGCTTTGATCTTGTGAATATTTGACTTGGAAATTACTATGATACTCATATTGTGGTGATGGAGAAATTGGAATAGTAGGAGCCTTATCATTTTGACATAGATATCTACTCATTGCTCCACTGGTTGTATTTGCATGCAATGTACTAGGATGACCAATATTAGTGGTTCGGTATACTTTCATCATTTAATATTTCAAGTTGTTCTCAATATCTATAGCAATTTGGTATGCTTGGTGCAATGTTGTGGGATCTTTGTCTCTTAATAGGTAACTCATCCTTTTATCAAATGCACCTAAGTACATGACCAAACATTCTTCATAATTTGGTCTTATTATTTCAAGGATCTCTCTTATTATCTTTGAAAATATGAGATGAAAAGAGGGGACTAACTCATCCTCTTCTTTCTACATGATCATGAACTTTTTTCTTATTATTATTGGGTCAATCCTTTCACCAAAATTTTCCATGAATACTACTTTAAATTTATCCCATGAATGTATAGAAGATGTTGATAGATATGAGAACCAATCTATTACATCTCCTTTTAAGCACTGAACAAACAATTTCACGACAACATCCTCAAAATCTAATTCATAATCTCCCATCACATCACAAACTCTTAAAATGTTTTTCTATTGATTCATAATTTCCACCATTGAACTTTGGTAGCTTTTCTCTGATCTTAGGTAGTACAAAATTTGGGTAACCACAAATGTTACTAAAATCTATAGCTTTGTACCTTTAGGTACTAAAATTTCCTTGATGTGACAAGGGTTTCCCATTATACATTGTGATATTTAGTTCTCTATCAGGATGCATAGATTGATAATGTATTTTCTCACATCTTTACAAACCTTGTTAGATCATCTTTAGAATTACACAAGGTAACATAAATTCCTTTTTCAATTATGATCATAAGCCTTTACAGTGCAAATCTTCTATCTATTTTACTTAGGGTCTTAAAATATAACATGCTTCGTCATCATAAAATATGAATTTCAAGTTACACTTTAGAAACATGTAAAATTACCAAAAACATTCCCTCACTTAGTGCTACTTCACCAAATAGGGAATCATTTACATCTTAATTCCTTAACATTTCTCACAATTTTCTCACAAATATAATAATACTTCTTTAAATTTATGAGAATACCTAGAAATCAATAGCAACCATCAATATTTCTTCATCGACTGCAAATTTTGAAGATCTAGAAAGTTTGGAATTCTTTATCAGGTTTTTTAGATAGAGTTGCCACCTCTTTTTTAGAGGATTCAACTTCAAACAATATGAAGTTTCTTCAAATAGGAATCTCATTCTGAGTCTTCTCCATCAACAAAGTCACACTCACATTCTTTGAACTTTGTTGCAACCAAAACATTTTGAGGTCCAAGAGCTTTTCAACATTTGAACCAAAGTTCAAATTCACCAAATATTTGACTTTGAAATACAACAATCTACAACTAGAGATTAAAAGCGATCCCTAGTAGAGTCGCCAATTCTGTTGGTGACTTGGATGGGAAAATAAGATTCCTCAATTTTCAACCTCTAGTTACAAACTGTTTTAAAACTTGAATGACTCTTTAAGGAAAGATTATCTTCTATCTGAATTTTCTCAAGTTACTCCCCAATAGAGTTGCCATTCTTTTGGTATTTTTTCTAGCAGAACCATAAAATTCTCTAAAGGGTAGCCAACCCTTATGGTTAAGAATCTTTAACGAGTGGCCAATGCAACGAGTAAAGGATTTTGAGGTCTTTACTCCTACACTTTAGGCTTTGTGGGACCTAGTATAGCACAAAAAAATGTATCCTTGACATTTTCACGCTCATTTGGGTCTTTCTTATGAATGTTGGCCTAGTTTTTCCTAGTTTTAATGTTGTAATGTGGTCAACACATTCACATTAGGTGTTGGACACTTCTAAATCAATAAGAATTATATGATGTCTTTTAAAAGTGTTGTGAAATGTTGTAACTAACTTTCACACTTTTTTTTGACCTTTTTATTATAATTCAATTAAATAACCTCTTTTTTAGTACTTACCAAACCTTATTTCAAAGTGTTGTAAAGTCTTGTAACAAAATTTCACGCTTTTCTAGGCTTGTCATCAATAATTCAAGGGTATGTGCAGGATCATCATGGAAGAAAAAAGCTCTTAAGTGGCAAAAATTTCAAAAAAATCAGAGTTAGACAACTTGACATAAATTTTTTAATAAGTTATCTATATTATTTCAAAAATATGTAAGAATAGAATCTATAGAAAATTGAATTTAGTTTCTAAACTACTAGGTTTGTTTAAAAAACTATATATCTATTTGGTGAAAATTTGAAATTTCAATGCAGTAGTAATTAAATTTCAGGGAAAAAATAACAAGTAGGTGTCTGTCTAACCACCCTAACCACAATAAAATGATAATATTTTTTTATAGTATTTTAGATATAAGTAGAAGATTCATGTCCTAATGTGATGCATATCTTATCAAAATATTTTTCCAAGTAAATAATTAATGATAATTTTTTTATTGCAACTTTTAAAAAATATAAAAACTTGTATGTCTGACCACCTTAAATTGGTCAAAAATTCATAAAATTCAATTTTAATTTTTTAATCCTATAGTATGCAAAGCATAGAATGTGACACATGTTTTGGATTTAAAAAATGTGATATTTTTTGAAAGCTATAGATATTTTTCAATTAGCCTATCAATTTTGGGTAAAAAAATTCACCAGCTACATACCCATCATATTGCCACTTTTTGGCCCATCATGATCCTACAGATACCCTCAACCATTTCTTATGTTTAAATGACCCCTTAATACACTTACAAACCCTACTTAAGTGTCTTTTAGAGAATAATCTCATTAAACATAATTTAATACACTTTAATTCCTAACACCCATTAAAAATGGCCTGGTGGGACCAAGTCACCACTAGGGGTGACATAGTCGAGCACTTGACACAAAAATCAAAATTATTTCAAAATTTTGGAGTGATATTATTTTCTATACCCTGAGGTCAGCCTGCGATGTGGTATTTTTGGGAAATTTTGTATAATCATGTTTAAATATAGGGTTTTCCTCTCATTTTCACTCCCATTCATTCACTCACTAATTCATTCACTTAATCATTTAAGCAATTATCAAGCATTCACTTTGGCATTATCAAGTCTACATCCATTGAAGCTTCTACTTGAATATCTTCATATTTGACTTCAAGGGTTTGGTGAGTTGTAGCATTTCATGTTTTTCATTCATCATTCTCTTTTCGTTTCATTTCATTTTCAAGGGTTTAATTAACAAACTGGTGTTTGACTAAGGAAAACCCTTAACACTCTTTCCCCACTTTGCATGTGTGTTTTGTAGGTCTTGTATGCATATTTTTCAAAGAATAAGGTGTTAAAAGGAATCAACAATTCAAAAAAGTCTTTCAAAATCAAAATAACCCTAAAAGAAGCTTAAAGATTACCCACAAACCAGAGTTTACAGATTTGCATTTGGTAACCTATCATGAACTGAAGTGTAGATCGAGAGCTATAGATTGCATCTTTGAAATTCCTGAAAGCTGGAGGTGGACTAAGTCACCATTAGTGGATAATTAGTCCCACTACCAGGCCTGAAAAGTGTTTTCTGTAGTTTTGGATACCCTTTTGGCTGAAACCTGTTTTGACAGAATTTCTTCGAAATAGGACTATGTCATCCAGCTTGGCGTAAGTGTCCTAGATGGCATCTACAATAATTTCTATAGGATTCTAGAGTTTCTCTACATGACATTCCAGTTTCCAGGTGCACCTCTCCAATCTCATTTTTTTTTATTATATTTTATTTGCATTTTTAGTTCATTTTGCATATCACATTGTGTTTTCAAACATCTTGCATTTCCTTAGTTTTTCATTAATAATTCATCTCTTTTATCAATTCTTTGCATTTAAGGAATTCTATTTACATATATTTCAATCATATTTGCACTATTCTTAAGTGAACCACATAGATTTTTGGGATACATTTCTCCTTTTAGGTGAAAAACCCTAGAAGTGTAAGAGAGTGCCTATCCCCAAAACTTTACGGTTCATTTTGGCCAACCTACATTTTGAAAATTCTATTTTGATGTTAATTGAATTTACATCTAAGTAATAGCTTACATTTCACTTGCATTGCATTTTGTATTGTTTAATTTGCATCCTAGGGTTTTAAAATTTGCATTAGTGAAAATATCATATAGCTTGCATTTTTTAATTGCATCCATTAAAAATTCACAAAAAATTTCATTTTCATATTATATCTACATCTACAAACTTAAAAAGTATAAAATTTCATTTAATTTTTTTGAAAATTCTTAAAAAAATCACTACTTAGACTAATTCGCCACCTTGGGTGGCTTAGTCTAGTTGCATATTTATCACTACATTTTATGGGATTTAATCTACAATTTGTGAGTTTCTATTTGTTATTTCTGCATTTCAGTTTTATTTTTTAGAATTTCAATACTAAGCATTTCATTCTTATTAGTTTACATTGCATTTGCATTCACCTACATTTAGATACCTTTGCATGAGTGTTTGGTGTCCTATTGCTAATACCTTAGTCAGAAGAAATTTGAGACTCGTGTTATCCCACAATAATACACTCATTGTGGATCTTGGGTTATCTAAAGCTTCTAATCCTAGTATGGAAACTAGCACACTAGGCATGGATACTACCTTTAACAACTCTTTTCCTTCCAATAAGGGTATGTGTAGGATCATGATGGGCCAAAAAGTGGCGATATGATGGGTATGTGTAGGGTATGTGACCGACAACTTTTTTTTACCCAAAATAGATGAAACAAAAAGGGTTTTTAAACAAGATTCTAATATTTCCACCAATATTATAAATCATTCTTCAATTTGAATTTAATAAATAATTATTATTCATTTTCTATTTGAATTACGACTAAAGTCCTAATTGATAGGTTGATTGAAAAACATCTATACCTTTCAAACGATATCATATTTTTTGAATCCAAAACATGTGTCAGATTATATGCTTCACATACTATAGGATGAAAAAAGAAAAAAAAATGAATTTCAAGATGTTTTGACAAAGTTAAGATGGTTAGACATAAGAGTTTTTATATTTTTTAAAAGTTGTAATAAAAAAATCATAATTAATTATTTACTTGGAAAAAAATTATAAAAAAATATGCATCACATAGGGACATGAGTCCTCTACTTATATCTAAAATCTTATAAAAACAATATTATTATTTTATTGTGGTTAGGGTGGTCAGACAGACCCTACTTCTTATTTTTTCCCTGAAATTTAAGTACTACTACATTGAAATTTCAAATTTTTACCAAATAGATTTTTTTTTCAATAAACCTAGTAGTTTAGAAACTACATTCAATTTGCTACAGATTCTATTCTTACATATTTTTGAAATAATATAGATAACTTATTCAAATTTTTACGTCAAGTTGCCTAACTCTAATTTTTCTAAAAATTTTGCCACTTAAGGGCCTATTTTTTCCATGGTGATCCTACACATACCCATAACATGCAAGTTGACACACAAATTGATCATATACCACAAGACAAAATCATTAAAATTCATGAGGACTTAACTCATCTCCAACATCAAGTGATCCTTGAAAACATTTCAGCCACTGCAATTCCTACCATAGAAAACATCCATCACATGCTTGAAAGTGATGAAGGCTTGGAGGTTGTGAAACAATAGTTGAGATATATACAAAACATGTTCCTTCCACCTCTAGTGATTGTCAACTAGCAAGCACTATGGTTAGCCAAGGAGAACCTCAAACTCCTCCATCAACAATAGCCTCCATACCTACCTATACCACTTCTCATGTCACAAAAACACTCTAAAAAGTTAGTAATGTGATTCCTTCCTCAACTATTCCTACTAGCATCCCTAATTCCTATGTGGAATTTCATATTCTATCCTCTTCTACAATACCATCTATAAGCATTCCCTTTACTTTCCCTACAACTACATACACTACATCACCACTTTCCCTTCCACCTTATACCACTTACAATGACCCTCTCATTACACAACTTTTCCAAATTGTTTCATCCATGCAAAAAAAAATATCCACCATAAACCAAAATCAAAATGGACCACCCACATATTATTCTTGAAGTAGTGTATTGTCTTTAGAAATATTGCAAACACTGATGCCACAAGGAGTGGAGATGCCTAGATTTGATAAATATGGAAGTAAGGGAGATCCTTCTAACCATGTTAATTCCTCCACCACCTTTGTGTTGGTATGGATCCTTATCAGTCTCCAAGTGGGAGATTGATGGTATGTGGTGACTGATCATGCTATACTGTATAGCCCATGGTATACTGTACACCCTTTGCCCTATACTTTTTTGCGTGATCACCAAAAAAGGAAAAAATCAATGGAAAAAGAAAAATCTGATTTTGTAGAACCCAAAAATCTGCAAGCTTCTAAGCTTGGTAAAAAGGGGTTCGAATGGGTATTACTGTATGATGAAAAAAACATGATTATTCACAAGATTGTAATAGGTTTTACACTGGATAATAAAAGTATTGGATGGCTACGTTTTGGTGGATGTAGCCCAGATTGGGTGAACCACGTTAAATTCTTTGTGTTATGATTTATTTTGTGTATGTTTTAGTTTCTCTGTTTATTATATAGATCTACATTTAATTGTTAGATATCTGCCATCTCTAACCCTAACAAGTGGTATTAGAGTGGGTTGTGTTTTGATTATCATCTGTAGGAAAGATCTCACGGTTGAGTGGGAGCAATGGCAGATGAGGGTAAGAAGGTTGAGAAGTTTAATGGGCAGAACTATCAGTTATGGAAGATGCAGATGGAGGACTATCTCTATTAGAAGGATTTATGGTGGCCATTGGAAGGGAAAACCAAGAAACCTACAGCAATGTTAGATGAGGACTGGGAGATCTTGGATAGAAAGGCTCTTGGCAGTATTCCTTTGTGCCTAGCACAAATAGTGGCGTTCAATATTACAAAAGCAAATACAACTCAAGAGTTGATGGAAACCCTGGAAAAGTTATATGAAAAGCATTTTGCTTCGAATAAGGTATTCTTATGAAGCATTTATTTAATATGAAAATGGTAGAAGGTGGGTCAGTTACTGATCATTTAAATGAGTTTAATACTATCACCAGTCAATTAACTTCTATAAAAGTAAACTTTGATGAAGAAGTTAGGGCTCTTTTGATTTTGTGTTCTTTGCCTGAAAGCTAGAATAGCTTGGTAATGGCTGTTAGCAATTATGTTTTTGGTTCGAATACATTGAAGTTTGATGATATTGTTGGTGTTATCTTCAGTTAGGAAATTCGTAGGAAAAGTTTAGGTGGGACATCCACATCAGGTAGTGTTTTGAATGTAGAAAGCAGGGGCAGAACAAAGGAGAGAGGAAACAATTATGGAAATTGTGGGAAGCCACAAGGAAAATCAAAGGACAAAAGGTCTCAATCTAGAGACAAGAGAGATTGCTAGTACTGTGGTAAGCCAGTTCATTTGAAGAAAGATTGTTGGTCTCAAAAAAATAAAGGAGACAGAAAGGAAGGAAGTAAAGAGGAAAATGTGGTAAGTAATAAATCTGATGAGGATGCTTTGATTATTTCCCTTGATAATGCTGATGATTCTTTGGTGTTAGATTCAGGGGCTTCATTTCATGCTACCCCCCATAGAAGTTATTTTCTTGATTATGTCCAAGGGGATTTTGGGCTGGTTTATTTAGGAGATAAAGAACCCTGTCAGATTGTTGGAAAGGGAAGAATCAAGATTAAGTTGTAGAATGGGAATCATTGGCTACTACGGGAGGTAAGGCATGTTCCAAAGCGCAGAAATTTAATTTCAGCAGGGCAACTAGATGATGAAGGTTGTGTTGTTACATTTAGTGATAAAAATTGGAAGGTTACAAAGGGTTCCTTAGTAGTAGCAAAAGGTGTGAAAGTAGGCACCTTATATCTTTGTACAGGTCATACTGTTCCTTCTACTTTGATTGTTATAGAAAAGGGTCAATGTTCAGGAACAATTATTGCAGTTAAGCAGGTAGAAGATCATACAGTTGCTATGGACTCTGAATTAGCACTGTGGCATAATAGACTTGGGAATATGAGTGCAAAAGGTATGAAAGTACTTCATTCAAATAATGTTTTACCAGGTCTAAAATGTGTTAATATGGATTTCTATGAAATTTGTGTGTATGGAAAATAAAAGAGAGTTAGTTTTCTCAAGAATGGGAAGCAAAAGAAAGATGAGAAATTGGAGCTTGTGCATATGAATGTATGGGGACCAGCTCAGGTATCTTCTCTCGGTGGCTCTTTATATTATGTTACATTCATTGATCATGCAACTAGAAAGGTATGGATCTATTTCCTTAGGCAGAAATCTAATGTATTTGAAACTTTTAAAAAATGGAGAAGCTTGGTTGAGAATGAGACAGGAAAAAGGTTAAACTGTCTTAGATCTGATAATGGTGGTGAGTATTGTAGTAAAGAGTTTGAATATTATTGTTCCTCTAATGGTATTCGTAGGCAGAAAATGGTTCCAAGGACTCCACAGGAAAATAGAGTGGCTGAGCGCATGAATAGGACAATAATGGAGCACAGACTATGAGATTGCATGCTGGGCTGCCTTTAAAAATGTGGGTAGAGACTGTAAACACTGTTGTTTATTTAATCAACAGAGGTACTTATAATCCTCTAGGTTGTGGTATTCCAGAGGAAGCATGGAAAGGTAAGAAGGTGAGTTATTGTTTTCTCAAAACCTTCGGTTGTGAAGCATTTGCACATGTAGATTCTGAAAATAGAACCAAGCTTGATGCAAAATCAAAGAAATGTGTATTTGTTGGATATGCCATTGATGAATTTGGTTATAGGCTTTGGGATTTTGAAAATTAGAAAATTGTGAGAAGCAGGGATGTAATATTCAATGAAAAAGTGTTGTACAAAGATTTGTTGCTACAGCATGAGAAGAAAGAAAATGATTATGTAGTGTTGGATGATATTCCCAACAATGATGTTTCAGTGGTTCCTCATGCTGGGCAACAACATCAACAAATACCACAAACTCCTGTTAGACAATCTTCAAGGATAAGTAGACCTCCTGAAAGATTTTCTCCCTCTTTGTATACTATTTTGTTAACTGATGCTGGTGAACTAGAATATTATGATGAAGCTATGCAGGTGGATACCAAGGTTCAGTGGGAGCATGGAATGGAAGAAGAAATGGACTCCTTGCTGAAAAAACAAGACTTGGGAATTATGCAAGTTGCCTGTAGGTAAAAAGGCTTTACCAAACAAATAGATTTATAGGCTAAAAGAGGAGGATGGAGGTAAGAAAAGATTTAAAGCCAGATTAGTTGTAAAAGGATTTGCACAGAAACAGGGTATTGATTTTGATGAGATTTTTTCTCCTGTTGTTAAAATGACTTCTATTTGTATTGTTTTAAGTATTGTGGCTGCTAAAGATTTGCATTTAGAACAGCTTGATGTTAAAACAACCTTTCTGTATGGTGATTTGGAAGAGGAAATATATATGGAATAACCACAAGGATTTGAGGTCAAGGGTAAGGAGAAACTAGTGTGCAGATTGAATAAAAGTTTATATGGCTTGAAGCAAGCACCTCGACAATGGTATTTGAAATTTGACAGCTTTATGGCTGAGCAAGGCTATATCAGGTGTAATTCTGACCATTGTGTTTATTTTAAGAGGTTGGATAATTACAACTACATTATTTTGTGTTTATATCTTGATGGCATGCTTGTAGCTGGGTCTAACATGGATCACATAAGTGAGTTAAAACAACAGTTAGCAAATTCTTTTGCTATGAAAGATTTGGGGGCAGCAAAACAAATCCTTGGTATGAAAATTTGTAGAGATAGGAAAAATAGAAAATTGTTTTTATCTCAGGCTAATTATGTTGAAAAGGTGTTGCAGAGATTTTATATGGAGAATGCAAAAGCTGTCAGCACACCTTTGCCTAGTCATGTCAAATTGACTAAGGATATGTGTCCAAAGACACAAGATGAGGAAGAAAAAATGTCCAAGGTACCATATGCTTCAGTTGTAGGCAGTTTGATGTATGCCATGGTATGCACAAGACCAGCTATTGCACATGTTGTAGGAGTTGTTAGCAGGTATTTGAGTCATCTTGGAGTTGAGCATTGGAATGCAGTAAAATGGATTCTCAGGTACTTGAGAGGTACATCCAGTAAATCCTTATGTTTTGGGGGCTCTAACACTAATTTAAAGGGCTATGTTGACTCAGATTTGGTGGGGGATATAGATACCAGGCGGAGTACCACAGGTTATGTATTTATAGTTGGTGGTACAGTAGTGAGTTGGATTTCATGATTACAGAAGGTGGATGCCTTATCCACCAGAGAGGTAGAGTATGTTGTTGCAACAAAGGCAGCAAAGGAGATGATATGGCTGCAACTTTTCATGGAGGAGTTGGGAAAACAACTGGCTGAAAATTACTTGTTTACAGATAGCCAAAGTGCTATACATCTTGCAAAGAATTATGCTTTGCATTCTAAAACAAAACACATACAGTTGAGATATCATTTCATTCAGTCAGTGTTGGAGGATGGACAGGTCAAGTTGGACAAGATATATACAGATGTCAATCCAGCGGATATGTTTACCAAAGCGGTGACAAGGGAGAAGCTGAGCTCCTCTTCAGCTTTGGTTGGTCTTCAAGGTTGAATTCAAGTATAGCAGAGTAGCAGGGTCCAAGGTACTTATTTCTAGTGGGAGTTGTAATTGTAGCAGTGTCGTCCAAGATCAGTCTCCAAGTGGGAGATTATGTTGGTATGGAGCCTGATCAGTCTCCAAGTGGGAGATTGTTGGTATGTGGTGACTGATCATGCTATACTTTATAGCCCATGGTATATTGTACACCCTTGCCCCTATCCTTGCCAAATAAGGGAAAAAATCAATGGAAAAAGAAAAATCCGATTTTGTAGAACCCAAAAATCTGGAAGCTTCTAAGCTTGGTAAAAAGGGGCTCGGATGGGTATTACTGTATGATGAAAAAAATGTGATTATTCACAAGATTGTAATAGGTTTTACACTGAATAATAAAAGTATTGGATGGCTGCGGTTTGGTGGATGTAGCCCAGATTGGGTGAACCACGTTAAATTCTTTGTGTTATGATTTATTTTGTGTATGTTTTAGTTTCTCTATTTATTATATAGATCTGCATTTAATTGTTAGATATCTTCCATCTCTAACCCTAACAACCTTATGTAGTGACTTCATCCTTGATGATAAAATATTAGCAAAATTGTTTCCTAGAACCTTAAAAGACACAACCTTGGAATGGTTTTCATCTCTATCGAACAATTCAATGCGTTCATTCAATGAACTAGTTGATGCCTTTATAAATCATTTCCATGTTCATATGACTCCCAAAAAGACCTTGGATGATTTGATGAGATGAAAGAAAATGGATGCTGAAAATATAGTTGATTTTATATCAAGCAATCACATTATTCCCAAAACGATGTCAGGATTCTTGGCCCACACCTTTAAAATATGTTTATAGAAAACATACAAACTAATCTTTAGGAAAAAATCACTATGCTTGAATTTACTTCTTTCATGCACTTGTGTACAGCCCTTTGTGATTACCACAATTTGGTTAGTAGTCGAGATTCAAAGTCCACTTCTAGTCGAGCTGAGAAATCTGAACCTACCAACCAAAAAATTCTCAACCATTTAGAAAGAAAAGAAAAGGGTGTCACAAAAAAAGGGACATAAAATTGAGAGGGGGGTGAATCAGTTGTCATAGAATATTTAAAATTTTCACACTTAACTTAACTTAATCTCAGATCCAATGAATGAACAATAAACTGTAAATAATCAACACATCAAAAACACAGAGAACACCAAGATTTTTACATGGAAACCTTGTTAGGGGAAAAACCAAGGTGGATGTCAGTCCACAATATTATACCCTATTAAAAGTATAAGAAGAATAATGGGAATGCACATGAATTCAGGCACACTGCCTAGGGCTCACTACCCAGAGAAGAGACACTATCTTACAAAAAATTGGATTAGATTTGTAGGATATGAACTAAGAAAATAGCTTCAACAAAAGCCTTATTATAGTTCCAGTTAAGCACAAAAACACTCCTTCACACTTCGCTCAAATTTCTTCACACTCTCCTCTACAATCAAATGATTAGAACACTAGTTTCACATCTACACTTTCTCTAGCATATATTCACACTTATGCACACTTCACTTTGCTTAAAGAATCTCTCTTATATATCCATATTTACATCAACAACTCCATTGGCTAGAAGAAATATGAAAATATAAAATATACATACAATGCCGGCCCAAATTTACAAATAAATTTTCAATACAAATCAAACACCATCAGCCAATATTATGTTCCAACCCAACACAATATCCTCAAGTGTGGAAAACATTCAAATTTTAATCTTCAAGGATCCACAACATCCAACAACCACCATGTCAGCCAAGAACACAAAAACGTGAACACACAAGAGAAAAATCACCAACCACGAGCACTCCGATCAATGCGGATGTCTAAAAAAGATAGAGAATGATCTAGAAGCATCCACGAGCATCAAGAACCAATAGAGAAATATCTGCAATGACTGAGATTACTATAATCACTCCAACTTCAATTAGGAACATATACTAAAACCACAGAAACACTATCAAAACACAAATCTTCATAACTTGAACAAATCTTCACCTGGACCTCTGAAACTTTTGGTGGATCAACTAGATACAGTCAACAATAAACCCTTTAATCCATAGTGACTGATCTTCCAGGTACTAAGTAAAACACCTTCATGACCTTCATTTTTCCACTAGGAAACTGCAACATTTTCTTTAACAATTTTCTCAATATCCCCGACATATATAGCCTTCAATATCTCAATGATAATAGTATTGACATCAATCAAAACCACATATCAATAACACAACCAAAACATCCAACAAAGGGTTCTTACAATTCAACCTCCCTCAAAAACCAACTGAAACTGTCAACAACCAAGTAGCAATTGTTAAAATAGTGGTACCCTTTAGTTATGAAGATCCTAAAAGACAATTCACTCCTTTACCTAATACCCTTCATAACACAATGTCCCAAATTTTACAAGAATAAATGATTACCTTGTATGTCATCACAACACTCGATCCTAGTAAGCCTTTAACTATGAACTTTAAATCTAATGCTTATTTCCATTATCATAGACAAAATAACATGACACAAAACATTGTAAGGATCTTCCACATCTTGTGCAAGACCTCATTGATTCTGACCATCTCTCCATTGTAGGTTTTAATGATCATGGTAATCAGTTTCTTTCCCCTCCAAATCAAAGTTTTCAAATTTTCACTGATTCAATGCCAAAACATAATATTTCATTTGTCAAAGCTTGTGAAACTACAAAGAATGATGTGACGAATGTTGATACAAATGATGAACATCCTGATTCCATTCCACATATTACCCATATTAATCCTCTAGATGAAATGGTAAGTGGGATGGATGTTATCCCTCGTAAGGGTCAACCTAAGAAATCTCTTGATATTACTTTCTCCTCCAACGACATACTTCAAAATCTCCCTGATGGTCCTCTTTACATAGTCGGTCGTATCTATGACAAGCCCACTAATGGGATACTAATAGATCCCGCCTATGGAGAGAATGTGATCACCGAGGAATTTTTGGTATTACATGATCTTTATCAAGATGATTATGATAAACTGAAAGTATGGATCAAAAAACACAATGGTTTTGCTTGTCCTAGGATAGGATTCATCATCCTTCCATTACAAATAGGACCAAAAGCATTGGGTATCACATTCTCCATCCTCTCACAGTCTGACCAGTTTCATTTGAGGCTAGGTCATCCATTGCTTCACTTATTGAAATTTGTTCATTCAATTATCCACAAATGTTTAGAGTTTCCATTTGACAATGAAATATTCATTGTTCAACATAGCGGCTTTAACCCCTTGGCTTCTATAGGAAAATTTTCATTAGAATTATTTTGGCTCGAGCCCATGGAACCTATAATGCCTTGAAAATATTTATTTTTCATTTCTTACCAAAAATTTAAAGCAAAGAAAATAGTAGAATTATCTCTCTGCAACATGTCCCCATCCATTTTCGACACTCCTATCCTAGATGAAACAATACTTCAACCTGAACAAGAACCAAACAACCAATCTCAACCAAGACTAGAAACTTCCCTGACATCATCCAAGAGACCATGAGACAATGAACACAAATTTTTCATGCCTCCTTGAATACAAAATTTTTACAAAGCAAAGGAGAAAGTGGACGAACGACCTTCCATGGTTCCTTCTATTCCTCCCCTTTGAGAAGAAAAGCAACCCATGGTTGATTAACCTGCTCCTTCACAAACACAACTCGACAAAAAAACCAAATGAAATAGAGGAGCTAGGGAGCATAGGTGTAGACTTTGTTCCCTTGCTTACAAGTTACGTGAATAATAAAATAAAGAAAATTAGAATCCACACTTGATAGAGGTAATGCATGATGACTCTCCTCCTCAACCAAAACAATATGATCCCATACAACAATCACAACAAGAGGTCCACTCTTCACTTGAAATTATCATTTATCCTCTTGTGGTTATTAATCTTGATGAAAAAGATGAGATTGCTAAAATTTACAAAGAGGTGCATAATGATTTGAACACATTGTTCTCCTCTTCCATGAGATTACACAAAAAATATCCTATAAAGAGCATTGAACCTGGTGCTTCCCCTGTTTCAGAACTTGCTCTTGTCCCTTTGGCCAGTTGCATACCCTCAGCATATCATGAACATGACTGGGAGGTAGATGACTTGCTTGAAGGTTGACTTGCAGTTTCCTTACTAGTCTTTTGCATTTTCCTTTTTTCTTTTTTTTCTTGTGTCTTTGCATGCACGTTATGTGATCTCTTGTGATGTTTTGTTTGATTCTCTCTCTCTCTTTATGACATTCTTCTATTTGTATCTTCATTCTTCTCTATGTCATACATCACTTTTTCCTTTTCTTTTGTATTTTTTCTTGTGTTTTCTTTTTTGGAGATGACTCAAGGCATTGAGACATTCATGTCTCTTTCATTTTGACCCAAAATGCTTTTCCTTTTGGGGATGACACAAGGCATTGAGACATTCGTGTCTCTTTCATGTTGACCCAAAAGGCTTTTCTTTTTCTTGGCCTTTTTCTTTTTCTTGTGTTTTCCTTTTGGGGATGATGCAAGGTATTGAGAAATTCATGTCTCCTTCACGTTGACCCATTTTTTTTCTTTTTCTTTCACCTTTCCATTTTCATTTTCTTGTGTTTTCCTTTTGGGGATGACACAAAGCATCGAGACACCCTATGTTTCTTCCATGTTGACCCAAAAGGCTCTTTCTTTTTCTTTGTTTTCTCTCTCTTTGTGGCATTCTTCCAATTCTATGTATTTGGGGAATGATGATAGCTCTAAGCTATCTAAACAACATTGAGGCAAAGAACATACTAACCCAAAATCCATAGATCCCTTATGTGTTTGGTTTTTTCATTTTAGGGGAAATCCCTTTCTTTTCTTTTTCCTTTTCTTCACATGACACAGCCTTACTTGGAGACATATGAATTGGCATAAGGGCTTTCCATGTTGTTTCTCTTGTCTTCTTTCTTCTTGTTTATATCTTTCATTTTCTAATTTAAACTAATTGCACATGAAATGGTGTGTAGCAATTCCTTTAAAGTGGGGGAATACATCGACATTATTCTTTTACATTTTTCTTGGTTCCTAGTGCAACCTTCTTACTTCATACATTCTATTCGTCACTTTGTGGATGAAATTGGGTGTGATTTCCTTTATGAGCGTGATCTATCTTAGCATATTGCATTCCTCTTAGTGGCTTGATGCCACACATTACATCCCCTAAGTTGTGAATTTTCTATTCTTTGATCAGTCCTCTCTTGGAGACGTTAGACACAATATTCCCTAAGTTAAAGACCTCGCATGAACTAAGCAAGACTTCTTTGAAAATCCTTGCATGTTGAATCTTTCATTTGATATATGGCCAACTTGCATAACAAAATTTTCATGCGTGTGGTGCCATCGCATTTTTTTGTGAGCTTTAAGCATACGAAGTTTTTCTTTTCTCATGAAGTTCAAAAATTCATTTTATTTTTTGGTGCCTTATTAAATTTATCAGAAGGTATAGCTTTGATATGGTTAAGTGGGAAGCCCATTCTAAGGCATGAATTTCCCCATATCCACCTATGTGTGTGTGAGTTCATACTAGCTAGGAGTGTATGTTTCTCACCTTTTGGGCCTTCTTACCTAACAAACAACCATGAGTTTCGTCACCTTAGAGTGAGTATGCATTTTTTTAGACAAATAGCCTAGATCTGATCCACAACGAGATGGAAAACTGATCAAAGCTTGATCCAAATCTCTTTCTTTCCTTCTCCTTATCTCCCTTCCATTCGTTTACATCATTCTCTTGTGTATTCCTTTGTGCTAATGTTTGGTTTACCATGGGATCTTGATCTTTGGGGTTTGATCACCCCTCTTGATTTTTGTTGTCTCATCTTTCCAAAATGAGTGCATTTGAATCCCTCTTGATGTGCATGTTTGGCTACTTTAGTGTGAGTTTGAAGCAAGTTCATCCTCTCACTAAAGTGGGGGTTAAATGTAGTGAAAAAAAATGCATCCTTGACATTTTCATGCTCTTTTGGTTCTTTCTTATGGATGTTGGTCTAGTTTTTCCTATATTTAATGTTGTAATGTGATCAACACATTCACATTAGGTCTTGGACCCTTTTAAATCAATAAAAATTATGTGATGTCTTGTAAAAGTGTTGTGAAATGTTGTAACCCACTTTCACACTTTTCTATGAAATTTTTATTATAATTCACTTAAATAACCTTTTTTCATTACTTACCAATCCTTATTTCAAAGTGTTGTAAAGTGCTGTAACAAACTTTCATGATTTTCTAGGCTAGTCATCAATAATTCAACCCTTTCTTATGTTTAAATAACCCCTTAATACACTTACAAGCCCTACTTAAGAGTGTTACGGAGAAGAATCCCATTAAACATCATTTAATACACCTTAATTCCCAACACCCATTAGAAATTCCCTGGTTGGACCAAGTCACCACTAGGGGGTGACTTAGTTAGGCACTTGGCACAAAAATAAAAATTATTTCAATATTATGGTGGGTTATTTTTTTGTACACTTTGAGGTCAGCCTGCGATGTGGTATTTTAAGTAAATTTTGTATAATCATGTATAAATATATGGATTTTCTATAATTTTCACCCCCATTCATTCACTCACTAATTCGTTCACTTAATCATTCAAGCAATTATCAAGCATTCACTTTAGCATCATCAAGTCTACATCCATTGGAGCTTCTTCTTACATATCTTATGATTTCACTTCAAGGGTTTGGTGAGTTGTAGCATTCTATGTTTTTCATTTATCATTCTCTTTTCATTTCATTTCATTTTCGAGGGTTTAATTACCAAACCAAGGTTTGACCAAGGAAAACCCCTATTCACTAACCCTTAACTATTTTTTCACTCTGTCCATGTGTGTTTTGTAGGTCTTGTATGTAGATTTTTCAATGGGTTAGATGTTAAAAGGTGTAAAAAATTCATGTATTTCAAAGTCAACAAAACCCTAAAAGAAGCTTGGATATCACCTACAAACCAGATTCTGTAGATTCATATTCAGAAACCGGTCAGGAACCGAAGTGCAGACCAAGAGCTATAGATTGTATCTTCAAAATTATTGAAAGTTGACGGTGGACTAAGTCACCATTAGTGGAAAATTAGTCCCACTACTAGGCTTGTAAAGTGGTTTCTGTAGTTTTGGATACCCTTTTGGCTAAAACGTGTTCTGAAAGAATTTCCTCGAAATAGGACTGAGTCGCCCAACTTGGAATAAGTGTCCTAGTTTGCATCAACAATGATTTATGCAAGACTCCAGATCCTCTCAACATCACATTCTATTTTCTAGATGAACCTCTCCAATCTCATTTCTTTTTGTTATAGTTCTTTGCATTTAGGGCATTCTATTTAGGCCTATTTCACTCATATTTGCATTATTCTTAAGTGAACCACAAATTTTTGGGATACCTTTCTCCTTTTAGGTGCAAAACCCTAGAAGTGTAAGAGAGTGCCTATCCCCAAAAACTTATTGTTCTTCTATGAAGGTGTTCCTTATTATTTTCAAGTGAGATATGTCTGGTTGAGAACACATTTATACATAGATTGATTACTACTAATTGCAAATAAACATAATTCACTAAAGATTTGGCAAACCTTTCAGTAAATGATTATCTATTTGGTAGGAATAAGAGGTATTTCAAGCTCATACTTCATAATTGAAATATTTTTAAATGAATGTTGTTCTCATTTTAAATCCATGGCCAGGTATTCCAATAGCTCAATTACATGCAATATTATCTAACAAATAGACCATTGCTTCATTAATTGGTACAATAGAGTCATGTATGCAAGAGCCAATAATATATAAGCTATTTAATTCAAAAATTGGTGGACTATTTCCATAGTGCTTTACAGTATGAAAACTCACAATTCCTAAAATGTATTTTCTTACCAAATCCTATGCAATTTCCTATGAATCTACGACCCTCTTCAAACATTTAATCAACTCTTTGAGTTAAAGAAAAAATAGAGCCATACATTCAATCGAACAACTGAAGATAAATGAGAACACCATTGATATTTTCATTTATAACTTGCAAGAAAGATACATAAGAGAGTATTTTTTTTTGAACTAATATTTGTGTCAATATTTCTAGCTTATAAAAAACTAATTTAAGACTATTACATACACAAATCATACCCAAGTCAATATATTGTTTTATTCATTCATATTTTCTACGGTATGCTCCTGCCTGAGCTTAGATTCTACCTAGACTATTTACTAGACTCAAAATTTAAACCCTCTTTGCAATGACCCATGAAATCCCTTTTATAGTATAAGGAAGCAACTAGAATTTGGCTCAAATGCAATTACATTTCATATGCATTTCAAAATTAATTTCATCGTAATTAGGGCCACTTCCTAGACCGTTACACTTAATGATTTCTTACCACGAGAAGGAAAAAGTCAAAAAGAGAACCACGTAATTTGTTAAAGAAGAACCGACTAGCCTTCTAAAAGGCATTGTTATCAAAATTAGCATGTTCACACCAAAATCAGGGAACTCACCATCAGTACCAATAGTGCAGATTAACAAACTAGCCACAAGAGAATTAGGTCAGCACAAAATCCCAAACACCAAGCACCAGTTTAGAGGAGGAAACAGGGTACTACGATGCCTTGTCAACAGCCGAGTAAGCACACTTGCTTGGTATTTTAACTAAAATTGGAATAGATATTATCACTTCTTCGTCAGAGTCACCATAGGGCATGAGGGAAATGGGACAATGGCCAAAGTTAGGGTCGGTTCCTTCTCCATCACTTGAAAAACTATCAGAAACTTCAATGGGAAAATTGTGCCTTCCTAAACAAACCTTATGACCTTATTCTTCTTTTTCAATTCCTTCCTAGGCTCAAAAATCCTTTTCCCTCTAAACTTGACCAATTCTTTTGAAATGGTCATGTTCCTCAAATTGTAAGTACTCTAGACAATAGTTTTATCACCCTTATTATAGACACTTCTCTTACCCTTCTGAAAAGTTGGAATTTCCATTGTACCATGCTTAACATCGGACACATAAACAAGAGGTTCCTACATACTTAACCTCCTATGCCTCCTAACTGACCTATGACTGAATTGCTTGGTTCGCCAATCTTACCCAAAACACCACACTAATCAACAACTCACCTTATAGAAAATACACCAATCGAAACCCACAGAGTGCCCTTTGCAGGAATGAAAACTCAAACTAATCCAACATACAACAACATAGAGCACAATTACAAGCTATAGAAGCAATACCACCCTAAGAAACAAGAAAATGGTAGCTAAAATGCACATACACTCACTCACAGACCCAGGGAGACCACACTACTACCTCTGTGATGATTCACTCAATGCTCACATGTCATTCCTATAGTAATTACAAAACATATTTTAGCACCCTGACAATTGTAGACAATGAGATGAACTACAAGAGATACTAAATAAACAGAGGAATTAGAGTGTATAACATTTAATGACCACCCTAACTCACTCAAGTGAAAAAAAATCGAACACTCCTTGCTTAATCTTGATCATCAATCATTTTGTATTTAAAACTTAATCAATGAAGCCCATTAAGGATCACAACTTTCATTTTCATTCGTACTTGGAAACAATGATGATATGCTAAAAAGATGCCACGTAACCATCCACATCTTAGCCACATTGTTTACAACTTACCAATTGTCATAAAAGTTTCCTTACATTGCTTTCAATCTTCAGCGACGAGTAGTAATTCTCATTCAAAGGGAATATTCCCAAATAAATACCCCATTGTTGGTCATAGTAAATGGTTGAATCTTCCTAAGCATTTTGAAAATGAAGCCCTTCTAGTGATACCTTCAAATAACCTAGCCCATCGCATGTCACAGTAATGAAATCGAAGCTAGAAACGTCTTCGGCAATGTACAAAGCTAGCGATGAAATAAAAATTTGACATGTAGCTACTACACTACTTCCATTCATCTTCACCACTCATCACTAAAATTTAGAAAGGAGCTTGAGAAGTTTAATTGATGATGTGATGGAAAATTATGGATGCTCATCACATGTTGCTGAAGTGGGACCAAAGGTCTAAAATATTTCAGCGATTAGTGATGCCAAAGAAAACCAATGTCCATCGCCCATTGCTAAAACATAACTGCCAGGGAAAAACCTTTCAGTGATGGATGACCGCTTAAGTTGATGGATATTTTCCACATGTAGAAAGGATGTTTTAAAAGAAGGGACATGACTAGGCCGACGAGACTTGACCCTTGGGAGAATGACTTAAACATATGTCCTTCGCTATAAAAAAAAATCCCGACTTTGGAAGAGTTTAAAATAATAATAAAACATTGGGAAACTAACAAACCTAGGCAAAATGGGTATGTGATAACGTTCATTCAATGACTCATGTGGTGACTTAAGTGACCGATGAGTAGTTGTAGTAGGTCAACACATAATTAAAAAACCTAAGGGTTTACAATGAAAATTTGCAAAATGAGGGTTTCTAAACCAAAACCATAACCCATCCCTAAACACAAAAGGCTCACAATTATGACCAAAACCTGGACCTGCTTAAGATTTTGCAAAAAAAATCAAAACTCTATCAAACATAAACCTAGATCCACTCATACACATCATGCCATGCTTCCACAAACACTAAAACATATTCTCAATTATTGTAAACACCCAAGGTGGATCGAACCTATGTAAACACCATTAAACAATTAAGTACATTCTTCATTAGATCCAAAGACAACTCGCAGACAATATACATCACTTGAACATAATCTAGAATATTACATCAACACCCTAAAATCCAACATCTCCTTCGTAACATCATACACTAGAAGAACATATTTATTCTGCACAACTAGAAGCTCCCACACATTACAACACCTGAATCCAACCTTGTGGAGCACCAAAACACAAAAAACTTAGAATAAAAATGGATATGATAAATATTAGCACATCCTCATATCCATAAGACTAGAGACCAAACTACAAAGAAATGTGGGGAAAAATAGTTTCTTCTAAACAACACTACTTTTACATTTCACACACACACTAGTGAACACAACTTTGTATGCACAACAATCCAAAACTTGAAACTTTGGATATAAAACCTCTAAACCCCTCTAATCAACATATCTAAACTGTGCACAAGCATATATTCAACTACGAAGAAATGTGGAGCAAAACACTAAACACCACTCTATCACACTGAACACTCTTCACCACATTATTTCCACTTTTATTCAAATTTTCTCAAAAGAACTTGGAAACCAAGCACCACAAACTCAAACTGATCACTTGGAACACTTCTATATCATCTCAACCATACAAGAGGTTGAACATCACCAATCACCAATACATGATCATCAAAGAAACACTAGAGCTTGACATTAGTGATATTACTAATGACAATATAATTCAACCAATAAAAGCATCTCTATAGACTTCCAACAATCTTCCCATGGACCTATTGAAATCAATGCAATAAGACAAATATATTGACATCAATGACTACACAAACTTCCAACACATGGCTACCCAAGAAAATATGAGATCACAGAGGCTTCATTAACCATATCATAGAATACTATCTCAAAGGCTACTCTTGTGGGATACCCATGGTTTGATGACTCTCATGAGATAGAATCTGATAGGGACAATAAAGTAAATATCACACAAAACATAGAGTATCAAAAACATATTGAGACAAAATGGATTAAAGTTAAAATGAGGAACGAAAACCCAAGCATCAAATGACGTTGAGGTCATGTACCAAAAGGTTAGCTTTGAAGGAATGAAGTTTTATGTTGCACCCATATTCATGGGCTGACATAAAATTGTTTCTTTATTGATACAATTTATGAGAGTGGACCACATGCCCAAAATTATCCTAGCAATATATATATATATATATATATATATATATATATATATATATATATATATACTAGTCGTTGCATGCACACACATGCAACAATCATCTGATAGGGGTCCACTACAAGTGGCTATTTAGTGGGAGGTAAGAAACATTATTCTTTTCTTAATGCAATGTGAAATATAAATAATCAGCAATATTTGCAATTGTTTGATTGAGTCGAGAAAGGAAAAGTGTGTTAATGAGCCAATATGAAATAACATGATGTTAGCTTATAGGAGGAGGTGAATCTTATGATTTTTGATTTTACCTAAGATAAAATAGGTGGAGTAGATCATAATGAAGAGAGATGTTGGAAAATTGGTTTATATATAATGATGGATAATTAGATGGATAGATCAAGCATATCGATACATATGCATTAAAATTAAAGCGAACCTATGTGTTCATTGAAAGATATCAATTTGAATCGCCTAACTTGAACATATTATAAATCACTTAATGTTGGTGAAGAGATTATTTTATATGTCTTCATTTAATTGGAGAATTGTAAAGAATTTCAAACCTCATATTATAGTCCACTTCTTTGTTCTTATCTCACATGCAGTGCATGCAAGATTACGAACCATTTGCATAAAACGAAAAAAATGATCTTTGCATTTCCACATCAAAATTTATTAGTTAGAAATTGATTATGAAAATGTAAAATAAAAACATAGGTCATGTTCAATGAAACTTATTATTTGTAATGTATGCATTAATTTTAATTTTAAGTAATTGGAACATAGATTTTTGGCTCCTACTTGCTTTCTAACGCTTCTAGGGTTTTTCACCTAAAAGGAGAAAGAAAGGCCAAAAATGCTTAAGTTCACATTCAAAATTTAATGTGATATGGATGGAAAAAGGATGTAAAATGCTTAGATATAATGTTTTAATGCAAGGATATAAATATGATTGATTGACTAATGAATGCAAACTAAAGGAGAAGAAATTGTTTGAAAACACATTGTGTATTGCACAAATACCTAAAATGAATGCAAAATAGATAAAACTGAAAATATCCACCTGGAATCTTGATGAGGACTAGAAATTTCTTTTGAAATGTTTTTGATGCTATTTTTTAGGCCTGGAGGGACTCATTTTCCATTCTGGGAGAATCAGTCCTAGTTTTGGTAAATTGAGTCGTAATCTGTTTCTATCAAAAAATGCAAAAATGACAAAATTGACCTAGAAGTGGGACTCATTCACCACCCATGGTGAATGATTCCACCTTTGAATTTCTAAATTTTTAAAAGTGGATTCTAGAGCTTCTGATCTTCACTTTGATACTCTACAGGTGTCCATTTCTGAAACTCTAATTTACAGGTCTAAAAATGAGTTTTTGTGATATTTTGACTTGTTGAATGAGGAATACTTTAGCAACCTTGCAATTTGATCTTCAAAGATTTCCAAGCTTCCAAGAGTTCTAAATCTGTAAACACGGAAGAAGAGAAGAAGAAATGGTGAATGTTAGGGCATGGGGGTTTTCCATGGTCAAACCTCGTTTAGGTAATTAAACCAAAATGATGAAAGAATATAATGAAACATGCAATAATGGAGTTGATTACCATGCCATGATGCTTGATATTGAATATCTACAACAAAACATGAAGGATCTACCCTTGAATGTTTAAAAATTGATATCTTGGTGTCTTGAAATGATGAAATCCTAAGTTGCTTGACTTGAGATGGAAGAATAATGGATGAATAAATGATAAGAGATTAAGAGATAAGAGATTTGAAAATGAGTTAAAAGACTTGTATCTATACAATCTTGTGCCTTAGTAACCCGTTAATACCTCATCATAGGCCGACATCAAGTGATGTTGAATAAAAACCTGAAAGAAAGTTTAAAATATTTTGAATTTGGAGCCAAGGGGGACTCATTTGCCACCCATGGCGAATGGGTCCCACCTAGGACCTAAAAATGCGTGTCAGGAATTATCTTGTATTTAATGTTTTTTGTTGGGGTTTTATTCAAAAATACACTTAATTAAAGCTTATAAGGGCATAAGAGGGTCAAATAAAGCATCAAAAATGTGTAAATAGTGAAGTTATGCCTGGAAAAGTGTGAAATATTGTTACAAGACTTTACAACACTTCAAAATAGGACTTGATAGGTGATTAAAAGGTGATTTTTAGGTGAATTGCAATGAATAGAGTCTAGAAGAGTGTAGAAATGTTTTACAACACTTCACAACATATTCACAAGATGTCAGTAAATTCATTTTATTTAGTTTGTAAGGGTCCAAGACCTAGTGTGGATGCATAAAATGCCTCACAACACCTCAATCAAGGCCTCATTAAGCCTAATTTATTACGGATTAATCCCATGTCAAGAAAAGGGTACTTTTTCTACAACACATTTAGCCCCCACTTTAGTGATAGAATGAACTTGCTTCAAACTCACACTAAAGTAGACATTCAAGAAAGATCCACATGTACATATGAAAATGACAAAGAATAACAAAGATCAAAGATGTGATCAAAACCCCAAGATCTAAGATCCTAAGTCAAACCATCAAGATACAAAATCATGCAATGGTCAGAACTAGAAGAGAAGAAAAATAGGGTGAAAAAGATGTACTCACTCTGGGGCCACAAAACTTCTAGTCGTCTGTGAGGTGAGAAGTCCACAACATACTCACTCTGGGGCCACAAAACTTCTAGTCGTCTGCGAGGTGAGAAGCCCACAACATACTCACTCTGGGGCCACAAAACTTCTAATTGTCTACAAGGTGAGAATTCCCAAAAGGTGAGAAACATATGTTAGTTGGTATGAACTCACAATCACAAAGGTAGCTATGGGGAAAGTTGTGCCGCTAGATGGGCTTCCCGCTCAACCATATCAAAGTTATACCTCCTAATAACTTTAACAAGGCACAACAAAGGAAAATAATTTTTTCAGCTCAATGAGGTAAGCAAAACTTCATATGCCTGACACTCATAGACATTGTAAATGAAAAATAGTTTAAGGATTGTTCAAAGGGATTTTGCTTAATTCGTGCAATCTCTCATCTTAGGGAGCATCATGTGCAATTTCTCCAAGAGAGGATAAGTGCAAATGATATAATATTGTTTCCAAGAGAGGAAAAGTGCAATGCCTCATCCTAAGAAACATTGTACCTAATGCTTCCAAGAGAGGGAATAAAAAAAAAAGAAAATCACACAATGAAATGTGAGTGGTGATGTATGCCCCTACTTTAAAGTGGTTGTGAGGATCAATACTATGAGAAATTTCTTTAAAGTAGAAGAGAAGGACATGAGAGATTACTCAGAAAGCCCTATGCCAAGTCATATGTTTTCAAAAAGCTACATCGTGAGAAGGGTAGTATGTCATATGCGAGCCAACTTAAGGCATGTCATCCACATCCCAAGGTTGATCTTATATGTATTCATGAAAGGTTAATGACTAGCCAAATAATGTGACCACAAGTGACATACGAGAACAAGGCTAGCGAAACCTTGCAACCACTTAGTGTGGGACAAAGGTGAGCCAAAATGATTGATGAAATGGATGGTTGAGTGAAAATCAATAGCAATTAGAGGAATGAGGTGCCCCCACATAAGGAAGCATACCAAACTCCTAAAAATGTTGTATTTACAACTCAAGGAATTACATTCATTAGTTGAGTGACCATGATAGGCACAAAATGAAGTCTTGGAATAACATTTCTTTTGAGTTCTTTTGTGGGGGTGATCAAGTGATCTTGGAGGAGTCTTGAAAAAATATCCTCTTGACCAATGGAAGAAGGCGGTCTGGTAATTTGTTTCAAAGATATATCTTGCTTAGATGTCAAACCTATGCAAGACTCTATAGATTGTGATATTTTTTTCTCTTCAGTGTAGGAGGATACAAAATCTAATGAATTCAAATCATAATCATTTTGTGAGATGGCAGTTTTAATGTTTTAGGAAAGATGATGTTCAAGGCCATTAATTGTTAAAGATGAGTTAGGAGTGTGTTGTGTGAGATTGAATGAAGTGGGTAAAGGATGAGAGGGTTGTTAATATTTCCTATGGGATATGTATGAGGTCCATTGAGCGATGGGGATCTAATGGACACTTGTGCATTCATACCCTCAATAGTCTTGTTTTGATGTATTTATAAGGAAGGGAAATAAAGAACCACTTGATGAGTGAAGGAAGACACATTATTATTATTGTTGTCATATTGTAGCATCATGATATTCTCCTTAGGAGGAGAGTTTTGAGGAGAACAACAAGCCACATGTGCTTGACAAGTAAGGCTTGGTTCTTCCATAATAGCTTCATTGTCAATAGGGGGATGATCAATGATGGGATTATGAAGAGGGGGATGATGATGAGAAGGTGTTAGGTGAGTGTCTATTGTCATTAAGGTCTCATTCTCTTGTTCCATATTATCTACCCTACTAGGAGAGCTTGTAATATTTTCATCCAAGTTTGAGGTTTGTAAAGTAGCTTCATCACAAGTGGAGAAGGTATCAAGAGAAGAACCACTATGGTTTGCAAATAGATCTTACCATAGGATAGGGACATTAGGGAAGGGAGGATCAAGGATGTCATGATTCTTAATAGGGATATCTTCTAACACCAACCTATCCTCTTTACATCAAGGAGGGATATTAGGAGATGGACAAGATTGATTGTCATGACTATTGAGACTTGGTAAGGTGATGTTGAGGAATGTATCTATGATCTCGTGTTCTTATTGTCTAACATCTTCCAAAGGAGAATAAGGAAATGGACAATCAAGACCTTTAGTGCCTGTAACTTCTTTCACCAAGATACCTTCATTACTAATAGGAGAGATATCTGGAGAAGAACATGTATGTGTATTATGATTGTCTACATGTCCATTATCAACAATGGGTAATGTAAGATTAAGGATTGTATTAATGAATTGTTCAGGTTTCTTAAAGTCCTTATTATGGTAGTCAAAATCAAACTCATAAAAGGGGGTATTATGTTTATAGAATTCATGTTTAAGCAAATCAAGAGCATATCTTTTGAAAGAAAACATGCTAAAATGAAAAAACTCACAATGCAATGCAATTTTTAGTTTTGAAGTACATGAATTGTTTGTTTACACAATGCCACTCTCTGAAAATGAAATATTGTGAATGAAAAAGTGAAATTAAACAATGCATGAAATGAGCTATTCTAAGTGAAATCTAGTGAAATGTATGTTACAAAAATTCAACCAAGTGATATAGATAACTGATGGCACCAAAAAAAAGCTTTAAAACAGTGCTTTCAGCTTCGTACAAGGTTGTTTCAGGGGTGAAAAGGGGTTGATTCACCCAAGGTGACGGGTATGTGCAAGATCATCATAGAAAAAATAGGCCCTTAAGTGGCAAAAAAAATAGAAAAAAAACAAAGTTAGGCAACTTGACGTAAAAATTTGAATAAGTTATCTATATTATTTCAAAAATATGTAAGAATAGAATCTGTAGCGAATTGAATGTAGTTTCAAAAATACTACGTTTATTTATTTTTTTAAAATCTGTTTGGTGAAAATTTGAAATTTCAATGCAAGAGTAATTTAAATTTTAGGAAAAAATAAGAAGTAGGTGTCTGTCTGACCACCCTAACCACAATAAAATGATAATATTTTTAAAAAATATTTTAGATATAAGTAGAGGACTCATGTCCGGATGTGATGAATATTTTTTTGTAATTTTTTTCCATGTAAATAACTAATTATGATTTTTTTATTACAACTTTTTAAAAAATAAAACTCGATGTCTAACCACCTTAACTTGGTCAAAACTTCATGAAATTCAATTTTTCATTTTTAATCCTATAGTATGTGAAGCATAGAATGTCACACATATTTTTAGATTCAAAAAATGTGATACCGTTTGAAAGCTATAGATGTTTTTCAATCAAACCATCAATTAGGACTTTAGTTGTAATTCAAATAGAAAATGAATAATAATTATTTAATAAATTCAAAGTAAAGCATAATTTATATTGGTGGAAGGTTGAGAATTTCCTTTAAAAACCCTTTTCGTTTCATCAATTTTGGGTTAAAAAAAATTGTCAGACACATACCCTACATATACCCATCATATTGCCAGTTTTTGGCCCATCACAATCCTGCACATACCCTGGCGAATGAGTCCTAGTATGGACTTTTTTCAAAATTTTCAGAAATGTTTTACTATTTTTTATGAATTTTGAGTGCTATGATGCATAGCTAAATGAAAAATGCAGAAATCTAGAAATTTTACATGAAATTAGATGCCAAAAATGTAATCTAAATGCATTTTTTTAAATGAATGCAAAATATGAAACCTATCATGCAAAGGACTTCATGCAAACCCTAATGTAAAATGAATGCAAGCTAGATGTATGATGAATGACTCCAAATGAGAAAAGAGAGTAGTTGAAAAAGCAAGTTCACCAAAATGGAACATAGATTTTTGGATCCTACTTGCTTTCTAACGCTTCTAGGGTTTTTCACCTAAAAGGAGAAAGAATGGCCAAAAATGCTTAAGTTCACATTCAAAAGTTAATGTGATATGGATGGAAAAAGGATGTAAAATTCCTATATATAATGTTTGAATGCAAGGAGCTAAATAAGATTGATTGACTAATGAATAGAAACTAAAGGAGAAGAACTTGTTTGAAAACACATTGTGTATTGCATAAATACCTAAAATGAATGAAAAACTATAACAAAACTTGATAAAATTGAAAATGTGTACTTAGAATCTTGATGAGGGCTGGAAATTTCTTTTGAAATATTTTTGATGCTTTTTTTTTGCCTGGAGAGACTCATTTTCCATTCTGGGCGAGTCAGTCTGAGTTCTGGTAAATTGAGCCAGAATCTGTTTCTGTCGAAAGGGTGTTAGAAAATGCAAAAAAACACAAAACTAACCTTGAAGCGCGACTCATTCACCACCCATGGTGAATGAGTCCACCTTTGAATTTCTAAATTTTCAAAAGTGGGTTATGGAGCTTATGATCTGCACTTTGATACTCTATAGGTGTTTGCTTCTGAAACCCTGATTTACAGTTCTGAAAATGAATTTTTGTTGATATTTTGACTTGTTCAATGAGGAGAAGACTTTAAAAACCTTACAACTTGATCTTCAATGATTTCCAAGCTTCCAAGAGTCCTAAATATGCAAAGACAAAAGAAGAGAAGAAGAAATGGTGAATGTTAGGGCATGGGGATTTGCCTTAGTCAAACCCCTTTTAGGTAATTAAACCAAAATGATGAAAGAATAGAATGAAACATGCAATAGTGGCATTGACTACCTTGCCATGATGATTGATCTTGAATATCTGCAACAAAACATGAAGGATCTACCCTTGAATGTCTAAAAATTGATATCTTAGTCACTTGAAATGATGAAAGCCTAAGTTGCCTGACTTGAGATGGGAGAACAATGGATGAATAAATGATAAGAGATTAAGAGATAAGAGATGTGAAATTGAGCTAAAAGACTTATATTTATACAATCTTGTGCCTTAGTAACCCGTTAATACTTCATCACAGGCCGACATCAAGTGATTTTGAATAAAAATCCAAAAGGAAATATAACATATTTTGAATTTGGAGCCAAGGGGGACTCATTCGCCACCAATGGAAAATGGGTGTCAGGAATTATCTTGTATTTAATGTTTTTTGTCGGACTTATATTCAAAAATACACTTAATTAAAGCTTATAAGGGCATAAAAGGGTCAAATAAAGCATAACAAGGGTGTAAATAGTCAAGTTATTCCTACAAAAGCATGAAATCTTGTTACAAGACTTTACAACAGTTCAAAATAAGACTTGATAGGTGATTAAAAGGTTATTTTAGGTGAATTGCAATGAATAGTGTATACACCTAAAGATGGTCACATCATATTGTCTGGTAATTAATTAAATATTTTTAATATTTAATTAAAATCTTTGAATTCTATCTGTGTATAAATAAATTTAAATAATTTATTTATATTTCTTCATTCTTTTATTTTGATTAAATAAATAAGTTTATTTAATCATCTTTTCATATTCATTTCTTAATTAATTAAATAAACATTACGATTTATTTATATTAATTATCATATAATCTTAGTTTGAATATCTTATTCAAATAAAGATTAAAATATTATTCTTATTCTAAATATCATTTACAATTAAATATTCCAAAATATTTAATTATTTCCTCTAATTCAATATTCCAAAATCATTTCAAAATTCTTCAAAAATCTATTTATAATTAAATATTTCCAAAAATATTTAATTAAATCTTCTAAAATTTCAAATTCTTCTAAAGTCATATTACAATTAAATATTTCAAAATATTTAATTAAATCTTCCATAGTTTTTAAAAATCAAAAATCAAATGCAATAAATTAAATAAATTTATTTATTTATTTAATTTGGGATTTATCTTCAACTCCCGGGAAGCAAACGGTTGAAACAGAAAATTAAATTTCTCTGTTTCTGTGCAGGCTTGTTCCCATGGGTTGAAGACAGGAATCCATCATTCTCTCCAACCTCTCAACCTCTCCCATTTTCTTCTCAACCTCTCCATCTCTCACCATTCAAACTTACCAGACAATCTCACAGCTGTAGATTCTTGCCAGCCGGGATGGAGCCTGCAAAAATCTATAAATATAGCTGCCGGGAGCTCCAAATGATATAGAAATTTTAAGCAGGAAAACTATAGCCAAATTACAAGTAGTATTAGCATTCATAGCATAAGTCTTTTTAGCATAAAATCATAGCAATAGCAATAGAATCATGATATATTTTATTCATAGCCCCTGTGCATAATCACAGCCCCTATCCATATCTGTATCAACAATCCCATCTTCATCAGCATATAGAATAGATTTTAATTTGCATTCTCGTTCTACAAGTTGCCATTTGAAGGAGGCCAAGCTTACACAATCTGAGAGCAAAATCTTAAAAAAAAAATCACTGTAGATAGAGAAAATGGAACGGTTCTGAAGATTTTGTTTGTTTAAATTTATTTCAATTTCTTTAGTTTAAGGTTTCATTTAGTGTTTTGTTTTCAATTAGATTAACAATAAACAAACATACACATTTTTGGCACCCACCGTGGGGCCCTTGCCCCCTTTTTAATGTTTTATTTGCAGTTTCTTTTGACAGGTTACAGGTAAAAACAACAGAATAGTGCAGACGACACGTTTCATGAATGTCATCTCCAGTTTAGTGCATCTGAAGTCTATTGCAGCGCCCATAATCTATTTTGCAGCGCCCGTGATCATCTTTGCAGTGCCCGTAATAATTATTGCAGTGCCCGAAATCATTATTGCAGCGCCCATAATCCATCTTGTAGCGTCCCTAATTAGTATTGCAGCGCCCTTAATCAGTCTTGCAGCGCCCGTAATGCTTCTTGCAGCGCCTTTAATGCCTGTTGCAGTGCAAATTTTTAAAGACTGTATTCTATAATCTGTAACTCTAGATTAGTTTAACTGATTCCGATGCAGCCACGGACAGTTAATAATTTTAAAGCATAAAATTAACCAATCCTAGGGTAGTCATTTAAAGCATAAAAAGAACCAATCCTAGGGTAGTCATTTTAAGCATAAAATTAACCAATCCTAGGGTAGTCATCTAAGGTAAAACGAAGCAATCCTAGGGTAGACACTTCATCTTTCAATTTGGGCTTAAAATAAATTTTTTGTTTATGTGAAGCAACATCTTCACTTAGTTTAGAAAATTTTCATTTGGTGCTTAACAATTGAACCTTTGTTTGCTTTACTTCAACGGTGATAGGCCTATGCTCTCCCCTTAACTGGGTGATCAAAATGCCAAACTCACCTATTTCCTTTTATGCATTTTACAGCTTTGTTAAAACCTTGTAGAGAGCCTACTCTTGTGGGAAAAAGTACTCACCCAAGAGGAATGACTCAAGTGGGTTCAAGCCAAAGCCAGGCTATTCCACCCCACTCTAAAATTTAAAGCAAAATTGGGGAAACCCTCTTTTGACGGTAGTGTGCATTGATAACCATCCCCAAAGCCTTTGTTCTAAAGGTAGGGAGGTCTCTCGAGGGAGTCTATCATTTGCTGCACCGAACGGAAACCCTTACTACGAACCTAGTGTAGTAACTAACCGAGTCAGTTTCCAAACATTGTTTCAATCACAGTGCAGGGGAGGGAAGAATTACCCCCAAGATACTCACCATATAATTGCCAAGGATTGTTTGCTCAGGGGATCCAGTATCCACTTCCGTCACTCTAGTACGCACCTAGAAAAGACAAAAACACGGGCGCCCTTTCGAGGGTGACATGGCTGTGTGAGTCGACGCAGTTCTAAGATGTGGGCTGTTGATTGCTATGATGACCTACTTGAGAACTAAGAGTGAGTCTGTTTGAAGTGCTTGTCATGTGTAAAACCCGTTAAAACATTTTTTGAAAAACATTTTGGTTATACACTTGATGTTTAGCATAGGACTTAAAAACAATTGTTTTAAATTTGTTTGATGTGTTTTCACTACATTAATTTAGATAAGATCATCCAAAACACTCATTATCACATTGATCAATCTCATGTTACGAGATTGGAAATCCACAAAGTTTGTAAAGAAATACATTTCCAAAAGGATTAAGAAGCCAAAGAAACCCCTCAATCACAAGAAATTATTGAAGAAGCAACGATTCCTATATCAAAGTCGGAAAGTTTTACTCAAATATAGAACCTTTCTTCATAGGTATCATGTTTGTGTTAGAGGTCTTTCAGATGATTATGCCATAGAGCCCTTGTATTCACAAGCTTACTTTCAAAGAAGAGCCCTTTCTCAAAGGCATAACCATAGTCAACGCATCCGTTTCAGTTATATTCCCCATCCAGCAATCGAATATTCTACTCGTCCAAATAAAATTTTGCAATAGAGAATTTAGAATACATTAGGAATCTATCATAAAATCCATCCTTTTACAAAGCCATGATCAAAATTTCATAAAGTGCAAAATCATCCTTTTCTTGATCTTTTGCTTATATTCCCGCTAACAGGATTTTCATCCTTTCACTTAGGGAACAACACAAGCTACAAGATTAGAAATTTTGTAAGTGATAGAATCTTCATTCTATTCCGACTTTCATATATATCACATAAATTGCACTATTTCACTCTTTTGATCAAAAGTGAGTAGAATTTGGAGCAAAATCTATGCCTATCTTCACGAGATCTCCAAAAAAAATGGAAAAAGATGAGGGAGAAACCACAATCAATAAAATGGGTGACTGAAATGAAAAAGAAGAGGAAACATTTAATCTTGATGAGTTAACAGAAGAAAAGCTTCAAGAAGCAGAACAAGATCCCCAATTCCATACTATTATGGAAAGAATTCTAGAACGTAATAAAGAAAAATATTTTCTTTCATTAGCTAATCAAGGAGCTAAATTGCCTCACACCTTTGACATAGAAGGGATTAAACAAAATCCTGAAACTCCTCCTAATGACTTTAGTGCTCTTAACCAACAGATAAAAGAATTACAAGGGCAAATAAAGGAAATGCAAGGAGGTACAACAAAGAAATATGTTTTGGAAGACATATCTCCTTATCCATTTGATAGGAGTCTTCAAATGATCCCATTTCCAAAACATTGTGAAATTCCTAAGTATGATAGGTATAATGGAAAAACTGATCCCATTGACCATGTTAGGGATTTTCGAAACATGAGTCTTGAATTCGCCTATGACGATACTTACTTGATGCGATTATTTCCACGAAGTCTAGGTGTACAATCCATGGAGTGGCTTTCAAAAATCACTCCACCTATCAAAACTTTTGAGGAGTTGATAAATCAGTTTATCTCACAATACTCCTACAACATTCAACACCAAATAACAATGCTTGATCTTTGTAAAGTGAAACAAAAAGTAGGAGAACCCTTTACTACATTTTTACAAAGGTGGAGAAGGTTATTTGCACGATATTCTCGTCCTATTCCTGAAAAGGAAAAGATGGATATCTTTATCAATAGCCTTGATCCAGAATTAAGCTATAGGCTTAACCTTCATTGTCCTCATAACTTTGAAAAATTGATTGAAAACGCAATCACCATTGAAGGGGCCTTGGTTAAAAGGGGAGTGATAAAACTTGATAATCCAAGTACATCAAATCAAAACAATAACGATAAAACAAGGTTTTGGAATAGAAACAAAAATGTTGTTAATGATGGCATAGTGGATGCAAATAATTTACGAACAAGACCATCTGTTTTCAATCTATCAAGTGCTCCACGAAATAATCCACAAGGAAATACAATTCAACAAGGAAACAACAATCAACAAGGACAAATTTCCAAGCAAGAGAACATGACCAATCAAAATATCAATCAAAATCGTGGTAATTTCAATAATAATCTCGGCAATGCCCAAACATCAAATCCATCTAGACCTACATTCTTTTCAAACCGACGGACTTTTACTGCATTGGGTCAATCTCTTGAGTCTGCTCTCAAGGAGCTTCTTGATAATAAGGTTATCACCTTACCACCACAAAGAGATTATGAGCCATGAGTTAAACCACCATCATGGAATGACTCATATTATTGCAATTATCATCGATGTAAAGGTCATAGAACAAACAATTGTCAAGATTTGAAATATCTAGTACAAGATTTAATTGACAATGGTACCATTACAATTGAGGGACATCATACCAATGATGATCATCAAGCATTCAAAGATCCTTTGCCAAACTACCAAAAGGGGGAAACATCGGATACCAAAGCCAAAAGTATACATAATGTTGAAGACAATATAATCTGTCACATTCACGCAGATGATAATCGGATTAATGTTATCAAAATCAAAGGAAAACAAGAATATCAACAGGTTAATGTAACAACAAGAGGTCAAGCAAAGGTTGTTTTAAAAGGAAGTTCATCTAAAACAACTATTTCTTCTCCAACTCAGTATAATTTGGTTGATTAATTGAGAAAAACATCAGCTTGAATATCCATTCTTCAACTTCTCAAAATATCCCCCATACACAAGAATATTTTAGAAGAAGCTCTTGTAAACACAACTGTTGATACTGATCTAGATGCAAACAAATTTCAAGCCATGGTGGGACATTTATCTTCCCCCACTTGTCTTTCATTTTCAAAAAAAGATGATGCCTCTATGACACATCCACATAATTTGTCGCTCTACCTTGAAGTCATGATCCATAAACATCGAATTAGACGTGTCTTAATAGATGGAGGAGCCGGTTTGAATATTTGTACCTTAAAATTAATAAATGCCTTAGGAATATCAGAAAATGAAGTTGATCCACGAAGGAAGATAACCATCAAGGCATATGATGATGAAGAAAGAGCTTCTAAAGGATTAATATTACTGCCTATCAGAGTGGGACCTGTTGTGAAGAATACATTTTGTCAGGTTCTAGATCAAGATCTATCTTATAATATACTTTTGGGTCATCCGTGGATCCATGATATGCAAGCAGTACCATCAACATACCATCAATGTATCAAGTTTCCATATGATGGACAAGAAATAACCATACAAGCTGATTACAATAGTACCCAAACTTGTTCAAATCTTAGAGTAACTCAAGATGTCTTTGTGCCACACAATAGAGAAGCTCTTGCTGTTTCTTCTTCCAATCTACAAGTCCAATTGCAAGAATTGACAAAGAATCTTGATACTAAGCTGAAGTTTAAAGACAAAGGGGTAGGTGAATATTCACTATCTCTTTCTACTTTACCTCTTTCTCCAAGATCACATGGGTTACCAACTTTATCAAATCAAAAGATTGCAACCGCTTCTACATCTCAAGCTTCCGTGCCAATCACAAAGTTTGATGGAAAATTCATTAGAGAAAATACCACTAAAGAAGAAGCTGAAGATAGGTACATCCTAAATTGGCTATACAAAGATGAAGATGAATCTCTCTTGCACATTAAATTTCCTAAAGAACAATATGGTAAGGGGTACGCTATCATGCAGAAGATGGGATATGAAGGGAATGGTCCTATAGGGAAACGAAGAGAAGGAATTGTGGAACCAATTCAACCTATTTCAAAGCATTCAAGTGATAAAACAGGACTTGGATATGGAAAAGATAAAGAAGAATCTACTTCACAGCAAACACAATTAATTCATGAAGGAGGATCTGTGTCAGATAAATCTCATGAATCAGTTTTCCAATTGCAAAATAGTTCAGATACTGATTCTAATGAATATGAATGGGACACCATTTATAATGATGAATTTTGGAGGGATAAACAAGTTGATACTATACACAAATATGCACCTGTTCTTATACAAGGAGAAGGCTCAAGGTCTCCACTTGATTTTGTTTTACAAAGCGATCATGACTCAAGTGAGGAAGAATCAGATTCTAACGAGATTGATAATCAACAGGAGAATATCATCATAGACCTTGTCTACCATGAGGATGATAACCATATCATGACTTTGACAATTCAAGACCTTACCCAACCTAATGATCTTATGCCCTTAGTTTATCCAGAACTTATAGATTGGGACATTGACGCACCTATCCATATTCCTACATTCAGTAATGATGAAGACATTATAACTTTCCTTTAATGAAGAAAATAATTGTTTTATTCAAGAATCTTATACTCATGATTTTGATAAGGAGAGTGTCCAGTCTCTTAGCTGCAAAATAAATGAAATAAAAGATGGATCTATTGGTGAAAACCAAAAAATGGCAGTGATAGATCAAAACAAGAGAAAAATAAAGAGCGAATCCGACAGTGAAAACCTTTTTGAGGCACTGAAGGATGAGAAACTTGACACTCTTCCCAAGTATTATCATGAAAGATCTTCTATTTTGATCGAGCCAATAGAATCAATCAACATAAGTACAGCAGAGCAGCCAAAATTTTTGCAAATTGCAGCATCATTAACAGTTGAAGAAGTCCAGAAATTCATGCAATTCTTGAAGGATAATCAAATTAACTTTGCTTGGTCATATGCTGATATGCCAGGGTTAGATCCTAATCTGATAATGCATCATTTATCTATCAAACCTGGGACAAAGCCTATAAAGAAAAAGCTCAGAAAGATGCATCCACATGTTGCATTATTAGTCAAGGAAGAATTAAAGAAACTTTTGGATGTTGGATTCATTCGAACTATTGACTATGCAGAATGGATTTCCAATATTGTACCTGTTTCAAAGCCAGATGGAAGAATCAGAGTTTGTACAGATTTCAGGGATTTAAATAAAGCTTGCCCTAAAGATGATTTTCCTTTGCCTAACATAGACATGATTGTTGACTTAACTGCTGGCCATGCAATGTATTCATTAATGGATGGGTTTTCAGGATACAACCAGATAAAAATTGCACCAGAAGATCAAGATAAAACAGCGTTCACATGTCCTTGGGGTACCTATTGCTAGAATGTAATGCCATTCGGGTTAAAGAACGCTGGAGCTACTTATCAAAGAGCAATGACAACTATTTTTCATGATATGATGCATACATTCATGGAAGATTATGTTGACGATTTACTTGCCAAATCTCATACACGAGATGAACACCTAGAAATCTTGTCAAAAATCTTTATTAGAATGGAGAAGTTCAATGTTTGACTAAATCCAAAGAAATGTGTCTTTGGTGTTACATCTGGAAAACTCCTAGGGTACATTATTTCAGAAAAGGGTATAGAAGTTGATCCAGAAAAGGTACAAGCTATAATGGACATGCCTCCACCACGAAATATCAGTCAATTAAGATCATTGCAAGGAAGATTACAGTCTATTAGAAGGTTTATAGCTCAACTGGCAGATAAAAGCTTGCCATTTACACATTTATTGCATAAAAATGTTCTATTTAAATGGGATGACAAATGTGAAGTAGCATTCAATCAGATCAAGCAATATCTTATGCATCCACCAGTTTTAATTCCACCTATTCCAAGAGAGCCACTCATACTCTATATTTCAGCAACAGAAGTATCTTTGGGCGCATTGCTAGCACAAGAAGACTCTACAGGTAAAGAAAGGGCTATATATTATATCAGTAGAACCTTAACAAGACATGAGTTAAACTACAGTTTCATTGAAAAAGCTTATTCTGTAAGAGGTTTTGCTTCAAAAGTGGCTTACATTATATGTTATTCATACAGCCAAGCCGGGAGCAACAAAGATTGATCCATTGAAATACCTATTAAGCGTAGCTACTTAACAGAAGTGACTTGCAAAATGGGTGTAATGATCTAAGTGAGTTTCGACATTCACCGCTATGTAGGATTGAAAGCCATAGTTGACAAAGCCATTACAGATCAGCTATCGAAGCCCCTTGCCAGAAGACAAATCCAATGCATTGAGTTTCCTCGATAGTGTGATGTTCCTACAAAGAACAATTCAGACCTTGGCATTGTAATTTTGATGGATCTTATACACAGGGCTATGCTTGGGGGGTGCATCTTTGTCACACCTCGAAGGACACCGTATCTTCACGCATCATATCGCCGACGTTTCCTCGTAACAAAATTAACATAGTCAATAAGAAAATACCATAGGATTGGATAGCTTTAACGAAAATACAGAATGAAGTTTATGGTGATTCACAACTTGTCATTAATCAAATTAATGATGATTATCAAACTAAAGATGATAAGTTGCTACCATACAAGAACATGGTGGATGATTATAAGAAATATTTTGTGTCAATTAAATTTTCACAAATATCAAGGATTGATAATAAAGCTGCAGATGCAATGGCTACCATTGCTTCCTTATTACAAATATCAGAAGATCAAACCAAGTATGAATTCTTGGTGGAACAATTGTTTTCTCCCGCCTATGATAATCCTGAAACCCAAGTTATATGTCATTTGACTGGTTCAGATTCACCTTTATATGGAAAGACTTATACCTATTTGAAAGATAACATCTTGCCTTTCTCGGGATTTATCCTCAAGAACAAACCCATCTCATTCACACCATCCCGCTATACCCACCCGCTAATACCGCATCAATGGTCTTGATGGTACACTCCTTAGATGTCTTGAACGTGACGAATCTGAAAAAGCCTTACAAGAGGTTCACGGTGGTATTTGTGGAACTCACTCAAGTGGTTTGACCTTAGCAAAGAAACTTGTCAGAATGGGATACTATTGGCCTACCATGGAGCAAGATTCTTTTACTTTTGTTAAGAAGTGTTCTAAATGCTAGATCCATGGGAATCTTATTCATGCACCTGCACAAGAATTGCAACCTTTCATTTCGACATGGCCTTTTTCTCAGTGGGGATTAGATCTTGTTGGTAAAATACATCCTTCATCGTCAAATGGTCATAAATTTATCATTACAGCTACTGAGTATTTTACAAAATGGATTGAAGTTGTTCCTCTAACAACAGTGACTGGTAAACAAATATCTTCATTTATCCTGAATTACATTATTTGTAGATATGGAATTCCTAATTCTATTGTTACGGATAATGGAAGACCTTTTAAGAATCAGGATGTTGATGAACTTTGTGAAAGATTTCACATTCAACACAGGTTCTCTACACCTTATTATCCATAGGGTAATGGTCAAGCAGAAGCTTCTAACAAAACCATCTTGAAGATATTGAAGAAGACAGTAAATGATGCTGGACGTGATTGGCATGTTCAACTCAACCCAGCTTTATGGGCATATAGAACCAGTGTTCGCACACCAATAGGAGCTACACCATATGCTTTAGTCTATGGAGCAGAAGCAATTTTACCATTAGAAGTTGAAATACCTTTGCTTAGGGTTTCACTTAAGGGATTGATAAGTGATGAAGACTACAGGGTTTCTCGTCTCCAAGAGCTCGAACTGTTAGATGAAAGACGCCAACATGCAGCTGATCACTTGAAAGGTTATCAACAAGTCATGTCTTGTAGTTATAACCACAGAGTTAAACCATGGGCATTTCAAGTGGGTGACTTAGTTTTGAGAGAAAATCCACATAATCGAAGATAGCAGCGCAATTTGAACCTAATTGGCTTGGTCCATTTGTTATTGTAGCAGCATATGGTTCTGGAGCATATCAGTTATCCACATCAGAGGTGGACCTGTTTGAAGAGCCAATCAATAGTATTCATCTTAAGAAGTTCTATGTCTAAAAAGTCCTGAAAAAATTTAAAAAAAATCATAAAAACTCCTGAGAAAAATAAAAAAAAATCATAAAAAGTCCCAAAAACCGTAAAAAAGTCCCCGAAAAATAAAAAATCAGAAAAATCCAAAAAAGTGCAATAAAAACAAGTGGTGAAAACCTGGCAAACAGGTGCTACTTGTAATCAAAATGGGCTCCTCCATTTATTAGCTTATGTCTTGCATTCACTTTCGCTATCATCCATTCATATTTATCATCTGTACATATTCACATCATATGGCAGGAATCTTTATGTTTCATCATGGCTTGATGAAATTTGGTGTTATATTTTATCTTTAGGGTTGTGTTTATACCGGGGCAAAAACACGTAAAACATACAAGAGAGTAACGAGCTTTTAATATCAAACAGACATTAAATAAATGGGCCAACGCCAAAACAAACATTGTCAAATCAAATCAATCACAAACATGTGTATGCCAATGAAAATCAAAAACAACATGATCCAAACAACTATCGAAGTGAGAGTATCAATGATGATAACCAAATTGGATGATCTTAATCTGAATAAATGTTTGAAATATTTTAAGGTGGATTTGGGTGTCGGTTGTTTGATTTTCTATCATATCTTTGGAGTAATTCAATGATGTACTGAACTAGAAAAGCAAGGAAGGAGTATGATTTTTCTTTGTCTGTTGTTTGCAAGTAAATCATTAGTACTATGCAAATTGGTCGCTAGACATGCTCTACTAAGTATCAAAGTGGATGACATTTCAGACCGTACGCAGCCGGTTAACTTTGTTCTGTTATGCAAGCAATGGTCCCAAAGCCCACTTTGGTTCAATTATACCTAGATGCTTGTACAACCTCTATATTAAAAATCATGAAAGCAATACTCAGGTCATCACTGGTGCTAACATACCCTTTGATGCTTGTATTAACTTTCAACATTTCAAAGCTCTATGATGATACAAAAGCACAAATAAGCTCTCCAAATGGCAATATTGTATGAATGTCTTGCATGGTTAGTATAGATTGCATTCATGTTAGAATTTGCATTTTGCATTTATAAATTTCTAAAAAGCTGGCAAAGAATCAAATGTTTATATCTTTTCAAATACATGACTGAGTATATTTTGACATTCACAAAAACATCGTTTCATACATTTTACATTTTTGCATTAGAAAATTATAAAAAGCATACATTACATACATCATATACTATATACATTCATTCATCAAATAAACTTCATCTCATACAATCATATAAATATCATAAATCATGAAACCATCATAAATACACATCATATGGATACACATCATATATCATGTAAAATCATCGCTGCATTTCATATATCTCAAAAATGAAAGTCAAAATGTACAAGGATGTCAACTACAAAAGATATAATATCATCAAAAATGTGATCATCTCACGATATATACAAAATGTCTCAACAGAATATCATAAGAGAATCATATACAATGCACTAGGCAGAGCTATCCTCTGATGGAGCTGGTCTAGGACCTGTACCACCTACCCCTGATGGACCTGTATCACCTGCCCCTGATGGACCTACTCCGCCTGTCCCCGGTGGCCCTCTAGGAGGTAATGGTTGTGTCACACCCCTACTAGTAGTATGAGAGCGACCATGAGTAGATCATGACTGAGTGTAACTCTCTCTCTGCTTAGGTGGAACTGAATCATGATATCTAGTCTGATAGAACTCTGCCTCTCGTGTGGCTCTGGTAACCTCCCTCATCATGTCACCTGGCAAAGTGCTACCTGCTACTCTTTGTA
Organism: Sequoia sempervirens; assembly: GCA_007258455.2. Lineage (NCBI taxonomy): Eukaryota > Viridiplantae > Streptophyta > Pinopsida > Cupressales > Cupressaceae > Sequoia > Sequoia sempervirens. The sequence continues at coordinate 8,149,296 of VDFB02000363.1, read as the reverse complement.
GGCTATCTACTAAGGCAATGGCCTGCTCACCCCGCTGTCTAGCTACATCTCTCTCAGTAGTAATCGAAGTCACCTGACCCTCCAACTGTGAAATCAAGGCATGTGCCTGTGATAACTGAGCCTGCAAGCTCTGTATTGTACTCTGCAGAGACGATATCTGACCTGCTACAGTTGGATCTACGGAAGGGGATGGGTCAGTGTGCCTCATCCGTGGTCCACCTCTGCTACCTCTGCCTCCTCTGCCACCTCTCCTACCGCCTCTCCTACCACCTCTATCTCCACCCCTATCATCACCACCATCATCTCCATCTGAGTCATCATCTCCACTACTCTCCTCATCATCACTGTCCTCTGAATCATCATCTCCTGACTCCGAGTCCCTCTGTCAACATCTTTGAGCAATAATAGGAGCAATGGCCTTATCAGGATCAAACATATGTGGTGGTGGATGCTCTAGGACATACTGTACATACTCTGGTGTCGCCCCTGCATCAAGAACATCCACCCGGTAATCCCACATCTGTGCTCCTAAACTGGTGAACTCTGCCACCGCTGCCTCATAAGAGATCTGTGGGCCCCACACTGCAAGTTCTGGCTGTCGCCGTGCATAAATGGCTGAACATACAGGCATACCCTGAATCCGACCAAACTGTCGCAATACTCATCTAGCAAGAAATCTCTCCAGGATCCATGTAGTCCGTCCAATCAAAAATCTAGAAGTACATACGAAAGGCATCTCCCTCACATCCTCTGGCCATGGCTCACAATCTAAATATGGCCTCCAGCATACTGTGTCCAAACTATCTAATAGCCGCTGCCAATATACTAGTTTGCCCAGTCTAGGCTGAGCAATAATATGCGCATATCTCCATCTATATGCTCGACCAGCTGGTCGATGTCCTCGGGTCAATGGATGTAAAACTGCAAAATGCTCCCATGCCCATATCTATAGTAATGAGCATCCAACAACAAAACTATGGCCTCTACCATATACGATATGATGAAGCTTGTCATATAGGTGGGCTAGCATACATGTACCCCATGCATATCGTGTCCCCTGCATCACCATACTCTCCAAAACATGACCCCATCCGATCGCAAACCCCTTCGACCTATGGTCGGGGCACAACACACCTCCAATGAATCCTGCAAGCATAGCTGGTAATGGTGGATAAGTATCTATAATCTCACCCCATGGGATGAAGTATCCGGCAATCTGATCATCTCTGAATATCGGTCTCAAAGAAAGAGTACCCCCAACCTCTTGTCTATCAAAAACAACTACCTCTCCCATCACTAGGATCCGTAAGATGCGATATACGTCCTCAAGGGTCACTGTAATCTCCCCTGTCAGTAAATGAAAAGTGTTGGTGTCGCTATGCCACTGCTCTGCAAGTGCTGTCAATAGGGCCCTGTTGAGGCGAACCTTAGGCATATCAAGTAATGAAGTCAAACCGCAAGCATCAATCACATCTCTATCTGACTGTAACAAATGTGGAATCAATGACCATGTGCTCAGAAAAGTCTCTCGTAACTGCAAAACACCTAGTCTCTCATGTTCACATACATCATCAAAACAACATCAATATCAAATCATCCTAACGTATCAATCCAAAACTAAATATCAAACTATTTGTTTTTCATTATCATTATGAAACGCGAATAATATCATAATCATGTTTGTTTTTAATGACCTTAGAAGCAAACGAATCAATCAAACTATTTTTTTTTCATCATCATGGAACGCAAATAATCAACATCAAGTTTCTTTCTAACAACTTTAGGAGAAAACTTATCTGTCTTATTTGTTTTTAATAACTTTAAAAGCAAATTTATCATCTACTATTTGTTCTCCAACAACTTTGGAAACAAATTTATCATTTACAACAACA
>VDFB02000363.1:8121790-8147304 GCA_007258455.2 Sequoia sempervirens | reverse complement strand
ATAAGAAAGTGTTGAATTAGTGATGAAAAGCCTAGAAAAGTGTGAAAGTTTGTTACAATTCTTTATAACACTTTGAAATAAGACTTGGTAAGTGATAAAAATAGGTTATTTAAGTGAATTATAATAAAAAGGTCAAAAAAAAGTGTGAAAGTTAGTTACAACATTTCACAACACTTTTAAAAGACATCATATAATTCTTATTGATTTAGAAGGGTCCAACACCTAATGTGAATGTGTTGACCACATTACAACATTAAAACTAGGAAAAACTAGGCCAACATTCATAAGAAAGACCCAAATGAGCGTGAAAATGTCAAGGATACATTTTTTTGTGCTATACTAGGTCCCACAAAGCCTAAAGTGTAGGAGTAAAGACCTCAAAATCCTTTACTCATTGTGTTGGCCACTCCTTGAAGATTCTTAACCATAAGGGTTGGCTACCCTTTAGAGAATTTCATGGTTCTGCTAGAAAAAATACCAAAAGAATGGCGACTCTATTGGGGAGTAACTTGAGAAAATTCAGATAGAAGATAATCTTGCCTTAAAGAGTCATTCAAGTTTTAAAACAGTTTGTAACTAGAGGTTGAAAATTGAGGAATCTTATTTTCCCATCCAAGTCACCAACAGAATTGGTGACTCTACTGGGGATCGCTTTTAATCTCTAGTTGTAGATTGTTGTATTTCAAAGTCAAATATTTGGTGAATTTGAACTTTGGTTCAAATGTTGAAAAGCTCTTGGACCTCAAAATGTTTTGGTTGCAACAAAGTTCAAAGAATGTGAGTGTGACTTTGTTGATGGAGAAGACTCAGAATGAGATTCCTATTTGAAGAAACTTCATATTGTTTGAAGTTGAATCCTCTAAAAAAGAGGTAGCAACTCTATCTAAAAAACCTGATAAAGAATTCCAAACTTTCTAGATCTTCAAAATTTGCAGTCGATGAAGAAATATTGATGGTTGCTACTGATTTATAGGTATTCTCATAAATTTCAAGAAGTATTATTATATTTGTGAGAAAATTGTGAGAAATGTTTAAGGACTTAAGATGTAAATGATTCCCTATTTGGTGAAGTAGCACTAAGTGAGGGAATGTTTTTGGTAATTTTACATGTTTCTAAAGTGTAACTTGAAATTCATATTTTATGATGACGAAGCATGTTATATTTTAAGACCCTAAGTAAAATAGATAGAAGATTTTCACTGTAAAGGCTTATGATCATAATTGAAAAAGGAATTTATGTTACCTTTTGTAATTCTAAAGATGATCTAACAAGGTTTGTAAAGATGTGAGAAAATACATTATCAATCTATGCATCCTGATAGGGAACTAAATATCACAATGTATAATGGGAAACCCTTGTCACATCAAGGAAATTTTAGTACCTAAAGGTACAAAGCTATAGATTTTAGTAACATTTGTGGTTACCCAAATTTTGTACTACCTAAGATCAGAGAAAAGCTACCAAAGTTCAATGGTGGAAATTATGAATCAATAGGAAAACATTTGCAAGAGTTTGTTGATGTGATGGGAGATTATGAATTAGATTTTGAGGATGTTGTCATGAAATTGTTTGTTCAGTGCTTAAAAGGAGATGTAATAGATTGGTTCTCATATCTATCAACATCTTCTATACATTCATGGGATAAATTTAAAGTAGTATTCATGGAAAATTTTGGTGAAAGGATTGACCCAATAATAATAAGAAAAAAGTTCATGATCATGTAGAAAGAAGAGGATGAGTTAGTCCCCTCTTTTCATCTCATATTTTCAAAGATAATAAGAGAGATCCTTGAAATAATAAGACCAAATTATGAAGAATGTTTGGTCATGTACTTAGGTGCATTTGATAAAAGGATGAGTTACCTATTAAGAGACAAAGATCCCACAACATTGCACCAAGCATACCAAATTGCTATAGATATTGAGAACAACTTGAAATATTAAATGATGAAAGTATACCGAACCACTAATATTGGTCATCCTAGTACATTGCATGCAAATACAACCAGTGGAGCAATGAGTAGATATCTATGTCAAAATGATAAGGCTCCTACTATTCCAATTTCTCCATCACCACAATATGAGTATCATAGTAATTTCCAAGTCAAATATTCACAAGATCAAAGCCAACTTGATCAAATATCTTTTATTAGAAGATTGTATGAAATGAAAATGCACAAAGGAGAATGACCTTATCATTTCTTCTCTAGATTTAACGATGCCTTGTTGGAGGTACCCAAAAGTGTCAAACCAGAAGATTGAAGGTGAATTGATCTATTTTGTGAAATGTACCAATCACGACTGAGTACCTTTCCAAAGGAATTGATACCTCATAATTTAAGCCAAGTAATTGACTAGATAAAGATTCTAGAGGGAACTAAGAATGATTATACACAACATGTGATGCCCCTAGATGTTAATGAGTGTTGTCCTGATGAAAAGGATCAGGAAACAATTCAAAGATATGCAAAAGGTGTATCAAGATGTGAACATCCATTGTGTTGCATGGGAGAATATAATGATTGTAATCAATTCACAAATGACACATCTACAAAACATTACAACAGTGATGGAGATCAAGATATCCAAAATGATGACAGAAAGGGTGTGTCTAATTTGCATCCTTGGGATGACTTGGATGGTGAAGAAATGGAAGAAGTAAAAGAGATTGCCATATCTCATGATTTGATCAATAGAAATGGTTCTAATGTTGATGATGATTTGTCACAAACCAATGATCAAGGTATGGAAGATGAAAGTTTACATATCCAGTCTGATGAACCTAAGTGCAGTCTCAGTATTGATGGGTTTTCATGCTATGGTAGTTGTGAAGGCATTGATTCATATGATCCCTCAATTGAGTATGATTATCCTTATGAAAAGGAGATCAAATCCATTACTTCAAGAAATTATGATGATAATAATGGGAATGTTTGTTTGCTTGGGAGTGAAATTTTTTCTTCATGTGAAAAATTCTTAGAGTGTGAGTCAATGATGTCAACTAAAATGAGGTGGGAAATTTTGAAGATGTGTCTATATTCTCTTCAAGTGATTACAATGATTTCGACTGTGATGATGATCTGCAAGACTTATATTTTCATGTTGAGGAAGTAGAAGCTGCCATGATAGCAATGAAGATAATGTATAATCCTTTATTTGATGACCCCCCATCCCCACAAACTAATAGAAGTAATGATCCTTATTGGTGTAGATATAATCCACTTTTTGAGGATTGTGATAAAGCATTTGATGTCTGGTTAGGATATGGTCATGGGAAAATAGAGTGGTACACTGATAAGTCTTTTAGAAGTAGTGCTCATGAGTCTTTCACATTTGGGACTAATGTTTGAAGTAGGATTAAAGATCATGATTAGATGGAAGTTTTTGAATGTGATTTCTCTTATGATGATGATCTAGAAATACTTCAATTACTTTAGGGGTGCAATGATTCAAGCATCTATAGTACAAATTTATTACAAGTGGACGGACAAAATGCATTGGAAAGATACTGGGAATGTGATTTGAGTTCACAATCAATGGAGAATGATATTGGAGTGAATGAGGAAGAATGTGAAGGAAATAGTGTCACTATTCTAGGTGCTTATCCTGAATACAGTGCTAGATATGATGAAGGAACTAAAGAATGTGTTGGTTCCTTATCTTCTCATGGTTGTTTGTATGAATTAGAGATGGAAAGATTAACTGCATAGGAAGAGAATGGTGTGCAAACTGGTAAAAGGGAGGGTTTAGTATTGAATAACCAAATTATGCATCATGATACACATATGGATCAAGGATTAGCAATATTTCCTATTGATAATGATGAAATATTTGATGAATTGTTAGATATTGTTGAAATTACAAAACTATTTGAGTTGCATGAAGAGCAGCTAAATGATGCAAATAACATGGGTTACAATGTTGATCAATATGAATGTGCAATTGGGTTCTTTTCTTATGTTCCTCATCTCCTCAACATGATTAGGGATATATTCTCATCTAATAAGGATAACATTTTTGAAGGGAACAAGAAACTTTATTGAATTGTTAGTGAGCAATATTTGAACCATGAGGGCATGGATATGTACCCATGTTATAGTGACCAATACCAAGATTACCATGAATATGCAAATTTTTTTTTTTGATATATTTAGGTATGATTACTAGGCTAGTATACAACAAAATGTTTGTGAAGGGTTCCAGTCTGATGTACAAATTGAATGTGATGTCAAAGTGCATGATCAAATGAAAAATGAGTTTTGCACTTTTCCATTTCAATCAAGTGAGCATATATTGGAACAAGCTGAGGAGTAGGGTAGTTTTGTAGCATGCATGGTCGATTATGCTAATCAAAATGGAGCTAATTGTGCAAGAATACTGGGTAGAAGTGTTGATCCATTTCAAATATTTTAGGATAAGGTATTTTACAGAGGAAATGATTGCCTTTAAATTTGGAGGGTTTGGCTCCTCCTATTCTGGGGAGTGAAGTTTATGGAACCAAGGAGACTTCTGAAATCTAAGTGGAAACATGTTGTATGACCTTGTAAATACTATAAATAGGTTTGTTGTGCTTTCTTCCTATTGCGAATGGTTTCCTTATCTGGGAAAGCTCCTAGTTTTATGTGCTTATTTGTTGGTCTACTTCAACCTAACATTTGGATTCTTTCCATACCCACTAGGGGTATGCATTCCTGAGCATGAGCCATGATAGAGCTTCCAATTTTTTTGCAAAATCTTGAGCAGGTCCATGTTTTGGTCATAATTGTGAGCCTTTTGTGTCCAGGGATGGGTTAGGTTTTGGTTTAGAAAGGTCCTCATTTTGCAAATTTTTATTATGAACCCTTAGGAATTTTCATTTTGTATTGACCTACTACAAGTGGACATCATCACTTAAGTCACCACATGACTCATTGATGCATGTTATCACCAACCCCTTTTCCCTAGGTTCGTTGGTTGCTCATTAATAAAATCTTTTGGACCCTTTGGTCAGTGACATGTGATGAGCATGTATCGTTCTATTTCCTTGTCACTAAAATCCCTCCTTTTCTTTCAACAACGAGCGACAGAGATGAATGGAAGTAGTGTGGTAGTCACGTGTCAAATTTTTATTTCACCGCTACCTTTTTCCACCACCGAAGACGCTTCCAACGTCGGGTTCATTATTGCGAGATTCAATGGCCCAAGTTATTTGAAGGTATCACTATAAGGGCTTCATCGTCAAAATTCTTAGGAAGATTCAACCATTTCTACAACCAGCGATGGGTTTTTTATCTAGGAATATTCCCTTTGAATTAGAATTATTGCTCGATGTTGAAGATTGAAAGTAATGTAAGAAAACCTCTATGAAAATTCACAAGTTGCAAAAAATGTGGCTAAGATGTGGATGGTTACATGGCATATTTTTAGCATATCATCACTATTTCCAAGTATGGATGAAAAGGAAAGTGGCGATACTTAACATGGGCATTGACTAAGTTTTAAATCCAAAATGATCAATGCCCATGATTGAGCATGGAGTGATTTATTTTTTGTTCACTTGAGTGAGCTAGGGTGGTCATTAAATGCTATATGCTCTAGTTCCTCTATTTAATGAGGATCTCCTATAGTTTGTCTCATTGTCTGCAATTATCAAGGTGCTGAAATAATTTCTATAAGTATTGTAGGAATGACATGTGAGAATTGAGCGAGTCATCATAGAGGAAGTAGTGTGGTCTCCTTGGGTCTATAATGTACGTATGTGCATTTTAGCTACCATTTTCTTGTTTCCTAGGGTGGTATTGTTTTTGTAGCTTGCAATTGTGCTCTGTGTCAAATTTGTATGTTGGATAGGTTTGAGTTTTCATTCATACAAAGGGAACTCTATGGGTTTTGGTTTGTGTATTTCCTATAAGGTGAGTTGTTAGTCAGTGTGGTGTTTTGGGTAAGATGAGTGAACCAAGAAATTTAGTCACACTAGTTAGGAGTTCTAGGAGGTTATGTATGAAGGAACCTCTTGTTTATGTGCCTGATGTTAAGCCTGGTACAATGGAAATTCCAACTATTCCAAAGGCTAAGAGAAGTGTCCATAAGAATTGTGAGAAAACTATTATTCAGAGTACTTACAATTTGAGGAACAAGACAATTTCAAAATAATTGGTCAAGTTTAGAGGGAAAAGGCTTGGTGAGCTTGGGAAGGAATTGAAAAAATAGAGTAAGGGTCCTATGGTTTGTTTGGGAAAGCACAATGTTCCCATTGAAGTTTCTGATAGTTTTTCAAGTGATGGAGAAGGAACATACCTTGACTCTGGCCATTGTCCCATTTCCCTCATGCCCTATTGTGACTCTGATGAAGAAGTGATAATGGGTACTCAAATTTTAGTCAAAATACTAGGTAGGTTTTCTTACTCGGTTGTTGAAAAGGTAGGGTAGCACCCCATTTCCTCCTCTAAACTAGTGCTTGGTGTTTGGGATTTTTTGTTGACTCGATTCTCTTGTGGGTAGTTTGTTAATCTGCACTCTTGGTATTGATGGTGACTTCCCCAGTTTTGGTGTGAACATGCTAATTTTGATAATGATGCATTTTGGAAGGCTAGCTAGTTCTTCTTTGACCAATTGCATGGTTATCTTTTTGTATTTTTTCTTCTTGTGGTAAGAAATGATTAAGTGTAATGTTCTGAGAAGTGGCCCTAATTTAGATGAAATTAATTTTGAAATGCATATGAAATGTAATTACATTTTAGTTGAATTCTTGTTGCTCCCTTGTACTATAAAATGGATTTCATGGCTCATTGCAAAGGGGGGTTCAAATTTTGAGTCTGGTAAATAATCTAGGTAGAAGCTAAGCTCAGGTAGGAGCATATTATAGAAAATATGAATGAATAGAATAATATATTGTCTTGGGTATGAGTCATGTATGCAATAGTTTTAAATAAGTTTTATAGAAGCTACAAATATCGAAACAAATCTTAGTTCAAAAAAAAAAAATCTCCTATCTATATTTCTTGCAAGTTATAAATGAAAATATCAATGGTGTTCTCATTTGTCTTCAATTGTTTGATTGAATGTATGGCTCTGTTTTTTCTTTAACTCAAAGAGTTGATTAAATTCTTGAAGAGGGTCATAGATTTGTAAGAAATTGCATAATATTTGTTAAGCAGTTATGTTTCAAGCATTGTGAGTTTTCATATTGCAAAGCGCTATCGAAATAGTCCACCAATTTATATATTAAATAACTTATATATTACTAGTTCTTTCATATTTGACTCCATTGTCCCAATTGATGAAGGACCGGTCTATTTTTTAGATAATCTTGCATGCAAATGAGCTATTGGAATGCATGGCCATGGATTTAAAATGAGAACAAAATTCATTGAAAAATATTTCAATTATGAAGTATGAGTTTGAAGTACTCCTGATTCCTAGCAAGTAGATAATCATTTACTAAAAGGTTTGCCAAATCTTTAGTGAATTACATTTATTTGCAATTAGTAGGAATCAATATGTGTATAAATGTGTTATCAACTATACATATCTCACTTGAACACAATAAGGAGCACCCTCCTATGTCCCATAGACCATAAATTATAGGATTAAAGACCTTAGAATCCTTTACTCATTGCGTTGACTATTAGCCTTGTAGATTCTTAACCATAAGGGTTGGCTACCCTTTAGAGAATTTCAAGGTTTTGCTGGAAAATAGACCAACAAAGTTAAGGTGTGATGTCATCCACTTTCATTCCTTTCCACCACAAGAATGCTTAGTGGTGACCTAATTTTAAATTACATGGTTGAGGTGCTTAGCTGACCTTGTCAATTATTTTCAAGGTTGAGGATGGTATAATGAATGTTGAGTTGATGGAGAATCAAGGAGTGAAGTGTGAAAGTGTGAAATGCAATGCAAGCATTAATGTGTTAGACTATTGGATGTAGTAAGTAGAAGGTGTCTACATTATTCAGAGGGGTTGTGAATGTACTTGTGATGCTATGGTGGATCTTTATATTTCTTTGAGATGGATTTATCATTGTAACATTCTTCTTTGTTCTTTTTTGTAATCTGGTAGTGAGTGCTTGTAGTGATCCCTTCTTTCTTTTGGATAGTGAGGCCTCTGGTAGTGAGCCTATTCTATTAGGTGTTGTGATTACTTTATAATGTGACCTAGTTTTCACCGTGGTTTTTCCCTTCACTTTTTTGACATAAGTTTGGAGATCTCATGTGTTTGGATGTGTTTGCATTACTATTTCTAATGTTTACATTATTCTAATGCATGATAAGGGTTTAATGGTTGTTAAGGATTTAAGGAATAATATAAATCTAAATGTTAATAAAGGTTTTTATGTTTTCATGTAGAACTAATTCACCGCCCTCTCAGTTGTCTTGTGCATTCAACACCATGTGGGACTCCCACAACTAAATCTTTGGAATTGCAAGAAAGTGGTTGCATTGTCTTTGAAGTAGCTATTGATTGAGGATGAGAAGTTACTATGTCATTTTGTATAAATGGATTAATGACCTAATGGTGAGGCTCTTCCCCAATCCACTAGGCAGGCTTACCTAAGGAGGTGAGTGCACCCTGGTTATGCAATAACATATTTTTGCATTACATAGGTAGCATGATCCATCAAAAAAAAAATTTGCATCTATTTTTTTTTTTGTAATCTATCAGTTTCCTCCAACATCTCTTTCCCACCTTTAGTGAGATCTCTAAAGGAAGACCTTTTGATAAATCCATTTCAATGCATAGACAAGTGTAGGTGGAGCTTTCATAGTTTATTATTTTCTTAGATGTGCAATAATACTTTCCTAAACCATTACCAATGGCCTATAAGCTATCAAGTTCCAAAAATTATAATGGGATATGTGGTAAACATACCAAAAAATTTATACAATTGACAAAGTCTTAGATCTAGGATCTAAGGATGGGAATCAAAGTTTTAAGCACAATAAATCTCTATTGAAACTCCATGGCCCATTTTCCAGCACCTTTTCTTATCCTCATGGGAGAAGTTCTAGAATGAAAAACCATCTTGCATAGGGGTAAATGTTAAACTCTTCATCCATGCCATCTTTCTAGTATTTGACAATCAATGCATGTAGATCATTTAATATCAACCAAGTTTTGGTAAACCTACAAATTAGGGCATGATCCTGCAAAAATTATTCCTTGTCCCTAATCACACCACAAAAATAGATCTAATTATTATTCTTTGATCATTAGAAAGAGAGAGGGTTATGATATTAGGAAGATGCATTAAGTAAAGGAGGGGCAAAGGGTGACAAAGGAAAGATTGGGTTTGAATTATATTTCTTATGCTCACCAAGTTTATAAATGCCTACATTAAGTGCCTCATAGAATTTCTTTGCCTACGGCCAAGATCACACCTCCACGACCATTTCCCTCCATATATATATTATTATATATATCATATTTTTATAAATCATTGATCCGTAGAATTTTGGCACCATAAGACTCGCTAACTCTTCTAGGGTTTTTCACCTAAAAGGAGAGAGTAGGGAAAAAAAAGCTAAAGGTTTCATTCAAATTAAGTAATGTAGGATGTTATTATGCCTAAATGTAATGAAATAAGTGCAATTAAGTGATCTAAATGACTGATTATAAATGCAAAAACTTAAGAAACAAGTGATGCTTGAAAACACATTATGTAATGCAACAATGAACTAGAAATGAACGCAAAGCTAAACAAAAATGAATGAAACTTGAAGTGTGCACCAAAAATCTTGAAGGAGACTTAAAATTTCTTCTAAAACACTGTTGATGCTAATTTTCAAGCATAGGGGGACTCATTCGCCATTCTGGGAGAATCAGTCCCAGTTCTACCAAACTGAGCTAAGACCTATTTCCAACCAAAGCGTATCAGAAAATGCAAAAAACCTAAAACTAACCTGGAAGTGGGGCTCATTCACCACTCACGGTGATTGAGTCCACTTTTTTAATTTTTTGGATTTTCAAAAGTGGATTCTGGAGCTTCTGATTTGCACTTTGACTTCCTATATGTGTCTGCTTTTGAAACTCTGATTTACGAGTCTAAAATTGAGTTTTTGTTAATATTTTTAATTTTTAATGAAGAGAAGACTTGATCAACCTTGCAACTTGATCTTCAATGATTTTTAAGCTTCCAAGAGTCCTAAATCTGCAAACACAAAATAAAAGAAAGAGATATGTTGAATGTTAGGGCATGGAGGTTTGCCTTGGTCAAACCCCTTTTAGGTAATTAAACCAAAATGATGAAAGAATGGAATGAAACATCCAATAATGGAATTGATTAACTTTCCATGATCTTTGATTTTGGATTTCTATAGAAATGGAGGAAGATTCAACCCTTGAATGTCTTTAGGAACTTTCTTGATGTCTTACAATGATAAAACCCTAAGTTGCTTGACTTGAGATAGAAGAATGATGGATGAATGAATTATAAGAGATAAGAGAGATGTGAAAATGAGTTAAAAGGCTTATATTTATAGAAATTATCTATTTTATGTTAATACCTCATCATGGTGACATGATGCAATATTAAAACTCAAATTTCACTTTTTCCCGCTCAAAGATCAAAAATTGAGCCAAATGGGCACTCATTCGCCCACCACATACACCAATGGTGAATGGGTCCCGCGTAGATAATATATAGCTAGGATGCCGAGGGAGATAAGGAAATAAGGTTTAAAATACAACTTTGTGGGGTATTTGATCAATTTAGGTCTCAAGATACAATAAGGTTAATATGGGACTATTAGTGACAATGTAGAATATCCAAATAGGGCTTGGGACATAAATCAATGTGAAAGTGTGATTAAATACAATTTACAACACTCAAATGGGGTCCACATAGCCTAGGAATGCATAAGAACCAATGTGAATGTTCAAGACACATTACAACACTATTTTATCATTAAGTTTAAGTTAAAAACCTTCTAGATTTATGTGATGATGTGGTTAAAACTTTTTTTTTTTTAATGTTGAATTAGAATGAGTTTATTGAGTCACAAGCATGAAATTAAATTAGGGACTTTACAACACCTTTACAAGACGTCGTTAAAACCATGTTATTCAATTTATAAGGGCCCAAGACCTAGTGTGGATACGTAAAATTCCTCACAAAACCTAAATCAAGGCCTCATTAAATCCAATTTATCATGAATTAATCCCATGTGAAGCAAAGGGTCCTTTTTCTATGACAAATTTAGCCACACTTTAGTGAGGGGGATGCACTTAATTAAACTCACAATAAAGTAGACATTCAAGAGATACAGTGTGCAAATAGAGATGAAAAAGAATGAAAAAAATGGGGAGGTTAATGAGCCTCCAAGATCAAGATCAAATTCAAACCATCAAGATACATAATCATGCATTGTAAGGAACTAAGGGAAAAGAAAAGCAGTGGAAAAAGATGTACTAACTCTGAGGCCACAAACATTAGGTCATTTTTAGGGTGAGAATTCCACAACATACTCACTCTGGGGCCATGAAACTTTTGATTGTCCATGGGGTGAGAAATCCCAAAAGGTGAGAAACATGATTGTCCATGGGGTGAGAAATCCCAAAAGGTGAGAAACATATGCTAGTTGGTATGAACTCACAAACACAAAGGTGGCTATGGGGAAGGTTGTGCCTTGGAATGGGCTTCTCGCTCAACCATATCAAAGTTATACCTCTTGATAACTTTAATAAGGTGCCACAAAGGAAAATGATTTTCAAGCTCTACGAGGTAAGAAAAATTAACTTATGTGACCTCATAGAAATTGTTAATGCAAAATAGTGTAAGGATTGTTCAAATGGATTTTGCTTAATTCGTGCAATGTATCATCTTAGGTAACATCATGCACAATGTCTCCAAGAGAGGATAAGTGCAAGGTCTCATCCTGGGGAACATTGTACCTAATGTGTCCAAGAGAGGAAATCACAAGAAAAAGAAAATCACACAATGAAAAGTGAGTGGTGATGTATGCCACCACTTTAAAGTAGTTGCAAGCACCCGTATTGTGAGAAATTGCTTTAAAGTAGAAGGAGAGAACATGAGAGATTACTCAGAAAGTCCTGTGCCAAGTTAGATGTTTTCGATAAGCTACACCATGAAAAAGGGGAAATTTCATATGCAAGCCAACTTAAGGCATGTCGTCCACATCCCAAGCTTGCTCTAATGTGTTCATGAAAAGTTAATGAATAGCCAAAGAAGGTGACCACAAGTGACATACGAGGACAAGGCTAGCGAACCCCTTGCTCCCACTTAGTGTAGGACAAAGGTGAGCCAATTTTTTTGGTGAAATGTATGCTAGAGTGAAAATCAATAGCATTTAGAGGAATGAGGTGCCCCAACATAGGGAAGTATAGCAAACTACTAAAAATGTTGTATTTTATGACTCAAGGCATTACATTCATTAGTGGAGTGACCATGAACTCTATGATAGGCACAATATGAAGTCTTGTAAGAAAATTTATTTCGAATTCTAGGACGAAGAGAGATCAAACGATCTTGGAGGAGTCTCGACAAGATACCCTCTTGATCAATGGTAGAAGGTGGTTTTGTGATTGGTGTCAAAGAGACATTGCTTAGTAGTAAATGTCATACTTATAGAAGACTCTTGAGATTGTGAGATTTTTTTTTCTCCATAGGAAGATATAAAATCTAACGAATTCAAATCATGATTATTTTGTGAGATGAAACTAACATTACGTGAAGGATGATGTTCAATAACACTAGTTTTTGAAGATGATTTAGGAGTTTTTTGTTTGAGATTGTTGATGTTGGGTGAAGGTGTGGAAATTTCTATTACAAGGAAATAACTGAGACCATGAGTTTTTTGTTTTGTGAGGGGGTATATAGGGTTGTGGATACCTTGTTTGTTAGAACTACATCCTTTTCCACTATATCCAAGCTATTTCATAAGCTCAAAACCTTTTCAATAAAGAATTTTCATGGCTTTTGGATCAGGTTATTGTTCGTTATTGTGTTCATCAAAGGTTGTTGTGTAGTTTGCTTATTTGTCTAAAGTGGTTGTGGTGGATTTTTTCGAAAGGTTTTCTGAAGTTCATGTTGACAATGTTATTGTTGTGTCTTTTCCCATATTTGAATCTTTGTGGACAGTTTTGTATTCTCTTGTGAAGTCATGCTCAAAATCCAAGGAACCCCAATCATCATCCAATAATGTTGTGTGATGTTCAATATGTTTTTCATTTTTTTGTGTAAGTTCCACTTGTGTGGTTGGTGTTAATGTGTTCAAGGGGTTCTCTTTCATTTTTTCAAGTTTTCAGACACTATAAGGTTCAGGGTTAGTGTCAAGGGTGTATTCTTTGTTGTTGTAAATGTATTTAATTTTGCAACAAAGAGTGGAGGGCACACCATTCATGGCATGAATCCACTCTTTGCCTAAGATAAGATTGCATGAAAGTACATAAGGCATGACATCGATTGGTGTATTTAAGGTGACCACTCTAGTGGTAAGAGGTATAATGCTTACCCCTAGTAGTTTCTTTGTGACATTTTCAGATCCTGTAATAGATAGAGAATCAGGTCAAATGGTTGATTTATCAATGCCAAGCCTATCCAAAAGACTCATACTACACACATTGAGAGCATAAAAAACATCAATAAGAGTTCTCTTTATCCTTTTTATGTTGTATTGAGCGATGATCATGAAAGCTTTTTTTTTCACAACTATAAAGGAAGGGAGCTCGTGTTGATGGAAAGTAATGTCAAGATTCCTGTTATGGATTAAATCTACCACATCATTTGGAGTTGTACTAGGAGGAACTATAATTTGTTGTAAGACTGTTTAAACAATAGTGTGGTAATTTGGTGAGTTGTGAAGTAAATCCTAAAGGGAAATCTTTGCAAGAGTATTCTTTAATTTTTCAACAAGATCATACTCCTTTGTGTTTGGGATGTAACAAGGAGCACTAGGAAGATTGGGTAAAGGTAAAGGGATTGGGGTTGGTTGCAGCAGTTGTGGATTATTTTGATTGTTATATGTATGAGCAATAATATTATAACATAGCTGTTGTGATACATTATTCTGAGGTGGGTAAAGGATAACTTCAAGTTTATTTTTAGTTTCTTGTTTGTGTGAAGGGGGGTAGAGAATTAGAGGGTTGTTAGGATGTCCTATGAGGTATGTATGAGGTCTAGTGATCGAAGGGGATCTAATGGACACTTACACATTCATCACCTTAGTGGTCATGGTTTTTTGAACCTCTAAGGATGGGCAATCAAGAACAACTTGTTTATGGAAGGAAGATACTTTATGATTGTTGTCGTTTTGTAGCACCAAGATATTCTCCCTACAAGTAGAGATTTTAGGAGAACAACAAGCCACATATTCTTGACAAGTAGGGCTAGGTTCTTCCAAAATGACTTCATCACTAATAGGATAATGATCAATGATAGGAGTTTCAAGAGGGGGATGATTATGAGAACCTGTGTTAATTGAGTGTCTATTGTTGTTAAGGTCTCATTCTCATGTGCTTTGTTATCTAATCTACTAGGAGAGATTGTAATATATTCATCCAAGTTTGAAGTGTGTAAAGTGGATTCATGACAAGTGAGGGAGGCATCAAGAGAAGGATCACTGTGGTTTTCAAATAGATTATCCCAAATGGGAGGGGCATTAGGGAAGGGAGATTCAATATTCTCATGACTCATTATAGGGATGTCTTCTAATACCAACCTATCCTCTTGAAATTGAGGAGGGATATTAGGAGATAGAAAATTTTTATCATCATGGTTATGGAGGTTAGGGAAGGTGGTATTCAAGAATTTTTCTATATTTTCATCTTCTTCTTTTCTGGTGTCTTCCAAAGGCTTAAGAGGAGAGGGACAATAAAGACCTACAGTACTTGTAGCTCCTTTCACCAAAATACCTTTGTCACTAATAAGAGAGGTATCGAGAGAAGAAAAAGTATGAGTGTGATGATTATCAACACTTGCATCCTCTTGTCTTATTATATTCTTGCAAATCTGATAGGTACTAGGAGGGTATGCAAAATGTTTATTAAATATTTTTCTTTGTTGTCCTAGATTATGTTCATGAAAAATAGAATCATACAACCCACTTGCTATTCTGGAAACATGGAATGCTTTAAGAGAACACATAGTAACATGAGAAAGTAAATAAAGTGCAATGCAATGACTTAAAATGAAATGCAATTTTCAGATATGAAACAAGGTAATGGTCTGATTACACTATGCACTAATTGGAAAATGACATGAAAAATGTAAATGCAAATTGAAACAATGCATGAAATGAGCTATTTTAAGTGAGATCTAGTGAAATGCATGCTAAAAAAATGCAACTAACTGATATAGGTAGGTTAAGGTGCCAAACAAAAGCTTAAAAATAGAGTTCTGAGTTACGTAAAATGGAGTTCGGGGATCAAAGGGACTGATTCACTTAAGGTGGTGAATGAGTCCTATATGAACCTTTTCAAAATTTTCAAATTTTTTGACTCATTTGATGGTTTAAAGTTCTATGATGCAGACCTAAATGAAAAAATGTAGAATTTAAATGTTACATGAAATTAAATGTAAAAAATGCAACCTAAATGCACTTTGTATGAATGCAAAATGTGAAACCTAGCATGCAAAGGAAATCATGCAAATCCTAATGCAAGACTGATGCAAGTCTAGATCTATGATGAAAGACTCCAAAATCAGAAAAGAAAGTGTTCTAAAAAGCAGGTTCACCAAAATGAACTGTAGATTTTTGGCATCCACAAGACTCCCTAACTCTTCTAGGGTTTGTCACCTAAAAGGAAAGAGTAGGGCCAAAAATGCTAAAGGGTTCATTCAAATTATGTAATGTAGGATGTTATTATGCCTAAATAAAATGATCTAAATGCAATTAAGTGATCTAAATGATTGATTATAAATGCAAAACCTAAGAAACAAGTGATGTTTGAAGACACATTGTGTAATGCAACAATGAACTAGAAATATGGATGCAAGAAGCTAAACAAAATGAATGAAAATTGGGGAAGTGTGCACCTAAAAGCTTGAAGGGGACTCGAGGTTTCTTCTGAAACACTATTAATGATGATTTTCAAGCCAGGAGGGACTCATTCACCATTCTGGGTGAATCAGTCCTAGTTCTGCCAAACTAAGTTGGGACCTATTTTTGCCAAAAGGGTATCAAAAAATGTAGAAAACACAAAAATAACTTGGAAATTAGGGTCATTTTTTCACTCATGGTGAATGACTCCACTTTTTAATTTTTTTGGATTTTCAAAGAAATTAATTCCTAGAAGGTTCTCATCTACACTTTGACTCCCTATAGGTGTCCACTTTGAAACTTTGATCTAGGAATTTAAAATGAGTTTTGTTGATATTTTTACTTTTTGAATGAAGAGAGAAGACTTGAGAAACCTTGTAACTTGATATTCAATGATTTTTAAGCTTCCAAGAGTCCTAATTCTTCAAACACACAAGACAAGGAAGAGAGATGTTGAATGCTAGGGCATGGGGGTTTGCCTTGGTCAAACCCCTTTTAGGAAATTAAACCAAAATGATGAAAGAATGGAATGAAACATGCAATAATGGAATTGAGTACCTTTCCATGATGTTTTATCTTGTATTTATGTAGCAATGGAGGAAGATTCAACCCTTGAATGTCTTTAGGAACTTTCTTAATGTCTTGTAATGATAAAACTCTAAGTTGCTTCACTTGAGCTAGAAGAATGATCAATGAATGAAAGTTAAGAGATAAGAGAGAAATTAAAATGAGTTAAAAGACTTATATTTATAGGAAATTCATCTATTTTACCTGTTAATACCTCATCATAGGTTGACATGATGCAATATTAAACTCAAATTTCACTTTTTTCCTGCTCAAAGATCAAAATTGAGCCAAATGGAACTCATTCGCCACACATGGTGAATGGGTCCCACTTGGATGGAATTGATTCACCATTCACGGTGAATGAGTCCCACAAGGGCCAATCTGACTACTAGGATGTGAGGAGATAAGGAAAAAAGGTTTAAAATGCAATTTTGTTAGGTATTTGATCAATTTAGGCCTCAGGATGCACAATATGGGTTAATATGGGACTATTAGTGATGATTTCAATGTCAAATAGGGATTGGGACATATAAATCAATGTGAAAGTGTGATTAAGTACACTTTACAACACTAAAATGAGGTCCACATAGCCTAGGAAGGCATAAGAACTAATGTGAATGTGCAAGACACATTACAACACTAGTTTGTCACTAAGTTTAATTCAAAAACCTTCTATATTGATGTGATGATGTAGTTAAATACATTTTATAATGTTGAATTAGGGAGAAATAAGTTTATTGAGTATACAGAAGCATGAAATTCCATTACAAGACTTTACAACACCTTTACAAGATGTCATTGAAAGCATGTTATTCAATTTATAATGGCCCAAGACCTAGTGTGGATGCATAAAATTCTACCTCACAACACCTAAATCAAGGCCTCATTATGTCCATTATATCATGAATTAATCCCATGTCAAACAAAGGGTCCTTTTTTCTATGACACAATCATATGTTATAATAAAATATAAATGATCATATATTATAATTGAATATATATAGTATATAATATTATAATATATAAAAAAATCAATTACATTCGCACATATTATTAGTATTATTATTAAATATAGATTATGTATTATATATTTTTATATATTATAATATAAATGAGTGGCACACTCTATGGTTTGCTCTTTTTCCACCCCTTTATCATGCCTTTTTTGCAACATCCAAACCCTATGCAATGATTCACAACAGATTCAAAATGACATAGGGATGAAAATTGTGAGCTTAACTTCATGAAAGCTTTGGGCCTTAGTGAGAATTTTTTTGAATATAGGAATCTGCAATCTTAGGCGTTAGTCTCTCCTATGGTAAGCTCTCCCTCCATTCTTGGTGACATTTCTCAGGGCACACCCATTCTTGTTCATCACTTAGGTACTATTTCAAAGGTCTATCTGAATATGTTTGTTTGTGATCAAGAGGAACAATTATAAAATCATTAGATCTCATTCAAGAAAATTTACCAATTTTTTTCCAAAGTTGTGCAATCTTCACACTTGGATCTCCAAAAATTGGAAATAATTCATGGAGGATGAGATTTGAATTCACCCTTGTGCAAAGGGTTTTTTAATTTTGGAATTCGACTTTCTTGAAGACAAAAAAATGGTGTTAAAAAATGGGTCATGGATCTTTCAAGGAAACTTCTTCTGCATAAAACTATGGTTCCCTTCATTCAATCAAATCATGAAATCCTTCTCTTTAGCCTATTTTTGTATTCGATTACCTTACCTTCCTCTTCAATTTTTGGACTTAGATTGTTTGAAAGCTATAGGTAATGGCTTAGGTAAGTATCACATCATAGAAGATACACTTAGTTATCAAAGATCTACTTTTCTGATGGAGCTCCTAATTTTTTTGAGATTTTGAGCTGATTCTTTGCTTGGTAGTAACATGTCAGATACTTTCCCATAGGATGGGTTTATGGTTTGAACTCTGTATCCTCACCTTCATTTTTTTCATGTTTTAAACCTTGGGAATTCTAATTTTAGGTTGACCTACTGTACCCAGTCGCCGGTTGGTCATGTCACAACTTGAATCATTGCAAACATCATTTTACTGGCCCCTTTTAAATAATGTCTAAGCTAGGTTGACAATATTATAAATATGCCTTTATAAAATGTCCACCTTGAGTGTAAAAACCTGTCGACCTAGTGTTGGCCCTATTTTAAAAACTAACCTTGTCGACATGTGCCAAAAATACCATCCATTCGATATGAAGACAAGATCCTGACCATCTATCGCACACTGTGTAGCAGTTGAAGAGTGACCACAAGAAGGTGAGAGAGGTATGCAATTGAGTGACACATGTCCTTGCCATGGTGGGGTCTAGTCTATTTGCATTATGTATGATGCCCAGTACTTCCAAGATCAATAGTTCATGAGCATTTGCAAGGATAAATCTCATTCGTCTATCACACACCTCACAACATTAATTTAATGATTGACAGAAGACATGTGAGGTCTGCAAAAGGATGACACATGTACTATTCTATCTGATGGAAAAATGAAGTGGATGTGGATTTTCTCAAAGATATCACAACTAGGTATGATCCTGTGTCTAGAATTGTAAGGGCTTGTAATGGTATTGAAGTTGTCAAGATTACCAAGGAGGAGATTGCAGAAGTTTTCAAACTATAGGAATGGAGCAAGGATATGATTCCCATTGACCTTGAGAATTTCAAAAGGGAATATGATAACACTAAATTTGTGTTCCGAACTAATTTTTTTCCAATGCAATATGCTTCTATTAGAACTGGGAAGAATAGGAAGCAAATTAAGATTGGAAAAGATGAGAAAGAACCCTTTCATCTGAATTATTTCACCCATTACTTTAGGAAAAATGTTTGTTCTTTGTATTAAATTATTGGATTTGATGCAATTGAGACAATACCAAATGAATATCTATACATGGCTGGCCATATTCAATATTCATCTTTTAATGTGGTCTATGATTTTGCCACCTACCTAGCAGAGAACATGCACAGTCGCCTAGTTGATCTTAAGGAAGGTGAACAATGGGTAAAATTCTGGTGGTTTTCTCTTTTAATGCATATGATTTATACAAGAAAGACAAGTAATTTGGTGAAGATATGCCTTTGAGGAAGGTCCAAGGTGATGTTGAGTTTCTTGTCCAATGTTGGACCCACATTCTAGACATGGACGACCAAAAGTATGATTATGTGGTGTATCATAATGTCTTTGCATCTAAGCTCAAGAGAATGTTGGTTATTGATCCTCCAAGAATCCCTAGAGAGATTCATGACTTCCTAAGGCCTATGGAAAGGAGGCCTAAACTGAATATAACCAATAATTGGGGAGATATCATTGCATACCTAGATAGAACTATATTTAGGGTATATGGGACTTTTTTCTATGATTTTGGGCTACCAAGGGATGTACGCCTTAGGATTGGATTCATAGAGGTCATGAGATAGTTAGCAGGAACCTAGGAGTGCCACTTGATGGAAAGTAAGAAGAAGGGTTCATTCTTCCCTCAATATACTGCATTTGTAGATTTTGTGTTGTTAATGGGAAAATGGAATCCTTCGATGGAAGTCCTCGAGCCTTAAAAATTAAGGTCAACTCTACCTAGAAACCATGACCCAGAAGGATTCATCCATGAAGTAAAATCAAAGAGGTCATTGGGAATATTTGTTCATAATTTCTACTTCCCTGAGGATGTTATCAGAAACATTTTTGATTTCGAGGTGTAGGAGGAAAGAAAAGCAATGTATCTTGCTTTTGATAAGATGGTGACTAATATTTAGAAGTCGGATCTAACTTATGATCCTCTGCCCAACATTAAAGGGGAATGTAACAAGGTAAAGTATGCATTGGAAAAATTTGAAAGTTTGGTGGGTGTGTTAAGAAGACATGAGATAGTCAAACATAAAGGAAAAAAATTGGCAATAGAAGAAGGACCATCTGTATAATTGGAGGAAAGGCCTTCCTATCAGCCACGTAAAGAGATCCAGGTGTATACTAGGAAGAAGGAGATAATTAAAAGTGTGTAGGTAGAACCAACCCCTATTGTATCGAAGGATGCAAAGCCAACCTCTCCAATTGGATCAACTTCATTGCCTTCTAAGTGATCCTCTTCTATTATAATTGACATTGGTTCCCCTCCAAGAGGTTCTCCTCCCTCAAAGTAGCCACCAGTCAAGAAACAAAGGGTTGAGATGATCATTGCAGTTGATTACCCTAAATATGAAGATGATATTGTGATCACCCCTGAAGATATGCAGCGAGGGATTCCTTCTCCTCTAAGGGAAGTTGCATCAAGCTCAAGGACAAGTATCCTGAGATTGGGAAAAGAAGAACTAAGTGGAGTGGGAAATATTGATGACATGAGGGAGGAAGCCTACAAAGAGTTCATGGAGGATGATTCATTTATTTAATCCCCAACATTTAAATATTTTATATGGGGAGAAAAGTTTGGAGAATATGTAGAGATTGTTACTGTTGAAAGAAGTATACATCCCAAATTTCCTGAAAATGTTGTTCAAGCCAATGTGATGCAAGAAATGAGAAAACAATTTTAAAATATTACACTTGAGGAAGGAAGGGAACTAGTGCGAAAAATTGGTGTTTTTTTATTTCCTGAATGGGATATTGTTGATGTAGTGGTATTGGATACAATAAGGAGGGCTAATAAGAAAATATTTGAAACTGAAGAAGAAGCCAAGTTGGCACTTTAGGGATCTACATTTAGCCATGAATGGGATGCTCTAGCAATATGGTAAATGTCTCTTAGTTCAAGGAAACCTAAAGTTGTAAAGGTATCAAACTTTAGTGGTAGCCTGATTGTGAAAATAGTTGTAGATACTCCAACATTAGAAGTCGTTGATATGACCATAAATGCTGCTAGATTCACTAAAGCAATAGTTGAGAATCTCACTATCTATAGGGACACATTTAGAAGAAAATATCATGATATTCTAGATGAGTACAACAAGAGTCAATAGAGTATAGTTGAGCTTGAAACAGAGCGAGATTTTTGGAAACCACAAGTGGAGATGTTGAAGTCTCAAGGGCTTGCTAGTTCAATCCATACTTCACCCACTTCTCCTGCGACTCATCCCAAAGCTCATCCACCTGAAAAATCCCTATCAATTGTGCCTTACAACATGAGACAAGAACCCATTGTAATAGAGAAGTTGAGTACATCAGAGGAAACTCCATCTAATGAACCCACAAAAGAACAACTATTTTAGCAAGTTGAGGAATAGAAGAAAATGCTTGAGGAAACACATGTCATGATGCATAAGAAAAATTCTAGGATTGTTCACACTATTTTAAGGAACCTCAACAAAAAAATTCAAGGTAGATTGAATAGTGTTCACTCTAAATACTCTTTGATGTTGAAAGCAATGAAGATGTCTAAGAGATATGGAGAATTAGGAACCCTACTCTTAGGTTTGTTTATGATGTTAGGGAACAACCATTCCATGGGTATGTTGCTCCATTAGAGTATAAAATAAAAGAGTTAAAGATCAAGTATGATCAAGTAGAATTGACACTGTTGCTTGACATTCTACAAGCCCATGATGAAGTGAATCCTTTATAGATGTGGAAGGACGAGGTGGACATCACAATTTTTACTCAAACAAATTTCATTTGTGAAGATGTTAATATTGATATAATAAAAGATACTTTGGAAAAGTTATCTTTCATTATTAGATTTCTCGAAGAATTTGACAAGGAAGCTAATTCAGTAATGACAAAATATGCTCCTTATAGAAAGAATATGGATGAAATTATTCATTTTGATTGGCCATCTGAAGAGGAGTATGAGCAATGGAAGATGATATTTATGGCTGGATTGGATTAGAAAATTTGAAATGGAACACATATACTCAGTTAAGTGTTGTACAGGTCTGACCTTTGAAGTGGAAATGTATAAAGTATGTGTCTCCAAACTGAAGGTTCCACAGGAAAATATTAATTATTGATGATGTGGATGCTGACTGGGATTCTATTTTCTTTTCCTACCTTTGCAAATTTTTTCATTTTGCTTGATGACTTGGACATGCTACAACTTATAGAAGATTATTCTTTTCAACATGTGCCTTTTGGAAGGTGAGGTTGTTTCTCATAGCAAACAAAAATAGTCCTTGCCTCATATATATTCCCTCCAATTGGAGATGTAAATATAACTAAATCAAGGAATATGTATTGTAGCGGTCCAATTAGAATGTGACATGTGTACATTTGGCCTGAAGCTTCTTTTTGCTCCCTTATTCTATGAAAGGGAATTTAGGGCCATTTGTGCAGGTCTTTTGTTGAATTCTAGACATGAATAATGTAATTGAAGAATATAGAGCGAATATGTTAGGAGTCTTTATGTAATGCTTTGAGTCTAGATAGTAAGTTTTGTCAAATGTATGGTTTTTGGGCATGTTAGAATGATATTGAAATTTTTTGGAGTCTGTAGTGTCTCCAATTTTAATTTGTACTCAAGTTATTAATGAAAATGTTGATCAAAGATCATTTCATTAATTTTCATCATTGTTAATATTTGGTATATGCTTTAATTTTAGCTCTAGTTCAAAGAATCGGTTAAAATGCTTAGATCTGATCATAAATTCATGTGCAGAACAATTGGATTTGATAAGTAGTACTAAGATTTGATTATAAATGAGTGAATTGAAAAGTAATTTCAATAAGATCATTTGTTTTCAGGATTAAATGTACCTTGCATTTCAATATTACGTCGAATCCTAGCCCATAGATAATGGCACGGATCACAGTTATTATGAGCACCTTTTAGGATTTTGGTCACTCAACTTGAGAACATTAATTTAAATAAATTTTTGATCAATCTATTATTTGTTGTGGTTGGTGTTGTTTGTATTCTTGGTTATATATTTGTAAGTCTTTCAAGGAAATGCCAATTTCTTGAAGGATTTCATCTTCCTAACCTTTCATGAGAATATATCTGCTTATTTATGCAATGTATACGCCAATTATTTAGAAGTCATATATTTTACATTGTGGGAGCACCCTCCCAAGTTTTGAAGAGCTTGAAGGGTAGGAGATAAATAAATTGGTGCTACATCTCATTTGTTTGAAACTTATCTTGTAGGTATTCAAGAATTGAGTTTCAAAAACTCATAGGTATCTAGCGAGATCTGATTGGTTTGTTGGAAACAACCAAGATTGTCTACACTTATGTGTTGAAATGGATTTATCTAAACGTCTCCTTGTAGAGATATCATTGAGGGTTGGTAAAAATTATTGGAAGAAACCGGTAGATTACAAAAAAAAACTTTTAGATGTAGGAAATGTTTTTCAGTAGATCACTCTACATCACAATGCCATAAAATGTAAGCTCACGAGTGAAGCAATAAAACCTTTAACAACTATCCCTCTTGGTGGATTGGGTAGAGTCCTAACACTATGTCATTCCACCTCACTCACAAGTCTATAGTGTTGAATGAACAAGACAATTGAGAGGGGTGGGGTGAATCAATTATAGAAAATTAGAACATCAAAACCCTCAACAATAATTAGATCCACATGCATTCAATAAAACCTTATTATATTAATGTGATTAATCATGGAATGCAGATAATAGAAACTGAAATAACAACACCATACACAAGTCAACACTAGACTTATGTCGAAAACCCAATGAGGAAAAAACCACTGTGAGGACACTAGTACATAAATAGGAATATATGACAAAACACCACAGTACCTCTTATATAAATGACTAAACTTGGTCAATGCGACCATTAGTAGTTTATTGGTAGTCATTTATAACGCAACTAGATTGATGGCTAAACCATTTTTAGTCATTTATTGGTTGTTTTGATTGATCAATTTGGTGGTATATTTAGTTGTTGATTTAGTCATTGATTGCTATAATCTAGTCACTTGTTAGCCGTTGATTTAGTCATTGATTCTTGTGATCTGGTCACTTATTTAGTCATTTTTTATTCATTGATATATTTTGTCATTGATTGTTGTTAATTGGTCACTTATTTAATCATTTTTATTCACTAATTTCTATCCATTGGTAATGTATTTTTTCATTAATTTTAATCATCATTTTGATGAATTTGGTAGTATATTTAGTCATTTTTATTCATTGATTTCACTAGTCATATATTTAGTCATATTTATTCACTATTCATTGGTTTTTGTCAATTGGTAGTATATTTAGTCAATTTAATTATTAATTGACATCAATTAGTAGTATATTTAGTCATTTTAATTGATTGATCTTTGAGGATTTAAACATAAAACATAGAAATATACATCAATCATCAATTGCACACAATAAGACAACCATTGAGAAGGAAAAATTGGTGAACTTTATTAATAAAAGAAAGGTGTTCTAATTACAACTTAGAAATAGAGTATTATAATTGTTATTTTCAGTCACAAGATTGAAAATATGAGTTGCAATATTGCACATAAATGACTGCAAGAAAGAAACTTCTCCAAAATATTTCCACAATGATGGAAATGCATGCTTGAAGCCCTCCAATGCAAGCACATGCCCCTTTCATCTCTTAAAACTTCTACAACATGTAGAAATCTTCCTAGAGAAAGTTGTAACATGAAGAATCTAAGAAGGAGAGTGTTGATCGTACCATATCCGGCTCTCCTTCAGTCACAATCAACAACAACCCAGCTAGAATTGTTCTCCTTTGTATGCAATGTTCCATCTATGAACAACAGAAAGCTTCCTTTTCGAATGAAGTTGTGCCTCAATACAACCAAAAAAATTCTACTATTAGTCTCAATTCAAAGAACAAAAAGTGCATTGTATATCGCTAGTTTACAAAAATTCCGTGTTCACACAGAAAGATAAATCACTAAAATAAAATTCTATCTATAAAATGCTTAAACAAAAGTGGGTTCAACATAGGTTTCAAAATATATGATGAACCCGCGGCCTGCGCGCCGAACCGCGCTGCGCACGTTCCCGCAGTACCAAGCCCAAATGAATTGAA
>VDFB02000363.1:8033049-8121690 GCA_007258455.2 Sequoia sempervirens | reverse complement strand
ACACTTCCATGCTTGATGGCCAAATTTATTACAATGATAACATCTTCCTGAAAATGTGTATGACCCTCTAACTTTTCCACCAAATCTTCCTCTAAATCCTTTAAATCCACCTCTTTGATCAACAACTTGGTCTTTGCTTTTACTTGCATCTTCTTGATCCTCATAGGACTTCCTTGAACCTATTCCTCTACTAGTGTTTCCTCTTCCTCTTCCTTGTCTTTCTTGCCCTCTTTTTAACTTCTCTTCTACCCTAGCAGCCAACTAAAAACATTCTTCAACTATCTAGGAGTAGAAAGACTCAATTCATCCTGAATTCAGAATCTCAAACTATTCATGTACCTTGCTATCTTTTCATTTTCATCTTCCAGATGACCAACTCTAATGCTCAACTTGTAAAATTCTTTAGTGTAGACCATTCCATCATTTTTCTTCTACTTTAAGTTTTACAACTTCTTAAAAGTTTATATTGCATGATCACCTGGCAAGAATTGGCTCTTAATCTTTGACACCATCCTATAGCATGAACTAATTTTTGTTTTTCCTTTTTTCACTCTTTCCTCTTACACATAGTTCCACCATGCCAGAGAAGGATCTTTCAACTTAGTCTTAGAAAAATTTACCTTATATTCATCTACAACCTCCTTGTACTCAAAGTAATTGTCCAGTGCATCTATCCAATCCAACACTTCTTCTAGATCTAACTTTCCACTATACATTGGCAAATATATTTTCACCTCAAAATCATCTTCTCAGAAAATCTTCAATATCTTAACCATCCTTCTTTCATTAGGGTCCAACTTATTATCACCTTTGAATCTTCTTGGAGGGTTTCCATTCTCACCCTCTTCCTCTTCCTCTTGGTCACTTTCCTCTTTAGTGTTATTTCCTCTCCTTTGATTTGTTTTCAATATTGCAAGGGTATGTACAAGATCATCATTATTGAAAAGATAGTCCCTTAAGTGGTGAAAAATTCAGAAAAATTAGAGTAAGGAAATTTGATCTAAAAATTTGAATAAATTATCTATATTATTTCAAAAATGTGTAAGGATATAATCTATAGAAAATTGAATGTAGCTTCTAAAATACTAGGTTTATTTATTTTTAAATAATCTATTTGGTGAAAATTTAAAAATTCAATGCAGTAGTACTTAAATTTCAGGGAAAAATAAAAAGTAGGTGTCTCTATGACCAAACTAACCATAATAAAATGATAATATTTTTTATAATATTTTAGATATAAGTAGAGGACTCATGTCTCGATGTGATGCATATTTTTTTGTAATTTTTTTTGAATTAAATAATTAATTATGAGTTTTTCATTACAAATTTTAAAAAATATAAAAACCCATATGTTTGACCACCTTAACTTGGTCAAAACTTCATGAAATTTATTTTTTCTTTTTTTAATCCTATAGTATGTGAAGCATAAAATGTGATACCTTTGAAAGCTATAGATGTTTTTCAATTAGCCTATCAATTACGAATTTAGTCATAATTCAAATAGAAAATGAATAATAATTATTTATTAAATTCAAAGTAAAACATAATTTATATTGGTGAAAAGCTAAGAATCTCCTTTAAAAGCCCTTTTCGTTTCATCAATTTTGGGTAAAAAAAAAGTCGTCAGTCAGATACCTTACACATACCCATCATATTGCCACTTTTTGGCCCGTCATGATTCTGAACATACCCACAAGTCTATCCAAAATTGCTTCTTGAGACTCTCTCATCATCCTAATCTCTCTAGCAATGACTCCACTTCCTTTAGGAGGCATCTTTCCTTCTTCAAAGTTCAATTTTCCCTCTTCAAGCTTCGAACTTCTTCTCTTAAAAGATCAAAACCTATGCTATGATACCAATTGATGTAGAGCAAGGAGAATTTTGTCTTACAATTGCAATTCAAGCTATCTCAAACAATTCTTCAACCTTCAAAACCCTAACTTGGAGTTATTTCTCAATTCCTTGATATTCTTCTTGTAGCATCCCAAATAGTGCAATTTAAGCATATCTTTCAAAATAAACTTCCAACCCACAAAATGTTAGACATTATAGATACCCTTTATGGTATTCCTCAACATATCTATTTTCTGCATATAGTTGTTTCATACCTTCACCTCCAAAAATTGACTACTATGTTGAAGTTATGCTTAATTAGCCCTATTTTAAAAAGCACCTACAAACCAGACACCTTCCCAATCAAAATTATTCATTCCCTAACCTCAACCAGGTTTCCTAAGGTCCAAATCAACAACTTTTAACAATTGAAACTCCTACAAATTCATGAAACAAATTCATGAAACAACTAAACCCTTGCTTAGGCCTATTTTGGCTTGTCACATATGGGGTTTATTGAAACTCTATACTCCAGGCTGCAACCACTTCAAAAAATCCTCAAACACATAAATTTGGGTCTATACATGCTTCCTAAATAAACTCACACACTCTATAAAAGCTCTTTCATGAAACCCTAACCACTAGCCATCAATTTAAGCTAAAAACTCATGAAATATCAACTAGTTCAACACCAAAAAGTCATCAAACCCTACTCCCTACTTCTAAAACATACATTAACATTAATCCCTACCTAAATTCACCCATTCCACCAATTTTCAAGTAATTATATGAGTGGAATGGGTCAATAATACAATTTTTTCACCCTTAAACTCTCAAAATAGGGTTTTTAGACTAGACCCTCCATAAAATGCTTATAAAATTATTGAAACTCTATAAAAAGAATCCAAATAAAAACCACAATGAATTCACTACATGACTCCATCAAGTTCAATATCCTTTAGAATAATATTCTTCTGTATGGAATCGTGCAATAACTTGTAGCAACAAATTTACCAAAAATTATAGAGAAAATAGAGTTATGTTATTGTTCAAACATCAGAAACAACACTAGAACTCTACCTCAAGGATTTTGAAGCATTTTTAAACAAAAACCAACCAAACTCAACTATCCTAACAACCATTTGAAACCAAATACCATTCAACTTCCCACCTTTTGCATTTTTTAAACTTTTGCACATGACAACATTTGCAAAATTGACACAACACTTAACAAATTTCTATAACTGACCCCTAGATGACTCAATACATTTCAAATGGTATATTATGACCTTTTACATCACATTATTTAAACTAAAAACACTCAAAAAACCATCATATGACCATATTTACAAAAATTTATTACGTGCCCCTGCACCAATTTGTGACCAGTCACCATAGGAGTACATATCAGTTTGAAGTCTTCCATTCCAAACTTATTCAACATATTTTTGACATGCTTAGACTATGAAATGAAAATTCCTTTATCTATTTCATTGATTTATAACCCAAGAAATAAATTATCTCCCCAACTATTGACATTTCAAACTCCTTATGCATCTCTTTTGAAAACTTCCTACACGTAGCTTCATTTCGTCCAAAGATAATATCATTCACATACACAACTACTATCAAGATTTTTTCTTCTTCAATTTTAAAGTAAATATGTCTATTTGCAGTACCTTTACTAAATCCTTGCTATATGAAATATCTATCCAATATTGCATAGCAAGCTTTGGGAGCTTGCATCAATCCATATGATGCCTTTTTCAATTTACACACCATATCCGATTGATCTGATAATTGAAATCCTTCTGGTTGTTCCATGTAAAATTCTTCTTCCAATTCGCCATTCAAAAAAATAGACTTCGCATCCATCTGATAAACTTTAATGTCCTTATGTTCTACAAATGCGAAAAACATTTTGATAACTTCCATTCTAGCCATAAGGGAAAATGTTTCTTGAAAGTATATTCCTTCAACTTGTGAGTATCCCTTTAACACAAGTCATGTCTTGTTTCTTACCACTTCTCCATTCTCATTCAATTTGTTTCTGAATACCCACTTTGTTCCAATTATGTTCTTGTTTACCATTCTAGGAACCAACTCCCAAATTTGTTTTTTGTCAATTTGCACAAGTCCTTCCATTTTCTTCATCCAATATTCATCTTTGCATGCCTCACTCATTGTTTTAGGTTTGTATTTAGAAAAATTAAACATATATTACATAATCACCATGTCCACAAGTGGTATGAATTACCACTATTCATGGTTTCATTCCTATCATAATCTCATTCTCAAACACTTGAGTTTTTGGAGAAAGGATATAGATACACCTAAAATTAACCACGTACTAATGACATGTCTTGATGTAGGAGCACCTAGGCTCACAAGCAATCTTGCATCACCAAAAAATATTTTTCTTTTCATGTTCA
Organism: Sequoia sempervirens; assembly: GCA_007258455.2. Lineage (NCBI taxonomy): Eukaryota > Viridiplantae > Streptophyta > Pinopsida > Cupressales > Cupressaceae > Sequoia > Sequoia sempervirens. The sequence goes on along the minus strand of VDFB02000363.1, from coordinate 8,117,425 downwards.
GTATTTTTCATTTTTCAAATTAAACACAAGTATTTTTTCTTTTTCAAATCACATTAAACACTCGGCTTCCCTTTTAATCTCAGGATCTGAAACCTCTGAATGTGGCTTGTAGGTGATTTTCCATGAAGATGATAGCTTTGTGATGCAACTTTTCACTCCAAGTGATCTTCAAGTCTACAACCTAAATATGCAATCACAAACACACAAGAGGGAAAAACTTGCTGATTTTTAGTGAATGGGGGTTTTCCTTGGTCAAACCCCTTGTTGGTAATTAAAACTTGAAATTAAATGGAAATATTGAAGGAAATGGTGAATGAACAACATGCAATGCTACAAGTCACCAAATCTTTATAAATTCTATAAACTTATGTGCAATGGTTGCAATGGATATGGATCTTGAATGATTGAAAGATAGGACTTGAATTACATTCTTGAATCAAAACCCTACATCACAAATGTGAGTACAACAAAACACATGGTGTAAGAAAACTCTTTGATATGATGCTTGAATTTGAAAATGGCTCCAAATGCTTGAAGAATATACTCTTGAATGCTCTTGTGAACTCAATTATGCTATAATAAGAGATCTCACAAAAGAATTGGGTTGAAATGAATGAAAGAACCTTGTATTTATAAATATTTATGCTTAATATCCTAAAATTATACCACACCAAGCTGACATATGAATTCATTAAATAAAGGAGGCTAAATCTTGCCATAATTTGAAATTAAATCTTGAAAATGGCTCAAGGAGGAATAATATTCCCTAGGTGGCTTATTAGTCCTAAGTCCTAAAAAATTGGGGCACAGACACCAAAAAGGGGCCCAATCCAGAAATGCCAAAATCAAGGTCCCAAGATCCTTGGGGGAGTAAGACGCCCTAGGTGGCATTTTGGTCCCAAACCAAAAAATGTTGGGAAACACCAATGGAGTCAGTAAATTATCATTTATGCATTGGAGAATGTTGGGATTAACCAAAAAAATATGCCATTCATAGGGCTTGTGGACACAAAATAGGACCAATTAAGCCATAAAGAAGCATAAATAAAGCAAGGTGGGCCCAAACAAGTGTGAAATTGCAAGGGAATGATTTTTCCTGCACTACATTTAGCCCCCACTTTAGCGAGAAGATGAACTTACTTCAAACTCACACTAAAGTAGCCAATCACATAATCAAGATGGGTTCAAATGTACCAATGTTAGTAAGATAGGATGTCAATAATCAAGAGGGTGGCCAAGCCCCCAAGATCAAGATCCTTTGACAAAACCAACATAGGCACAAAGGAACACGCTTGTGGATGATATATGAAGCCATAACCGGATTGCAAAAATACACCATCTATGGACACAAAAAAGTAACCCTTCTACTATTTCTTCTGATTTAGGCCCTCCTTGTGATTTTGACTTGATTTTGCATTGATTTAATGTTGTAATGTGGTCAACACATTCATATTAGGTCTTGGGTCCTTGTGAATCATTAAGAACTTTATGATGCCTTGTAAAACTGTTGTGAAGTGTTGTAACACATTTTCACATATTTCTATGATTGTATTACTATAAATCATCTAAACAACATATTTTTATCACTTACCAAGCCTTATTTCAAAGTGTTGTAACAAACTTTCATGCTTTTCTAGGCTTTTCATCAATAATTTGACCCTTTCTTATGTTTAAATGGGCCCTTAATGCACTTACAAGCCCAAATTATTTCTATTTTAGAGAATAATCTCATTAAACATCATTTAATACATTTTAATTCTTGACACCCATTTAAATTTCCTTGGTGGGACCAAGTCACCACTAGGGGCAACCTAGTACCACTTGGCTCAAAAATAAAAATTATTTCAAAATTATGGCGGGATATTATTTTCTAAACCTTGAGGTTAGCCTGTGATGTGGTATTTTCATGAAAATTTGTATAATCATGTATAAATATAGGGTTTTCCTTTCATTTTCACCCCCCATCCATTCATTCACTTAATCATTCAAGGAATCACTTGGGCATTATCAAGCATGCATTCATTGGACCTTCTAGTTGCATATCTTTAGATTTCTACTTCAAGGGTTTGGTGAGTTACAACATTTCATGTTATTCATTCATCATTCTCTTTTTATTTCATTTCAATTTCAAGGGTTTGATTACCAAACTTGGGTTTGAACAAGGCAAACCCCTATTCACTAACCCTTAACCCTTTTCCCCTCTTTGCATGTGTGTTTTGTAGGTCTTGTATGCAGATTTGTCAAAGAGCAAGGTCTTAAAAGGTGTCAATAACTCATCAGACTATTTCAAAGTCAATAAAACCCTTAAAGAAGCTTGAAGATCACCTACAAACCAAATTCTACAAATTCGGATCTAGAAACTTGTTAGGAGTAGAAGTGCAAACCAAGAGCTCTAAATTGCATCTTCAAAATTCTTGAAAGTTGAAGGTGGACTAAGCCACCATCACTAGAGAATTAGTCCCACTACCAATCTTGAAAAGTGATTTCTATAGTTTTGGATAGCCTTTTGGCTAAAACTTGTTCTGACAAAATTTCCCCGAAATAAGACTAAGTCACCTAGCTTGGCATAAGTGTCCTAGTAGGCCAAAAAATTAGGATTTTCCAAAATTTCAGAGACATTTGTAGTCTTCATCCCGATCTTTGTCATTTTCTAGGTGCACTCTTTCTAGTTGAGTTCTTTATCTTGTTCCATATTGCATTCCATCTATACTCTTCCATATCACATTGTGTTTTCAAATATTTTACATTTTATTGGTTTTTCATTAATAATCAATATCTTTCATTAGTTTATTGCATTTAGGACATTACATTTAGGTATATTTCATTCATATTTGCATTAGTCTTGAGTAGGGACATTGCAATTTTTGGCATACCTCTCTCCTTTTAGGTGAAAAACCCTAGAAGTGTTAGAAATCCTTATGGTGCCAAAATATTTGTCCACATTTTGGTGAACCTAACTTTAGAACATTATATTTCTGATTTCAAGTGAATTTAAATCTATACCATTGAAAATTGTACCCTTTACATGGGATTAATTCATGATAATCGGACTTAAGGAGGCCCTAATCTAGTGTTGAGGCATTTTATGTGTCCACACTAGGTCTTGGACCCTTGCAAATCAAATAACATGTGTTTATTGACATCTTGTAAAGGTGTTGTAGAGCCTTGTAAGATGATTTCACACTTTTATATACTTAATAGACCTATGTAAACACATAAATAATTACATTATTTCATCAATCTAGAAGATTATTAATGCAAAATTAATGACAAAGTAGTATTGTAATGTGTCTTGTACATTCACATTGTTTCTTGTGCATTTCTAGGCAACGTGGACCTAATTCTAGTGTTGTAAAGTGCATTTAATTACACTTTCACATTTATTTATTTGTCCCAAGCCCTATTCAATATTTACATCATCACTAATAGGTCCTATTTTACCTATATTGTGCATCCTGAGGCTTTAATTGATCAAACACCTGACAAGATAACAATATAAACTTTATTTCCTATCTCCTTAGCTTCATAGGTGTTGGAATGGCCCATGTGGGAACCATTCACCATGCTTGGTGAATGAGTCCCATCTAGGTGGGACCCATTTTCCATGCTTGGTGAATGAATCCTAACTGATCCCCATTTCGACCCTTGAGCAGGAAAAGGTGAAATTTAAAGATTATTTTCACTACATGACAGCCTATGATGTAGTATATAAATGGGTTCTAAGGCACAATTGACTATAAATAAGTGTTTTCATCCTCATTTTAGACATATTATCTCATTATTATACCTCTCATCATCAATTCATCATCCATCTTCAATTACAAATCAAGCAAATTGAGATTTCTCCATTAAAAGTCTTCAAGTTAGCATTTTAAAGCATTCAAAGGCTGGTTTTTCATGTATTGTTATAGAAATACAAGATCAGTCATCATTTTCAAGGTAATATACTCCTTTTTTGCATGTCTTTTTCATTTATTTCCTCATTTTGGTTTAATTACCTAAACGGGGTTTAACCAAGGCAAACCCCCATGCCCTAACAATCAACAAATGTCTTTCTTGTCTTGTTTATACGTAGATTTAGGTCCTTTGGAAGCTTGAGAATCATTGAATATTTCATTTCGAAATCATTCAAGTCTTCTTCCCTTCATTCAAGTCAAAACATCAACAAAAAGTAACTTTCAAACCCGATTCTGGCAGTTTTAGAAGCAAAGACCTGTAGGAGGTAGAATTGCATATCTAACTCCACAGAATCTTCCTTTGATTTTCTGGATTTCTGTAGGTGGATTGGTTCACCACCCTTGGTGAATGAGTCCCACCTATAGGCCTGAAAATTTATTTTCTGAGATTTCAACTCCCGATAGTTAGAAATAGGTTTCTGAAAGATTTTAGCAGAAGTAGGACTGATTCACCATGCTTGGAAAATTAGTCCCACTGGCCATTTATAGAAATTTCAGAGACCTTCCATAACCTTCTAGTGACTTCATTCTACCTCCAAGTGTACTCTATTCAATCTCATGAAATTATGTTTTCATTTATCTAAGTTTCTAGTTCATTGTTGCAATTCACAATGTGTTTTCAAACAATTTGTAATTCTTAGATTTTGCATGCATGTTTGATCAATTTCATAGTTTAGAAACATTTAGATAACTTCATTTACATCATAAAATATCATACACATCCTTTATTTTAATGAACTAGTTAGCATTTTTGGATCTAATCTCGCTCCTTTTGGGTGAAAAATCCTATAAGAGTTAGAGAGTCTATTGAGTCCAAAAATCTACAGTTCAACATCCTAGAATTAAATTGCATTACATTTTTCATTGTTTAATTTTTATCCTAGGGTTTTAAAATTTACATTAGTGAAAAGCTCATTTAGCTTGCTTTTTTTCATTTCACTTCATTAAAAGTTCACAAAATTTTGCATATTCATATTATATCTGCATCTAAAAACCTAAAAAGCATAAAATCCAATTAAAAATTCATTTAAAAAAAAAAAACCACTACCTTGACTCATTCACCACCTTGGGTGACTTAGTCTGGTTACACATTCTGCACCATATTTTTTGTCATTTTCAAATAATTTTCTGCATTTCTTTTTTATGTTGTTACATTTCTTTCACTGTTTCCAGATTTGTCGTTTTATTCAATTTCTTGCATTTAGTTTTCTTCCATTCCTTTTTATCATGGATATTTGTTTTGATAAGCTTTGGATGTCATTAAAATCCTTAGTTGACATGTCAAGTTGTGTCTTTGGGACCGATCCTAATGAAATTGAACTTCCACATGCTCCTTCAACTCCTCATGAATGTCCTCATGATGTTGACATCACTGGAGAAGATGATGACAACATGAATAAGTTCCTAAATGAATGCCTTGACAACCTTGAAGCTAATGCATCCTTTATTCATCCATGAAACAACTTGACCTTCCTACAATACCACCTCCTAATATGTTTGGTTACTTACATCCTAAAACAAACGAATGACCTAAGTTCCCTCGACTAGTTGAACCTAGTTCTTCTAAATAATCAACCCCTCAACCATTTTATGATAAAAAAGTCACCAATACTACAATCAACCTTGAAAAACTCTATGGAAAAGGTTTTACTATTTTGATAAAATAAGGATGTGACACAACTATTGAGGATAACATTCACCAACTCTTAGAGAAAAATCTGAAATATGACAACACAACAGGGTTGGGATATCAAGATCCCTCTCATAACAACATGCCTCATAGAGAATATTGGAGAATTTGTGATGATGGCACAGTGATCTTTGATTCCCATCCCAATCTGAATTTCCTTCTTCCTCGAGATCAACCTTTATTTGATAAAAATGACAAGGATGATAGGATCACCTTAGGTCCTCCTCCTTCCATTAGAGAAAATGGTGAATCTAGCAAATGAAAAAGACCTTACAAGTTACAAAAGCTCAAGTTTCCTCTTCGTCCACCACCTGAATGTGAAAGAAAATTGTAAATATTTAAAAGAAAAGGACTCATACTATTACCACCTATGAATAGGTTGGTGATATATCCTTAACATGCCAACGTTCCACATTGTGCATATCATCGTGTTCTTGGACATATAAGTGATGAGTATTGTAAATTGAAAGAAATACTGAGAAAGTATCATTTTGCTGGTGATAATTGCTATCAAATAATTTTGTGGACAATGATTTTGGTTACCCGATGGCTCTCTAACACTTCTAGGTTTTTCACCTAGAAGGAGAGAAAATGGGCCCAAAATGCTAATTTCTACACTCAAGATTGATGTAAAATGGATGCAATGTATCTAAATGCAATGTCTAAATGCAACAAACTGAAAAGGAAATTATTCATTGATGCTAATCAAAGAATAGAATATTCACAACTTAGGGGATGCGGTGCGTCACATCAGGCCACTAAGAGGAATGTAATATGATAAGATAGATCATGCTCATGAAAGACATCACACCCAATGTCATCCACAAAGTGACAAACACATCGTATATAGTAACAAGGCTGCACTAACAACTAGGAACATAAAAATCCAAATGAATAATGCCAATGTATGCCCTCCTATTCTTAGTTGCCCAATGTATGACATACATTGGCATTATTCATTTGCATTTTTTATTTTCCTCATTCTTAGTGCATCCTTATTATTTTATATGATGTGTTTGTAACTTTTTGGATGACATTGGGTGTGATATATTTGATAAGTGTGATCTATCTTAGGATATTACATTCCTCTTAGTGGATTGATTTGACACACTGCATCCCCTAAGTTGTGAATATTCTATTCTTTGATTGGTTCTCTTTTGGAGACATTAGACATAATGTTCCCTAAGTTATAGACCTCGCATGAACTAAGCAAGACTCATTTGAACATCCTTTTGCATGTTTCATTTTGCATTTACATGGCCACCTTGCATAACACAACTTGCATGCTTGTGGTGCCATTGCATTTGTTCATGAGGTCTAAGCATACGAAGCTTTACTTGTCTCATGAGGCATTAAATGACATTATCTTTTGTGGTGCCTTATTAAAGTTATCAGGAGGTATAAATTTGATATGGTTGAGTAGGAAGCCCATTTGAGGCATGACTTTCCCCTTAGCCATCTTTTGGAATTTCTCACCCTGTGGACAACCAGAAGTTATGTGGCCCCAAAGTGAGTATGCTATGGATTTCTCACCCTGTGGACAACCAAAATTTTTGTGGCCCCAGATTGAGTATGTTGTGGATTTCTCACCCCGTGGACAACCAAAAGTTTCGTGGCCCGAGAGTGAGTATACTTGGGCCTTCTCACCTAGTGGAAAACCATGAGTTCCATCACCCGAGAGTGAGTACACATTTATTGTTTCAAACAAATTGCCTAGATCTGATCCACAATGGGCTGGAAAAATGATCAAAGCTTTCTTTCATCCTTTTTCATCACTTTACTATGTGGTCCTTTGTTCCTATGTTTGGTTTACCATGGGATCGTGATCATGGGGGCTTGATCATCCCTCTTGATTATTTTTTCCTCATCTTACTAGTATGTGTGCATTTGGATCCCTCTCGATGTGAATGTTGGGCTACTTTAGTGTGAGCTTGAAGCGACTTCATCCTCTCACTAAAGTGGGTTCTTAATGTGTCACCAAAAAATGTATAGTTGACATTTTCATGCTCACTTGAGTCTTTCTTATGGACATTGGCTTAATTTTGGCTAGATTTAATGTTGTAATGTGGTGAACACATACACATTAAGTCTTGGACCCTTGTGAATCATTAAGACTTCTAGGATGCCTTGTAAAAGTGTTGTGAAGTGTTGTAACCCACTTTCACACTTTTCTAGGACCCTTTCATTATAATTCGCTTAAAGGGTATGTGTAGGATCATGATGGGCCAAAAACTGGCAATATGATGGGTATGTGTAGGGTATGTGGCTGACAACTTTTTTTAATCCAAAATTAATGAAACAAAAAGGGTTTTTAAAGGAGATTCTCATATTTACACCAATATAAATTATGCTTTACTTTGAATTTACTAAATAATTAGTGTTCATTTTCTATTTGAATCATGACTAAAGCCCTAGAATTAATAGGGTGATTAAAAAAAATCTATAACCTTCAAATGGTATCACATTTTATGCTTTGCATACTATAGCATTAAAAAAAATGAATTTTATGAAGTTTTGACTAAGTTAAGGTGGTCAGACATACAATTTTTTATATTTTTCAAAAGTTGTAATAAAAAATTCATAATTAATTATTTACTTTGAAAAAAATTACAAAAAAAAGAATCACATCATGACATGATTACTCTACTTATATCTAAAATCTTATAAAAATATTATCATTTTATTGTGGTTAGGGTGGTCAAACAGACATCTTCTTCTTATTTTTTCCCTGAAATTTAAGTGCTACTGCATTGAAATTTCAAATTTTCACCAAATAGGTTTTTTTAAAAAATAAATCTGGTAGTTTAGAAACTACATTCAATTTGCTATAGATTCTATTCTAACATATTTTTGAAATAATATAGATAACTTATTCAAATTTTTATGTCAAGTTTCCTAACTCTGATTTTTTTGAATTTTTTACCACTTAAGGGCCTATTTTTTCCATGATGATCCTGCACATACCCTAAATATCTCCTTTTTATCACTTAATAAGTCTTATTTCAAAGTGTTGTAAATATTTGTAACAAACTCTCATTCTTTTTTAGACTTGTCATCACTAATTCAACCCTTTCTCATGTTTAACAATCGCTTAATGCAATTTTTGGTCATACTTAAGTGTATTTTTGAGGATATTCTTGTTAAACATCATTTAATGCACTTTAATCTCTGAAACCCAATGAAATTTCCCTGGTGGGACTAAGTAGCCACCTGGGGTGACTTAGTCCCACTAGGCACAAAAATCAAAATAATTTTAATTTCTTGGAGGGATTTTATTCTCTTACCCGTGAGGTCAGCCTGTGATGTGTTATTTTTGGGAATTAATGGACAAACAAGTATAAATAAGGGGTTTTATCCTTATTTTTAATCTCCTAATCTCGTAATATCTAATTCATTTACTCAAGCAATTCATGCATTCACTTAATCATTCTCAAGCATTCAAGCATTCTAAGCATAATCAAGTCATCCATTGGAGCACTACATTGCATTTGTTCAGATTTCTACATCAAGGGTTTGGTGAGTTCTTGACATTGCATGTTTTTTATTCATCATTCTCTTCTCATTTCATTTCATTTCATAGGGTTTGATTACCAAATCGAGGTTTGACCAAGGAAAACCCCTATACTCTAACACTTAACCCTTTTTCCCTCTTTGCATGTGTGTTTGCAGACTTTGTATGCAAATTTTTCAAAGATTTTGGTGTCAAAAAGTGGTCAAAAATCCATCAAAGTCAACATTACCCTAATTGAAGCTTGGAGACCTCTTTCAGCCCATTTTTTTGTAGAATCAAGATAGGACACCTATCAGAAAAGTAGGTGTAGAACGAAAGCTATAGAATCCTATTTCAAAATTTGACAAATCTCTAAGTGGACTAAGTTTCCATTTGTGGTGAATTAGTCCCACTACAAGGCTTGAAAATTGATTTTCACATTTCTAGACACCCATTTGGCAGATTCTTATTCCGACATATTTTCTCTCAAACCAGACTAAGTTACCCAACTTGGTGTAAGTGTCCCAGTCAACATTTCTAGTCAATTCTATAGTATTTTAGAGCCTTTTTTCCTTAGATTCTAGATTCCAGGTGCACCTCTCCATTTTTTTTAATTATTTCATCATTTACTTGCATTCTTAGGTGTTTTTGCATACATCACTATGTTTTCTAGCACTTTGCATTTCTTAGGATTAACATCAATAAATCTTTTCCTTTTCACTTTTTTGCATTTAGGTACATTTCATCCCTTTTACATTAATATTGAGTGTATACATTAGCATTTTGGGACCATTTTCTCTCTTTCTAGGTGAAAAACGTAGAAGAGTTAGAGAACCCTTGGGTAACCAAAATTATTGTCCACATTTTGGTGAACCTGACTTTTGAACATATTTTCTTCTGATTTCAACAATATCCTAGGTTTAATTTGCATTAGCATTGCATTAGGTGTTGAATTTTTTAAATTTCATCCTAGCATTTTAAAAATTGCATTAGTGTTCAAAGCTCATATAGCTTGTATTTTTGCATTTTATTTCATTGAAAATAATGAAAATTCTACATTTTAATCATGTAGCTTCATCTGTGCATTTTAAAACCATCAAATTGCATTCAATTTTTTTGAAAAGTCACAAAAAAATCATCACTAGGACTAATTCGCCATATTGGGCGACTTAGTCCTTCTGCACATTTTGTACTATAATTTCTAGTATTTTTTGGGAATTTTCTACATTTCTATTTTTTGTTATTGTCTTTTGTCATATTTCTAGATTTGTTGTTTCTTGCATTTATTTTTCTTTCATCATGGATTTTTTCTTTAATAAGTTTTGGATATCATTAAAATCTTTAGTTGACATTTCAAATTTTTCCTTTGGAATTCATCCTAATGACCTTGAGCTACCTCATGCTCCTTCAAATCCTCATGAATTTTCTCCTCGTGTTGTTGAAATCATTGGAGAAGATGATGATAGCATGAATAAGTTCTTAAACAAATTCCTTGAAAACCTTGAAGCTAATGCATCCTTTTATCCATCCATGAAATAATCAGACCTTCCTACCATCTCACCTCCTGAAACAAATGATATACCTAAGTTCCCTCCAATAGGTGGACCTAGTTCCTCGAACCAAGCAACTCCTCAACCATTCTATGATAACAAAGTTAACAACACAACAATAAACCTTGAAGAAACATATGGAAAAGGTTTTACCATCTTAAGAAAACAAGGTTGTGACACAACAACTGAACATGACATCCATCAACTTTTAGAACAACCAATAGATGAAAATACAACAAGGTTAGGCTATAAAAATCCTCCTCATGATAGAAAGCCTCCTATAAATTATTGGAGACTTCACATGATGATGGCACAATGATCTTTGGTTCCCCTCTCTATTTGAATGTTCTCCTTCCTCGTGAACAACCCTTACATGATACGAATGCCAAGGATTATAGGATTCCCATGGGTCCTCTTCCTCCTTCAATCCATGAAAAGGCTAAATCTAGTAAATGCAAACGACCTTATAAGTTGAAAAACCTAAATTTTCCTCTCCATCCACCATTTGAATGTGAAAGGAAATTACAAATCCTCCTAAATAATGAACTCATCTTATTACCACCTATGTAGAGGTTAGTAATCTACCTTAAAGATACTAACATTGCACATTGTGCTTATCATCATGTTCCTGGACATAGAAGTGATGAGTGTCGCCAAGTGAATGAAATACTGAGCAAGTATCATTTTGATGGTGATAATTGCTATCCAATAAATCCTTAAGAAATTACAAATTCCCCTCATCATGTAATAGTTGTAGAATATTCTCTTCTCACTACTACATGATCTTTCCCCTCACCTATCTCGATTCATTCTTTCCTTGCAGTCAGTGGGGGAAATAAGTTGTTTTCCTTTTCCTAGTGATGCATTTTTCCTTGTCCCCTAGCTATGTTTTTCACCTTTCACTTATCTTGACTGAGATTGGGAGATGGATGACTCATTTAATGGTTGAGTTGCATATGCATTACTAGTATTTTTCTTTTCTTTTATATTTGTGTATCGTGATCTCCCGTAATGTGCCATTCTTCTATTTGTACCTTCATTCTTCTCTATGTCATACATTTCTTTTTTCTTTCACTTTTTTTTTGTGTTTTTCCTTTTAGGGATGACGCAAAGCATTGGGAAGCCCTATGTCTCTCCCATGTTGACTTAAATAGTCATTTTATTTTTATTTTCACTTTCACCTTTTGTTTTTCTTTTGGGGATGATACAAAGCATAGAGACGTTCTATGTCTCTTCCATGTTGACCCAAAAGGTCCTTTTCTTTTTTGCTTTTGCTTTTGTTTTTCCTTTTGGGGATGACGCAAGGCATTGAGACCACAATGTCTCTTTCATGTTGAGGAAAAAGATTTTTCCTTTTCTTTCACCTTTTCATTTTCTTTTCTCTTATTTTTTCCTTTTGGGGATAATGCAAAGTGTCGAGAAAAAAATGTCTCTTCCATGTTGACCCAAAAATTATTTTATTTTTCTTTTATTTTCACTCTCTTTGTGTCATTCTTCCAATTCTATGTATTTGGGGATTTATGAAAGTTCTGAGCTATTTCATAAAACATTGCAGCAAAGAACATACTGAACCCAAATCCATAGATCCCTTATGTGTTTAGTGTGTTCCTTTTTGGGGGGAACCCCTCTTTTTTTGTTCCTTTTCCTTCACGTGATGTAGCCTTACTTGAAAATGCATGACTTGGCATAGGGGCTTTCCAAGTTGGCGCTCATGTCTTGTTTCTTTTTTCCATTTTTCATTTTGCTACTTTAAAGTAATTTCTCATAAAATGGTGTGTAGCAATTCCTTTAAAGTGGGGGCATAAATTGGCATTATTCATTTTCATTTTTCTTTTCTTGCTTATGAGTCCAGCCTTGTTACTTTATACGATGCGTTTGTCACTTTGTGGATGACATTGGGTGTGATTTCTTTCATGAATGTGATCTATCTTAGCATATTATAATCCTCTTAGTGGCCTAATGTGACGCACTACATCCCCTAAGTTGCAAATATTCTATTATTTGATTGGTCCTCTTTTGGAGACATTAGACACGATGTTCCCTAAGTTATAGACCTCACATGAACTAAGAAAGACTAATTTGAACATCCTTTTACATGTTGCATTTTGCATTTACATGGCTAGCTTGCATAAAAAAATTGCATACCTATGGTGCCATTGCATTTGTTCATGAGTTCTAAGCATATGAAGCTTTGCTTGTCTCATGAAGCACAAAATGACATTGTCTTTTGTGGCACCTTATTAAATTTATTAGGAGGTATAAATTTGATATGGTTGAGCAGGAAGCCCATTCTGAGGCACAACTTTCCCCATAGCCACCTTTTGGGATTTCTCAACCCGTAGACAACCAGAAGTTCTGTGGCCCCAGAGTGAGTATGTTGTGGATTTCTCGTGCCATAGACAACTAGAAGTTTTGTAGCCCTAAAGTGAGTATGTTGTGGATTTCTCACCTCATGGACAACTAGAAGTTTCATGGCCCTAGAGTGAGTATAATTGGGCCTTCTCATCTAATAGAAAACCATGAGTTTTGGTGCCCCAAAGTGAGTATACATTTCTTGTTTCAAACAAATATCCTCGATCTGATCTACAATAGGCTAGAAAATGATCAAAGGTTTATTTCATCATTTTCATTGCTTTCATGTGTGTTTCTTTGTGCCTATGTTTGGTTTTCCATGCGATCATGATCCTAGGGGATTAGTCATCCCTCTTAATTATTGTTGTCTCATCTTACTAGTATGTGTCTATTTGGATCCCTCTTGATATGCATGTTGGGCTACTTTAGTGTGAGTTTGAAGCAAGTTCATCCTCTCACTAATGTTGGGGCTTAATGTGTCACCAAAAAAAGTATAGTTGAAATTTTTATGGTCATTTGAGTCTTTCTTATGGATTTTGGCTTAATTTTTCCTAGATTTAATGTTATAATGTGGCCAACACATTCAAATAAGGTATTGGACCCTTGTGAATCATTAAGACTTATAAGATGTCTTATAAAAGTGTTATGAAGTGTTGTAACCCAATTTCACACTTTTCTATAACCCTTTCATTATAATTCACATAAATATTTCATTTTTATATCTTACCAAGCCTTATTTCAAAGTGTTGTAACAAACTCCCACTCTTTTCTAGACTTGTCATCACTAATTCAACCCTTTCTCGTGTTTAAACAACCCCTTAATCCACTTTCCGGTCATACTTATGTGTATTTTTGAGGATATTCTCGTTAAACAACATTTAATGCACTTCAATCTCCAAAACCTAGTGAAATTTCCCTGGTGGGACAAAGTTGCCACCTGGGGCGAATTAGTCCCACTGAGCACAAAAATCAAAATAATTTTAATTTCTTGGTAGGATTTTATTCTCTTACCCTTGAGATCATCCTGTGATGTGTTAGTTTTGAGAAATAAAGGAAAATCAAGTATAAGTAAGGGTTTTTCTCCTCATTTTTTATCTCCTAATCTCCTAATAACTAATTCATTCACTCAATCAATTCATCCATTCACTTAATCATTCTCAAGCATTCAAGCACTCTAAGCATAATCAAGTCATCCACTGGAGCACTACATTGCATATCTTCATATTTCTACATCAAGGTTTTGGTGAGTTCTTGCAATTGCATGTTGTTTATTCATCATTCTCTTCTTATTTCATTTCATTTCAGAGGACCTGATTACCAAATGGGGGTTTGACCAAGGAAATCCCCTATACTCTAACCCTTAACTCTATTTCCCTCTTTGCATGTGTGTTTGAAGACTTTGTATGTAGATTTGTCAAAGAGTGTGGTGTCAAAAAGTGGTCAACAATCCATCAAAGTCAATATTACCCTAATTGAAGCTTGGAGACCTCTTTTTGACCATTTTCTATAGAATCAGGATCAAACACTTGTCAGAAAAGAAAGTGTAGACCAAAAGCTATAGAATCCTATTCCAAAATTCTAGAAATCTCCAGGTGGACTAAGTCACCATATGTGTCAAATTAGTTCTACTTCCAGGCCTGAAAATTGATTTTCACATTTCTAGACACCCATTTGGTAGATTCTTATTCCAGTAATTTTCTCTAAGACTGGACTAATTTTCCTAGCTTGGCGTAAGTGTCCCAGTCTAAATTTCGAGTCAATTCTATAGGATTCCAAAGCCTCTCTACATCAAATTCTAGATTTTAGGTGCACCTCTCCAGTTCTATTTAATTATTTCATCATTTACTTCCATTCTTAGGTGTTTTTGCATACATCACTTTATTTTTGAGCACTTTGTATTTCTTAGGATTAGCATCAATAAATCATTTCCTTTTTAGTTTTTTGCATTTAGACATTGCATTTAGATACACTGCATCTCTTTTACATTAATATTGAGTATAGACATTAGCATTTTGGGCCCATTTGATCTCCTAGGTGAAAAACCTAAAAGAGTTAGAGAACCCTTGGGTAACCAAAATCATTGTCCATAAATTCCATAAACCACCCTTCAACTCTAAGTTGTCATCTAATAGTTGTAGAATGTTACATTTTTCACTATTATGTGACCTTCCCCATCACCTACCTCGCCTCATTATTGTATTGCACTTAGTGGGGGCAAGAAGTTATTAGCCTTGTCCAAGTAATGCATTTTCATTGTTTGTTAGCTACATTATTCACCTTCCACTTATACTAACTGAGATTGGGAGGCAGATCACCTACTCGATGGTTGACTCACATTTCCCTTACTAGTATTTTGCATTTTCTTTTTCTTTTTTTTCTTTTGTGTGTAATGTGATCCCCTGGGATGTTCTCTCTCTTTGTTCCATTCCTCTATTTGTACATTCATTCTTCTCTATGTCGTACATTGTTTTTTCGTTTGTCTTCTTGTATTTTTCTTGTGTTTTCCTTTTGGGGATGACACAAGGCATCGAGACATTCATGTCTCTTTCAGGTTGACCCAAAAGCCCTTTTTCTTTGTGTAGTACCCCTCTAGTTGCTACTATGCGTATCAGTTTTCTTGTGTTCGTTTGCTAGTTGTTTAGTTGTTTTGGATACTATATTGTATTGCTTCTATTAATGACACTGATGTTATGTTAGTTGTTAAACTTTTTGGATGATTCATTGGATATCGAGATTATTTGGTTAAGTTCATATGAAGACATTATGATAGATGTGTGTGTGTTATGGATATATTTTTTCTGAGTTTTAATGAGGTTATCATGATGTGATTGATGTTTATGATATAATGATGCTTATCAATCTTGGTGAAGAAGACAATGTAGCACTACTCACTTGTGAGTACCCTGTTGTGCTGCGATTCTTCTTCATAGTGTGTTTTCTGATATATGATAATATGTTTAACAAGTGATGTTTTATGTAAATACAGGTACCGGGTGTTGGATCCACCTGCTTGTCAGGTCTGAGCTTACCCTAATCCAATGAAATCATGTT
Source organism: Sequoia sempervirens (assembly GCA_007258455.2). Taxonomy (NCBI): domain Eukaryota; kingdom Viridiplantae; phylum Streptophyta; class Pinopsida; order Cupressales; family Cupressaceae; genus Sequoia; species Sequoia sempervirens. Next base: position 8,101,336 of record VDFB02000363.1, on the reverse strand, counting down.
GATTTGAAGATAGTGTCAGGTCCTTGTTTGACCATCGTTCTTCGTCGAACAAGTATCCAATTTTTGCCCATTGTTGTATGTTATTTTGTCTTGTCATGTTATTTTTTTTTGTGTTATTTTATTTGGAAATTAATTATTGTTTAATTTAGTTAAATGGCTTATTTGTTAATATATTTGATTAAATATTTATAAGTAAGGTTTGATTTATTAAAAATAAATTAAACAAGTAATTATTTAAAGGTGAATGTTAATCTTGTGGAAAGGTAGCTATTTATTTATAATTGTTGAATTAATTGTGCAAACTGGATTATTGTCAAAAGTTAATTTTTTAAAAAGAGTTGTTTTCAACAAGTTAAAATATCTGAAAGCATGACTTGAGGGAAAATATCTTAGATATTTAATGATTATAACTGATTGAGCAATTTTTGGAATGCATGATTACAATCATTTAAGTTGTAATTTGAGGTAATTAATTGGATTAAAAAGCTTTTGCGGGTTGCAATTTTGATTCACGGAAGGTTTGGAAGAATTTTCATGGCAGCAATTTTCAGGAAATTTTTGCATGACAATGGTTCTTGAAAATGTTTTTATCTTAGATTTTGTTTGCAAGCAGAATATTGGGTAGGATTGTAAATTTTACTTTGTCAAGGATCTAGTGATTTTGGGTAGAATTGAGGGGAGCATCAAACTTTGCTTCAGCTCAGCTTATTAGCATAAACAGGTTTTCTTCTTGAATTTTAAATTCTTGTATAAATTTTGAGAATGAGAGGTTGAATTTTGTTGTTCTAAAATGAATTATCCTGTTGAACCTAAAAAAATAATAAAGAAACAAATTAGAAGATTGTTTGAATTTTAGAAATTAAAAAAAAAACATATTCTGTAATAGTATTATTCTAGATCTGAAATTTGTTTCTAATTCAGCTGTAGAAGGTTTAGTAAATAATATGTTGGATCTTGAGAAGTTCCTAATTGTTTCTTTTCTCACCATTTCCTAATTGTTTCATAGCCACCATGTTGGAATTATTATAGCAACTGAGAATCCTCATATTTTACTATTTTTGTATCCAAAGGAAATACTGTTAGCACCGGTCATCAATAAATTCTTTTTGTGCATATCTTGCTGTCTACCATCTTTCTTGGAACCACCTTTTTTTCCTTATATCAATAGTCCATGTTCATCTTCTATATGTTTATAACTTGCACATTTAAGTCTGCCAGACAGTTACATTTACAACGTCTAGCAAATGGCGTCCACCTTTTATACTTTGATGAATAACCATAACTTGTTCACTGGTGTCCTTTATGGAATAGGCACGCAGGAAGCTGGAAAGTGCTATGGAATGTGGCCTTACACCTATTGATTGCTTTTGCTTGAATGTGTATAAAAGCCTCTGAAATTAAATCATGCTTTTATTTCTTCCTCTTACCCATAGCGTTGGTTACCAGCCTGGAGTATAGGTCAATGAGCCTTTCACTAGAAAATTATAATGGATATTGTTTGCTACTTTGTACTCTTCAACTCAAATGATCTAGTCTTAAACATCACTATTCGACAGTTAAGCCTCCTTGATATTCGAAACTGTATTTTGTACTATTTTGGTATAGAGGCGTTGAATGCAATATTGGTCTCCATAAACTTAACTGCTGCCTATATTCTCTCAAATAGTTAAGCTAGGTTAAGGAAGACTCCAGACGAGTTGTCATAGTGTAAACTCCTGTACACATTTGAATGTATTATATCTTGTGGCACGTATTTTCCTTAATATGGCATATTTATTGTCTATTTATGTATGACTTGTCTTTACTCACCAATTACTTATCACTAGGTGTATTTTCCCCTATTCACGACGCGTTTTTCTAATAGAAAATATATCAGATTTTTATTGTTGCATGCTATTTGCATGTTGTTATTTCCCTAGGGGCGCATGTATTAGTCAGATATTTCTATTTTAATAAATATAACCTCCTTGATTTCATTCACAGCTTGTCACATCTGTAGTAATTGAAAGTATCTAGAATGTTGTAGAGCTGTAAATAAACTCCTTGATTTCAATAGCAATCTATCATAGCTGCAACACCAGTACATAGAAGAGTGCAAACATTTGAATTTGAACAATAATACATTAGCAATTTATCAAAGTGACAACACTTGAATGTAGTATGGTGTATAGATTTAAATATCCACCTTGATTCTATTCGCACCTGTTACAATTGCAACACTGGAACATAGAAAGGTACAGATGTTTAAATAAGATTCCTAATTCATTGGCAATCTGTTATTGCGGAAGCACTTGAACATAAAGTAAATTTTAAAGGTTTAAATAATCTCTTTGATTCCATTGTCAATCCATCTCTACCACATCATCTGAATTTAATAGGAATTTTATGAGATTGTGATAATTAGAGCACTGTATAATTCGGCCTTTTTCTTTTCAGATCAATAGGTTATTTTGGAGAGGCAAGAATTCTTCCTTTTTAACTTTGTCTTTAGTTTGCATGATATTGTCTCTCCTGGTGCGTATTACTCTTTGCCTCTTTAAATTTTACTTAGCTACATTTTGTTTGGGGATTATAACTACTTGATCAGCACGGTCAATGTACTTAGAGTCCCCAAATCAATAGGGATTTCCTTATAAACAAGTTTCCTCCAAATGTGATTGAATTCTTCTTTGAGTAAATAGTGTTTTCCTCTTTAGTTAGAGATCACGTTTTTTAGTACGAGGATTGTGTAGTGTTAACTGCTTGTTTCTTGTTCGAGTAACTTCTCTTAACTATTTTCGTTAGTATGGTGCATATACTATTATATATGAAAATTGTAGTTAAAAGCATTATAGGGTTGCAATGAGATACTTTAGTTTAAGTATTGTAATTTAATTCTTTTAAAAGATTTGAATAATACAATTGGTTCTTTTCTAGTTATAAGATTATATTTATTTATATATTTATTAAATTGATTGGATTTTAAATTTTAGGTTAATAAAAGTAAAGGATATATATATATATATATATTATTCTTAATGAAGAATAATCGTAGTTTTATTTTAAGACCTTTAAATATGGCAATGAATTATCTTTTATAATTTTTAGTTCTAGAAGATTTATAGGTTGTATGTGATGGGTAGACGTTTTTTTTTTTTTAAATGAAAAGATAATATTTAGGATTTTGTTTTTAAATGAATATGGAATTTATATTGTTAATTAACGAAATTAAATTTTGAATTAATATTGATTCATGTGTAAGGAATCTTTAGTGTGATTGATTGTTTGAAAGTATCAAAGTAAAAGTTTATTTGAATGTGATATGGTAATTCTTAGTTCCGAAGGCTAGGGAATTCTTGCAATGGTTTATTTATTTTATGTGAGACATGGTATTCATTTGGTATCATTATTTAAAAAGTTGGCCTTGTTCGTTACTTAGTGTACCTGTGTGCGTGATGTGATCATTCGAGTGTTTTTTTTTCATGCTTAATGGTTTTTCTTTTGTATCTAATTTTGAGTCATGAGTACCTTTTCTTCCAAAGGTTAGAGTATTAATTTTTAAGAAAAATGAGATTTTAATATTTTCCTATTGTTTTTTTATATACCATGATCTATTTCGGGACTCTACCATGCAAGAGTTATTTGTTACCTTTAAGATGTTTAAACTATTCTATGATTGAGCCACCGATGAGATATGTACTACTATGGTTTTGTTTCTTATGCATGATGGCAGTCCTTGGTATTTTATGATGTTGCGTCATGTTTATATCAAGAGTGGCTTATGATAGGGGTCAAAACCCTAAGTGGTTGCCAGGGTAACCTATTGTGGGTTTTTGCAATTCAGTGAAAACCTTAATAAATAAACTTGGGATTCATTAAATAAATAAAATAAATTAAATGCCTCACCTAGTACCTTAATGCTCATTTAGATTCAGGGTAGGTTGAGAAGGCCTAGAATGGCTTGTCATCTACCTTGTCTTCCTGAAAGGTAATTCGACTCCACATGAGTAAGTCTAGGGGCTAAGAATCGGTAGAGACTGCCAGGGTAACTCTATATGAGGGCTGATAGTCTAGGAAGATTCACCAGGGTAACTTAGAACAACTATGTGATGACACTCTATCCTTAAGCATGATTGTAGTCTCTTGTGTGGAGTTAACTGCTATATTGTGGTCATCTCTGGAAGCATATGATGTGAATACTTTGGTTTGATGCAGTCATGTTGTTATGTGTAGTCAGCCATGTAATGTAATGTATGTTCTTGGTTGTTTGTTTGATTGACTTCTGGACCTGACATTATCTCCTAGGACGGAGGGAGTGGACCTTAGGGTTCCATGTGGTTGGGTGGAAACTGTGCTATACCTTCATTGTATATTCTTACAAATGATATTATACTTGTAGCTAGTTCATGTTACTTCATGGATTGTGACAGTGGATGCAAAACATGTTTGTGGATGTGAATGTTGGATATGATGAGATCATTACCCTTATTGTATATTTAACTCATGTTTATGAGTGTACTCATTGTAACATCATTATGATGTATTGAGATTTATGAGAATCTCATTGGATGTAATCTGAATATATAATTGTCTCGACTATATAAGATTTGAAAAGTAAATCATTCATGAATGTGATTTGTACTTGTGTTTTATGACTTTAATATGATGGTGTGATGTTCTTAATAATTATGTTTAAGTAATGCCATCTTGGAATCCTTAAGACATTTTTTTAATCGAATTACTTTTAAGAAAAAATTATTCGAATAATTTGCTACTTAATGCTTTGTTTTATTGGATTCTTTGGTGGGGAATTACACTTTGATTTTTCTTTTGTTTTCCTTTTGGGGATGACACAAGGCATTGAGACACCCCATGTCTCTCTCATGTTGACCCCAAAGCTTTTCCAGTTTCTTTCACCTTTTCTTTTTCATTTGGCTTGTGTTTTCCTTTTGGGGATGATGCAAAGTGTCGAGACACCCTATGTCTCTTCCATGTTGATGCAAAAGGTTCTTTCTTTTGTTTCACTCTCTTTGTCTCATTCTTATATTTTTATGTATTTGGGGGATGATGACAGTTCTGAGCTCTCTAAATAACATTGCAGCAAAGAACATAATGACCCCAAATCCATAGATCCCTTATGTGTTTGGTGCTTTCTTTTTGGGGGAAACCCCTTTCTTTTCCTTTCCTTCACATGACATAGCCTTACTCGAAAACATATGACTTGACATATGGCTTTCCAAGTTGGTTCTCATGTCTTATTTCTTGTTTGCATTTTTCATTTGCTACTTTAAAGTAATTGCTCATAGAATAGTGTGTAGTAATTCCTTTAAAGTGGGAGCATACATTGGCATTATTCTTTTTCGTTTTTCCTTTTTCTATGTTCTTAGTGTAGCCTTCTTACTTCATACGATGCATTTGTTGCTTTGTGGATGACATTGGGTATGATTTCCTTCATGAGCATGATCTATCTTAGCATATTACATTCCTCTTAGTGGCTTGATGCAACACACTGCATCCCCTAAGTTGTGAATTCTTTATTCTTTGATTGGTCCTCTCTTGGAGACATTAGACACAATGTTCCATAAGTTAAAGACCTCACATGAACTAAGAAAGACTCCTTTGAACATTCTTTGTAAGTTGCATTTTTCATTTTTTAACTGGTCGCCTTGCATAACTTAGCTTGCATGCCTATGGTGCCATTGTGTTTGTTCATGAGCTCCAAGTATACAATTTTTTTCTTGTCTTGTGAAGCTTGAAAAGTCATTTTCTTTTGTAGCACCTTATTAAAATTATTAGGAGGATAAATTTGGTATGGTTGAGTGGGAATCCATTCTAAGGCATGACTTTCCCCATAGCCACCTGCATGTGTGTGAGTGCATACCAGCCATGAGTGTATGTTTGTCACCTTTTAGGCCTTCTCACCCAGTGGAAAACCATGATTTCCATTGCCTCAAAGTGAGTATACATTTCTTTTTCTTGAAAAACAGCCTAGATCTGATTCACATCGTATAGGAAAAATGGTCAAAACTTGATCTAATTCATTCATTCTTTCATTCATTTGTCTCTCTTTCATCTTTGTCATTGTGGACTTATTCCTTATCCCTTTGCACTTATGCATGTGGGTATACTTTAATGTGAGTTTGAAGTACGTTCATCCTCTCACTAAAGCAAGGCTAAATGTGGACATTGAAAAAGTAACCCTTCTACTTTTTCTTCTTGTTTAGGCCCTCATTTGGATTTTGGCTTGATTTTTCCTTGATTTAATGTTTTAATGTGGTCAACACATTCATATTAGGTCTTGGGTCCTTCTGAATCATTAAGACCTTTATTATGCCTTGTAAAAGTGTTGTGAAGTGTTGTAACACATTTTCACACTTTCCTAGGATCTTATTAATAAAATTCACCTAAACAGTTACCTCCTTTTGTCACTTACCAAGCATTATTTCAAAGTATTGTAAAGTGTTGTAACAAAATTTCACTCTTTTGTAGGATTTCATCAATAATTTGACCCTTTCTTATGTTTAAATGAATGCTTAATGCACTTGTAGGCCCTACTTAAGTGTGTTTTAGAGAATAATCATGTTAAACATAATTTAATACATTTTACTTCCCAACACCCATTTAAATTGCCCTAGTGGGACCAAGTCGCCACTAGGGGCAATTTAGTCCCACTTGGCTCAAAAATAAGAATTATTTCAAAATTTTGGTGGGATATTATTTTCTAAACCTTAAGGTTTGCGTATGATGTGGTATTTTTAGGAAATTTTGTATAATCATGTATAAATATAGTTTTTTCCTCTCATTTTCACCCCCCATCCATTCATTCACTCACTAATTCATTCACTTAATCATTCAAGTAATCACTTGGATGTTATAAAGAATACATTCATTGGAGCTTCTACTTGCATATCTTTAGATTTCTACTTCAAGGGTTTGGTGAGTTGTAGCATTACATGTTGTTCATTCATTATTCTCTTTTCATTTCATTTCATTTTCAAGGTTTTAAATACCAAACTAGGGTTTGAACAAGAAAAACCCTTATTCGCTAACCCTTAACCCTTTTTCCCTCTTTGCGTGTGTCTTTTGCAAGTCTTGTACGCAGATTTTTCAAAGAGTAAGGTGTTAAAAAGTGTCAATAATTCATCAAAGTCATTCAAAGTCAACAAAACCCTAAAAGAATCTTGGAGATCACCTACAGGCCAAATTCTACAGATTCGGATCCAAAAATTTGTTAAGAGTAGAAGTGTAGAGTGAGAGCTACATATTGCATCTTCAAAATTCCTAAAAGCTAAAGGTGGACTAAGTCACTATCAGTGGAGAATTAGTCCCACTACTAGGCCTGAAAAGTGATTTCTGTAGTTCTTGATACCCTTTTGGTTGAAACCTGTTTTGGTAAAATTTCCCTGAAACAAGACTAAGTCACCCAGCTTGGCATAAGTGCCCCAGTTGGCTAGAAAAATAGATTTTTCTAGAATTTCAGAGACATTTGCAGCCTTCATCCCAGCTTTTTTCATTTTCTAGGTCCACTCTTTCTATTTGACTTCTTTATCTTGTTCCATATTGCATTCCATCTATACTGTTGCACATCACATTATGTTTTCAAACATTTTACATTTTATTAGTTTTTCATTAATAATCAATATCTTTCATCAGCTTATTGAATATTTGACATTACATTTAGGCATATTTCATTCATATTTGCATTAGTATTAAGTGCGGATATTGCAATTTTTAGCATACCTCTCTCCTTTTAGGTGAAAAACCTTATAAGTGTTAGAGAGCCTTGTGGTGCCAAAATATTTGTCCACACCATCAAAGAAAAGAAAAAGGAAAACTGGAATGGATCAAGCTTTCACTAGCCATCAAACGCGGTGGACCGGTTCTAGACTATTTGTCCTAGAAAGGTTTAGAAGTGGAATGTGTTGTCCACTATGCAAACAAAACACACACTTAGGATGGCTAGTGGGATCTAGGTCTCCACTAGGTGAGCCCCAAGGGACCATATTAAAGCCATACCTCCATGACTTTAGTAAGGTACAAAAATAAATGCTCACATGGGATAGTGAAGCTAGGTGCTCCCTAGGGGAGCCCTAGGGGACTATATTAAAGCCATACCTCCATGAATTTAATAAGGTACAAAAATACATGCTCACTAGGGCTAGTGAAGCTAGGTGTTCACTTGGTGAGCCCTAGGGGACCATATTAAAGCCATACCTTCATGAATTTAATAAGGTAAAAAAATGCAATGAGAAAGAGGGATGCTTAAAGGGATTTTTCTAATTTCATGTGAGGTCTTACTCTTAGGGGACATCATTCCTAATGTCTCAAGAGAGGACTGATCAAAGGATAAAAGATTCACCACTTAAGGGATACATTGCATCACATCAACACTAAGGGGAATATAATATGCTGAGATAGATCACACTCTTGAAGGACATTACTCCCAATGTCATGACAAAGAGGAAAACACACCGCGTAAAATAAGAAAATCACATTAAAGAACATGAAAATGGAAAAAACTAATGCAAATGAAATCATGCCAAAATAATACTAATGTATGTCCCCACTTTAAAGAAATTGCTAACACTATATTGTGAGCAATTACTTTAAAGTAGAAAATGAAAATGCAAAAAAGAAGAAATGCATGAGAGCCAAATTGGAAAGCCCTATACAAAGTCCTATGCTTCTGAGTAAAACTATGTCATGTGAAAGAAAAGGAAAATAAAGTGGTCGCCCACAAAATGAAAACACCAAACACATAAGGGATCTATGGATTTTGGGTCAGTATATTCTTTCCTACAATGGTTTTATTTTTAGAAAGCTTGGAACTGCCATCATTCCCCAAATACATAGAATTGGAAGAATGGCACAAAGAGAGAAAAAAAAATAAAAAGAAGGAGCCTTTTGGGTCAACATGGAAGAGACATAGGGTGTCTCGACACAATGCGTCATCCCCAAAAGGAAAACACAAGACAGATGAAAAGGAAAATAAAAGGAAAAGAAAAGATAATGATAAAGGTTTTGGGTCAACAAGAAGGAGACATGAATTTCTCAATGCCTTGCGTCATCCCCAAAAGGAAAACACAAGAAACAAAAAATGAAAGGAAAACAGAAAAGGTCAATCAAAAGGAAAAAGTATATGAAATATAGAAGAATGGAGGTACAAATAGAGATATGCACATAGAGAGAGAAACATCAAATAGAACATCACGAGGGATCAAGTTACACACATGAAATCAAAAAGCGAAAAGAAAGAAAAAAGGAAAGAAAAATAAAAATGAAAATGAAAGATAAAAGTCTAGTAAAGCACATGTGAGTCAACCGTCCAATAGGTCATCCGCATCCAAGTCTTGTTCAATATTTGCAGAATGAAGATCACTTGTGAGAGGGACAACATCAAATGTTGTACTAAGAAAATGACCAGGTTCAACACATGGTGAATTGCTCAGTTTAGGAGGATCACCATGGTTGTTATCATTTAAGCTCATAGAAGGGGAAAATAACAAATTAAACTCATTATGCACTTCCTCATCAATTTTAGTTGTTTCCTCATTGTCATCCAAGTTAACCACAATAGGAGGACAAATAATATTATCCATAGAGGTTGTTGGTCCTTGTTTTGGTGAGGATATAGCTTTTGTTGGTAAAAGAGGAGGGTCATCATTTATTACTTCTGTCAATTTCAGATTTTGATTTTCAATGTTGTTATCATTAATCATCTTTTGATTAATATCATGATGCCTATTCCTACACTCTCTAGCATTATGGTTTCTTTTTTTTTAGTTTTCAAGTTGTGTCTATGTAGGAACATGTTTTTCAACCATAGGTTCCTTTTCTTATTGTGAAGGAAGAATGGAAAAAACCATAGGAGGTTGTTCAACCACTTCTATTTGGCTTTGTAAATTTGTTTAGGAGGCAGATTAGGACTTGTTTGGTTTTCTCTAGGTCTCTTGTAGGAGATAGGAAAGGGATTGTTCATGGATGGGTATTGGTTTGTTAGAAGGGTTTTGGACTCAACATTGTTTTCTTTAGGTTGTGGAAGTTCAAGCATGGGTGGAGGTTCGATCATGGCTGGAGGAAAGTTTTCAAGAGATAGTTTGGCTATGCATTTTTCTTTGAACTTTTGGTAGGATAGGAAAAGGAATTCTTTGCGAGGTCTTATAGGTTCCATGGGTTTAGGAAAAAAATAATCTAAGGAAAATTTTCCATGGGTAGATAGGGGTCTAAAGCCACTATGGTTCACTGTGAATATTTCATTTTCGATTGGAAATTTTAAGCACTTGTGGACAATGGATGGGACTGCATTCATGGAGTGAAGCCATTTGTAGGCTAACTTTATGTGAAATTGGTCTGAATTAGATATGATATAGAGAATGATACATTTGATTTCTTTGGTCCTACTTGTAAAGGGATTTTAATCTATGCTTTTGGTTTATCATATCTATCTTGAGTAAGTTCATCCACATATAAAATTTATTTTGTGATCACATTCTCTACACAAACAAGATCAATTAAAATCCAAGGAGTGGGCTTGTTATTGATTATGTCAGCTGTGTAAAGAGGACCATCAGGTGCATGTTTGATTGTTTCTTCTAAGGAGAAAGTAATGTCAATGGTTTGTTGTTTATGTGGCTCAATGGAAACCACTCCTATCATTGTATCAATAGGAATTTTTTCATTAGAATCAATAGGATTCTATTCATCATCATGGGTGATCCCATAAAGCTAGTTTATAGTTTTTGTTAGATTCTGATTTGTGGTGAAATCACATATTTTTAGAAAATATAATAATTTAAGCCTTAAGAAGTTCCATTTAAAGCATTCCAATTGAAGAGGGTTTGATCAAACTACCTTAGATCAAACCCCCTTGGATATGATTGGTAAATATTTGCAAGTTCTAGTTGGGAGGAGCCACAAATTTATTACCTTTGTCATTTACACCTCCAATTTAGATATGATTGGAATCAATGAGGTCTTGCACAAGATGTTTAAGACACTTTAAATGTTTTGTATCATGTCCTTTTTGTTGGTGATAAGAACAATAGGGAATTGGGTCTAAATTTTGTAGGTAATGGCTTGCAAGGGTCAAGAGGTCAGATGGAAGGTAAGGTAAGCATGTTTTTGTCTAAGAGTTGGGTCATAATATTGTGAAGTGTGTCAGATAAGGGAGTACATTGTATTTGTTGATCCCCAAAGATGTAAGGATTACTCTTAGTTATAGTAGCTACTTGGGTATCAACTAGTTGGGTAGGTTGAGAGGTGCAATTTAGTTGAAGGAAACTTTTATTTTTTCTTCTAAAAGGTTGGTAAGTGTTTTGGTTTGAAGTTTTGGAATTTTTAGGATGGGTAGACATGGTTTTTGTTCACTATTGGTTAGAGAATTCTTGTAGTATCGAAGGATAGTGCATAAATTCATGAAGGAAGGAAATGTCATCGTGGTGATGTTATCTCTGATCTTGCTTTGAAATTTTTCTACGAACATCTTTTGAAGGTGGGAATCAAGAATTTTCACACTAATTTGGGAATAGACTGATTAGCATCGTGAAATAAAGTCAATGACTTTTTCATCCTCATTTTGTTTGCATCTCATCAAATTAGCCAATGTCATTTCAAGGACCATGTGCCCTTGGAAATGGTTAATAAAGGCCTCAAAAAGTTTGTTGAATGAAAACATTGAGTTATTCGGTAATGCAGAAAACCAATCCAAGGAAATGTCTTTCAAGGATCAAGGAAAAAGATTAGCCAAAAGTTTTTCTTCAAGGATAAAGTCACTACACAAGGCAGTAAAGGTATTAAAATGATTAGTAGGATCTCCTTTTCCTCCATATTTCTCAAATCTAGGGATCCCTATACTTTGTGGCACCAGAGTACTCAATATCTCCAAGGACAGTGGGTTAATTTTGACATAGTATGATGGTGGACCATTTTGATTTTGATTTATGGTGGAAACTTGGCATTGAATCGATGAAATACTTTGTAAGAGATGGTTAATGATATGATCATTTCTTGTGGTGGATGTTGGAGATGAATATGGTGGTGGTATGTATGTATTGGAAGGACTAATCAATGAATTTCTTACAGGGGGAGATACAAGATTAGATGCCACATAGGTATAAGGAGTAGGGTATGTGCAAGATCATCATGGAAAAAACAGGCCCTTAAGTGGCAAAAAAATTAGAAAAATCAGAGTTAGGCAACTTGACATAAAAATTTGAATAAGTTATTTATATTATTTCAAAAATATATAAGAATATAATCTATAGCAAATTAAATGTAGTGTCTAAACTACTAGGTTTTTTTTTAAAAAGAAAAAATCTATTTGGTGAAAATTTGAAATTTCAATGCAGTAGTACTTAAATTTGAAGGAAAAAATAAGAAGTAGGTGTCTGTCTGACCACCCTAACCACAATAAAATGATAATATTTTTTTATAATATTTAGATATAAGTATAGGACTCATGTCCTGATGTGATGCATATTTTTTTGTAATTTTTTTCCAAGTAAAAAATTAGTTATGAATTTTTTATTACAACTTTTAAAAAATATAAAAACTTGTATGTCTAACCACCTTAACTTGGTCAAAACTTTATGAAATTCAATTTTTGTTTTTGAATCCTATAGTATGTGAAGTATAGAATATGTTGCATGTTTTTAATTCAAAATATGTGATACCATTTGAAAGCTATATATGTTTTTCAATCAGCCTATCAATTAGGACTTTAGTCATAATTCGAATAGAAAATGAATAGTAATTACTTATTAAATTCAAAGTAAGGCATAATTTATATTGGTAGAAAGCCGAGAATATCCTTTAAAAACCCTTTTCATTTCATCAATTTTTGGAAAAGAAAAATTCGTCAGCCACATACCCATCATATTGCCACTTTTTGGCCGATCATTATCCTGCACATACCCAACACTAGTGGAGATGTTCAAGGTAGGAAGGATGCTACTAGTTGGTTGCATTATTGTGATCATTCGAGGAGTGGTATAGGTGGGAATTGAGGTTATGGTTGAAGAGGGAGGAGTTTGACTTCCTCCTCGTATTTGCATATTGTTTGTAGCTTGAGCACCATTCGTGGCGGAAGTGAGATGTTTTCTAAAGATTTGAGCTAGGTTACACACAACTTCTAGTCCCTCATCACTTTCAATCATGCGGTGAAGGTTCTCTATGGAAGGTATAGTAGTGTTTGAAATGTTTTTCAGTGCTTACACTATCTTGTAAATGAGCTAAGTCTTCATGCATTTTCATTATGTTTTCTTGTGGAATATAATCAACCATTGTTTGGACACTCAACACAATGCTTGTAGGTAAGTTAGGAATAGCAAAAGAGGTGTCAAAGGTATGGTCCATAGCTAGTGAAATAATGCCAACACCAAAAGTAAGAGATCTTGATAACCCAATATTGGCAATGAGTGTCTTATTACGAGATACCACGAGTCTCACACTTCCTCTAACCATAATATTAGCAATAGGAAAACAAGTAATATAGCTCATACAAGGGATAAAACACATAAAGTTAAATAAACACACTATCCTATCCTTGCAATTACACTTGAAATGAAATAAATTGGAATAACAACAATTCTAAAAGCTAAAACATAAAACATAAGGCAATGCATAGAAACACAAAAAAGCAATTTCATATCCTCAAAACTAGAAAATCAAATTGAACAAGGACTAAGATGCCAAGAAGGGCGTCTTGGTCCTCCTGGTGATATTCTGAAGTTCTAGAGGCTGAAACAAACATCACACAACAAAGAGATACTTTTGAGGCAAAAATCCTTAGAGGGACTAAGATGCCAGGAAGGGCATTTTAGTCCTAGCAGAGGTTTTTTGTAGAAAAAAAGTGAATTATGGAATGTCAATAGTTTTTACAGATTGCCTATGCAAGATATTGATGCTCATAAACAAAAAATATGCAAATAAGTTGAAGAAAAGTAACTAGGAACAAGTAATTGAATGCAATATGGAATGCACTTTTTTCAATTTTGAATGCAATAAGAATGTTTCAAAATGCAATGAAGATGAAGAACAATGCACTTTTCAGTTTTTCAATGAAATGAAATGATGCAAGAAAGTAAAAGTGAAACCTATATGCACTTTCACTAATGCAAATATAGGAAACCCTAAATGCAATTTCACTAATGCAAAATGGAAGAAACCCTGGATGCACTTTCACTAATGCAAGATGCAATTCAAGAATGAATGCAATCTAGATCTAAGGACTTTAATGGACTCCAAATCATAAATGAAATAAATGCTCAAAATTTAGGTTCACCAAAATGATGAATGGAAAAAATGGGTACCTAATGGTATCACACTTTTCCACCAATCATTCACTAATGTCCTAAGAGTCCCAATTGGATTGACTAAAAACCTCTCAAGGTGAGTCAATTTCATAACTAGGAAAGTCCTAGGAGGGGTTTCTTTAGGTTCTAAGGGTTTCAGCACCAAGCAAATGCTTGGAAAAGAGAATGTTTGAAAACATAGTGTGATATGCAAAATGATCTAAAACAAGAAATATAGGCTTAATTAGAGATGCAAATGATAAAATTATGCAACAAGGAGATAGTATGTGTGTACCTGTAAAGTCTAGAGATGGTTTGAGGACTCTGTAAAAGTGTAGAAGCTGTTAAAATATGTTGTGGAGGACTAAGACACCCAAAATGGCGTATTAGTCCCACTTCTATTTTTTTGGGCGAATACAAAGTCTTCGGATCTCAAAAAATCTCTAAAAAATAGGCATGGGAGGACTAATATGCTAAAGATGGTGTATTAGTCATGTTCTAAATTTCTACAAACTCTGATGATACTGAGCTCTATTATGATCTCAAGTTCTGAAACTTCTAAATGTGGCCTATAGGTGAGTTTCTGTGAAGATGACAACTTTGTGATGCAACTTTGCAACTTTTGAAACTTTTCACTCTAATTGATCTTCAAGTCTATAGCCTAGATCTGCAATCAAAAACATATAAGAGGGAAAAACTTGTTGATTGTTAGTGAATGGGGGTTTTCCTTGGTCAAAACCCTTGTTGGTAATTAAACCTTGAAATGAAATAGAAATATTGAAGGAAATGGATTGAACAACATGCAATGCTACAACCCACCAAACCTTTATAAAGTCTACAAACTTGCGTGCAATGGTTGCAATGGCTATGGATCTTCAATGCTTGAAAGATAGGAATTGAATACTTGCTTGAATCAGAACCCTACATCAGAAATGTTAGCACAACAACAGACATGATGCAAGAAAACTCTTTGATATGATGCTTGAATATGAAAATGGCTCCAAATTCTTGAAGAATCTTCTCTTGAATGCTCTTGTGAACTCAATTATGCTATGATAAGAGATCTCATAAAAGAATTGGGTTGAAATGGATGAAGGAACCTTGTATTTATACTTATCTATGCTTAATATCCCAAAATTATATAACACGAAGCCAACATATGAATTCATTAAATAAAGGAGGCTAAATCCTGCCAGAATTTGAAATTAATGCCTAAAAATGACTCAAGGAGGACTAAGACACCCTAGGTGGCATCTTAGTCTGATGTCCTAAAAACTTGGGGCATAGACACCAAAAAGGGGCCCAATCTGGAAATCCCAAAATTAGTGTCTTGTGAGGCTTGGGATTCTAAGATGCCCTAGGTGGTGTTTTATTCTCAACCCAAAACTTAGGGACACATCGATGGAGTCATTAAATTATCATTTATTCATTGGAAAATGTTGGGATTAACCATAAAAATGTCATTCATAGGGATTGTGAACACAAAATAGGACCAATTAAGCCATAAATAAGCATAAATAAAGCAAGGTGGGCCCAAAAAAGTGTGAAAATGCAAGGGTATGCATTTTCCTACACTAAAAAGACATTGGATATGTTTCAAAAAAAATTAATGGAACTTTTGGGAGAAACAAACTATGTTTTATTTCTTTTTTTGCAAGAATTTTAAGGGTCAATCAAAGAGCATATTTTTAAACCACTCTTTTGGGTTTTCACATAGTTCAAAACCTCTTTAATTACAACCTTTAATGGTTTCAAGAGGCAGCAATGAGAATCAACAATTTTGAGCAAAGAATTTGCAAGATGCTCTAGAGGATTGCATGAAGGAAAGTGTAGAAAATTATCTTTCCAAGAGGGGAGGGATAGAAGAAGAGAAGAAGAAACTTGAAGGTTTTTTTTATGTGTTTAAGGAAGCCATGAGAGTTGTAGGATGAAGAAAAAAATTAGATTAACAAATAGGAGTGAAGCCAATCATGTTGAAGGAAAGAGGCCCTGAAGATTTGAAGGAATGAAGTGCCTAGAAACCTTGTAAAGTTTTTGAATTTTATTTCTTGTTGAAATATTCACTATATTTAATTGTGCTTGAAGATTTTTTTTGTATGGATGTACATATGAAAGTGATAAAAAAATTATATTTTAGATTTTGTTACCAAAATATTTGTGTCATTAATACATGTGCAATAATGTGGGTTGGATAAGATGTTAAGCCTAAAAGATTGGATGATTTA
The DNA here is from genome assembly GCA_007258455.2 of Sequoia sempervirens. Classification (NCBI taxonomy): domain Eukaryota; kingdom Viridiplantae; phylum Streptophyta; class Pinopsida; order Cupressales; family Cupressaceae; genus Sequoia; species Sequoia sempervirens. The sequence continues at coordinate 8,084,841 of VDFB02000363.1, read as the reverse complement.
ATAAGACCTGCCGATCTTGACTGCATCAATTGGTATCAGAGAAGGTATGGTATTGGAATGTGTGTGGAGAGAAGGAATTCAGGTTTGAGAGAGATATGATGATTTGTTGTGCGTAATTGGTTTGGGCTATCCACCAATAGATAAATGGCTAGGTCAAAGGTGTTCAAATATCCTCCACCATATGAAAGTGGGTAGAGGGCGTTTCGAGAGGTACATCTTCTAGAATTTTTGTTGGGTATAGGATAGTTAAGATTTTGTGTAAGTTTTGTTGCAAATTATGAGTGAGTTGCAAGTGTTTGTAGAAATTTCAAGGAAGAAGAGTATGAGGTTTTCCTTGGGTAGGGCTATAAAAATTTATTTTATTGAGGGGGGAGAAATAATTTTAGAAGAAAAGAGTAACTAGGATATTCAAAACAAGTGTACATAAATATCTAGGAGGTTAGATGTGTTGGAGGAAATGAAAGAGGAAAGAAAAAGAAAAGAAGATGGAAGAAGTTGAATTCTATACTTTTTCTAATTCTTTTTAATGTGAAAGTAGAAGAAAAGATGAAGCAAAGAGTCCAATAGATAGCAATGAAGAAAAAATCATCTTGAAAGATGAAAGAAAGAATAAGGTTGTAGCCAATGAATGTCTTTTGGAAGGAATGTAAGTGCATGATATTGCAAAAGTAGCATGTCTTAGTGAAGGTATGGAGGTTTTGATGAAGAAAGATGTGAACGGAGAAGATGTTGTAGCAATAGAAGAAAATATGAAAATAGAGTTAAAGGTTAATATTTTTCATGTTTATGATGATGAAGATGATGTTGAGTTATGTGCAGATTAGATGGTGAAAGTGGATGAAGAGATTGATGAAAGGGTGGAAATAAATATAAAGGAGTGTGAAGAGGAAGTACAAATGGAAATATTTAATTTCCATGACATTGTTGATTTGTATGCAAGTGTTGTAGGGGATGGTGTAGATGAACAATGGTGGAGGAGGAGAAATTATGGTGGATTAAATCCCATAAGAGAAGAGAAGAGACGAAAGTGTATTTGGTGGAATATTTTAATATATGGTGGAAAAAATCCATAAGTGGAAGAGGGATTGATAAATACTTTTTCCAAAGGAAGATAGGAAGAGTTCCAAGTAGATGTTGGAAAAGGAGAAGAAAGAAAATAGTCATGGTACCAATGAAAGAATTGAAGTATGCTAGAATTAGTTTACTATTTGAAAGAGTGTTTCATTGCTCAACTCCATTTTGTGAGCCATGTTCACAAAATTCTTACCCATTGTGTCTAATGCAAGAGCATCCCATCTTAGAAGAAATCGTGCATCAACAATTTCTTTTCATGTTCAATATTTTCACATTTTTGGTGTAGGTTTGAGCTTCAAGAGCATATTATGAAGTAAGGATATATTTTTTTATTTGTGAGGGGTTTATTTTCATTCCATATATCAAGGTCAAGTAGGGTGTTTAATGTGATTTACAAAATTCCATAATTTCAAGGTTCTAGGGGTTGAAATAGTCTACTTACCATGGCAGAAGGAGATTTTGAAGGGATATTAATTAAAATTAATTAATTTTCTCAATTTGGATGCTTAGGAAGTGTGCATAATTCAAGTTACTCTTGGCATTCCATTATGGTCTTATTCTTTCTATTTTTGTTCATAGAATGGAGGAAAAACACTAGCGATTTTTAGAAAATAATTTATTGACTCTTCAATTTTCAATATGGGGTGAATGAGCACAAATTGGTTATTCATTTTATTCATTTTTTAAAATAATTTACAACAACAAGACATTGGATATGTTTCAAAAACTTTTAATGGCACTTTTGGGAGCAACAAACTATGTTTTATTTCATTTTTTTACAACTATTTTAAGGGTCAATAAAAGAGAAGATTTAGAGACCACTCTTTTTGGCTTTCAAATAGTTAAAAACCTCTTTAGATACAACCTTTAATGGTTTCAAGAGGTAGCAATCAGAATCATCAAGTTTCAGGAAATAATTTCTAGGCTTCTCCAGCGGATTGCATGAAGGAAAGTGCAAAAAATTATCTTTCCAATAGGGGAGTGATAGAAGAAGAGAAGAAGAAACTTGAAGGTGTGTTTTATGTGTTCAAGGCAACCATGAGAGTTTTAGGATGAAGGAAAAAAAAATATTTACAAAGAAAAGTGAAGCCAAGGAATTTGAAGGCAAGAGACCTTGGAGATTTGAAGGTCTCAAGTACCTATAAACCCTTGTAAAAATTTTGAATTTTATTTCTTGTTGAAATATTCACTATATGTTATTTCTCTTGATTTTTTTTTTTGTAAGGATGTACATATGGAAGTGATAATAAAGATATATTTCATATTTTGTTACCAAAATATATGTTGTCATTAATGCATGTGCGAGAATGGGTTGGATAAGATGTTAAGACTACAAGATTGGGTGGTTTGGTAAGAACCCTTGATCCTGATTGCATCATGTCTAGCATAATCATTTTCAACACTTTCATCAGTATACTAGGCCCATTGTAACAATAGTCTCATAATATCAACACTAATTAATTAAATGAATTATATTTATCAATGCCAAGAGGAATTCTATAATGGCAACAAGAGATGTAGTGTAATAGCGTGAGTGTGCCAAAAAATTCCCTTACCTTTTGTAACTTAAATTTTACAATCATTTACATGTTAAAATACTAATTTTAATACATCATACATATTTTATTTTTAATATTTCTAAAATATAAACATAAAAAATTTAATCTAAATAAATATATTCAAAAACTAGAATAAAAAAAATAATGCATGGTGACTTTTCTATTAGTAAAATTAAAAGTTACAAAAGTAAAATAAGTGTATTACAAAAAAAATAAAAAATAAACAATGTAGATACAATAATATTTATGTGACCATGTATGTAGTAAATAAAATAGTTTCTATGAAAAATAAAATAATTCCAAATTGATAGCTCTTGCCAGTTTTTGGATAGATGTATTTCAGATATCTATACTAGTTTAATTAGCTAGGGCTTATCCTCTAGCATTCCATCCATCATCGAATCAATTAAATAACTCATGTTTATTTTATTAAACTAACATTCTACATGTATTTTTCCTAATTGATTAAATAATCTAATTATTTGATTAGTTAGCTTAAATCCCCAAATCTTAGTTTAGTCCACTGTCATTAATGGATAATTGTATCACATCAACAATTTAAAATAAATAAATCTAAATCATCAATCCAAAGTCAAACTAGTATTTAATTGTAGCCATCAAATTAACTAAACTATTTGTAGCATCCATTTTCAGCTACTAGTTCTTAAATACCAATTTTAAATTTAACTTAATCAATCAAAAATAAAATTCATATTCATCTATATTCATCAAATCAAATAGACTAATCCTAGCCACCCATCTCCAACTACCTTTAATCTAAATTTAAACTAACTTCCTATTCTTATCATCCATCCAATGAAATTAATTCTAAACCTCCATCTAGCATGCATTAATATTTATTATCATTTCTCCCTCAATTTTATACTAAAATTCTCATACAAAATCCTAACCATTCATTTCCAACAAATCCCAGCCATCCATTCCTCTCCCCTCAACTATAAGCTCATGCTATTCCAAGCATTTCCATAGGAAAAAATGCGAAGGTATATGGCTCGACATTGGATATCTGAAGTGCAACTCTACATATTTCTGCACATCAACACACCACTTTGGAAACATTGAAATAAAAAGACACGAGAGATATAATGCTTTTCTAAGTTTGCATTGTCTTGTTTAATTTTTACGATAGAAGTACACTCTTGAGTATAAATTTTTACTTTTAATAAATTTTCTTTTCTACATTTTGCAAACACCTAAAAACACAAGATTGATTGTTTTGATTCCAAATTAGATTTCAATATATTTTGGTAGGATACTTCTTGAAAAAAAATTGTGTTTTGTCCAACTGGGTGCATTTGATAGTAAATTTTAATTTAATCGGTTGGATTTAACTGATCAAAGTTCGTAGTTTGTCTTTCTTTATTGACGAGTGTAATTGTTGCATAATTTCATCTAGATCTAACAAAGAATTGGAGTTTTTTAAGAGTTGTCATTTAGCTACTACTGTTTTCACATAATTCCATCTATTTTTAGATCAGAGTACTAATGTATTTTTATATTATCAGTTGGGTTTAGCTGCTAAGCATATGTTTAAGATCTTCTAGTTAAATCTTCTAAATAGAAAATAATGTGCTTACTATTTAAACTCTTGTAATACTAAAATAGTGAAACACAGAGAAAAAGTGCTAACGCATGGCATGCTTAAATGAACAAGTAGCTTGTTTGCCCAAAGACGAAATTGTAACATTAATAAGAAGCTCAATTTTTTTATTTAAGTTATTCCGGTGACAGAAAAATTCCACAAACAGATTTTGTAGGGAGCAATTTGCACCGCACACAATGCCTGCCATAAAAGTTTTGAATTATACCCGTTTTAAAATTACTAATCATCTTAGATCTAATTTATAGACTTCGGCATTTAATTGTGATCTTCTCTATATTCTGCACCTGCAATAGTTTGGAAAGTAGAAATACTAGCCTGGAAGGCAAAATACTATGGGCAAGTTGAAGTTATTGGAATGTTCTTTCTGGATGATAACCAATTCTAAGGCTTTGTTTAACTTTAAACAATGTCAAAGTTCTGATTATGTATTTGAGTTTCAGACATAATTGTACATGTGCTTTAATCAGTATTGTTTTTGAAAGAGGAAAAAACGGGTTTTACAGGGACTAAAATCACAAAGTTTACAAACAAAAGAAAAAATCGTCAAAGACCCCAGAAATAGAGAGGCTGTAGAGAGGACAAAAAAATGACAAAGCCACAGCCACCAAAAGAAGGCCAGCAAGGGCCACAGAAAAGACCCAAAAAGACCAGACAAACGCTAGCAGCGACTAAACTTGGGACTTTAAAATTTCCGTTGTCTCAGCTTCCATGTCGTTCTCTGCTATGCTTTAATCAGCACTGTTACCCATGTCTAAGAGTAAAATAATACAATGTAGGAGTGGTATTAATTGATTAACATATCTCTTGCTGGCTACATCATTGCCTGGAAAAGGATTAAATTCCATAATTCGGCATTATGTTTGATTATTACTCGGTTCAATAATTCAAATTTTAAAATTCCTTGGGTGGGATAAACAAGATGGCGTAAGGCACAATGTTTCCACGAGTATATAACACTTATATTATTCTCTTACCTTGGTATGACATTTGCATTATTGTTTCTACCTTTGCTTTTGATATTCAATTAGTTAGAAGAAAATTTCACAAGGCATTCAACAAATGTGTGCAGCTTTCACAAAGTTAACAAATTTTATGGGTTCCATCAACAATATGAGTGTAAGAAGATGACTATGAAAATGTAAGGGAAAAAGGTCTTAGGATAGTATCATTTTATGACTAGTATGGAAGTACTTTTCTAATAGCTATCTTTTATAAGTTCATGGTATAATATGATAATAATTTTTTTATCAGAGTAATTTTCTTGTCTTGTATAGATTATTATTTTTCTTTTTTGTGTTTTGATGTATTTAAATAGAAAAGGGGTGTAGGTTTTCCATCCATTCAATAATAAATATTAAATTTGTAATTAGTAGTAAATTTTACTCATTATACTTTTTGTACATTTGTTGATTTTTTCTCATAATAATTTGCATTTGATCACATCAATTTACTTATAGGTTATTGTTATTATTGGGAAACTTTGTGATTTGTGAGAGCCACCTATTTAAATGTCTTGAGGGAATATAGAGGAAATGACTAGATTCTCCATATAATTACTAGTGGTTCTTTTCACAAATAATAATCTAAAATCTATGCTTTGAAAGGAATGTTATGTTGGTGGCATTAAGTTGATATATAAAGGCTTGAACTCTAAATACACTCCAATTTTAAACATAATGCCATTATCACAAAAATCCTTAGCATTAGCAATTAGATTCTCATTTATACATTTATTACAATCATTTTATTTTAGTTTGTTCATCATATGGGTATTTTTGTTGCTAACTACTAATCATAAAAAGACCAATGCTTCTTGATTGCAAGTTTACTTGACAAAGATCAAAAATCAAAATAATTCTCACACATTTTCTTTTTTTAATAAGAAAAAACAACCTTTATTTTACATGTCTCCTTTAGTTTAGATTTTTTGTATGTTAATGAATAAGGGTGTTTATTCTCTCCTATCATGTCAAAAGGTGATCAAAATCATCATTTCCCTCTTGATTCATCCAAGAGACACTTGTGTGTGTTCTCTCCTTGTGCCTTAATATGATCTTGGAGATCATAAATAAATGCCACTTTTTAATTTTCTTTGTAGTTGACCTAGCAGAGATTTCATTAGCAAGTGGCCACTTGAACCTTCATGTTCTACTAGGATATACAAATTTGGGAGAGAATCAAAATAATCTCTCATTGTAGGACAATTGTCATTTTTTACTAAGATTTTAAGGAACTTTATACCCTACAAAGTGAAGGTGAAAATTGGTATACTCTTTTCATTGAGTCATTAGAATCCTTGTACAATCATAAATTCATGGAATTAGGTCTCACATACTTTAACATATATTGTAGATTCCCCTTAATGAGCCTTGTGCAAGCATATTTAGAGGAATTTGACCATACACAATTTAACTTATTAGCCTTAGAAAATTACTTATCATATTTCCACATAAATGGGATTATAAACCATGTAAGCTCTCCTCTAGCAACTTAGTGTGATCTTGAGGATGAAAAGTGGCTAGTTCCTCCTCATGGAATCTACTCCCTATGATTAGAAATGGAATTATTGGTGGGATCACAAGTACATACACATTCAATTGAATAATCTCAGTTGTTGCTATTTCTAATTTTTGTTCTCCCTTTATGAAAAATTGTTTTTAACATCAATAAGACAAAAAATAAGAAATAAAATAAAACATCCAAAATAAAATCAGCATCTAAAATATCATATTTTAAATTCAAGCCACATTAAATCATTTGTATTTCACTAATTTTTAGTAGGATGAGATCTAAAAAAAAATCCAATATGGAGTTTGAAAAAGAAAATCTATTCTCACATAGAGTCCCTACAAGAAGCACCTCTCACAAGAATTTTTTCCACAATTATGATAATGAAATCAAATGTATTACCACAAAAATTTGCATATTACCAAGGCAATTTTTAATTTTAAGTTAGGATGAACTATATTCAATCAATTCCTCCTTTAAAAAAGGAAAAAATTATTAGAAATATCATACAATAAGGGGCTACAATTATTTAATATTTTTACTTTATTTCCATTCACATACCCCCCCACCATGATCATGGTAGCGATAATGATCATTCCCATGACTATAATGACATCTTAAATAATAGAAATCTTGGTGGAAGAGAAAATAATGAGGTGATAAACAACATAGACCATACCTTACACAATAATCATGAAAAAGCTTACTCACAAAAATTATCGATCTAACCATACCAATCCCCTTCCAAAACCCTAGCACCATAGTAAACCATGAATAGAGATAAATGAAGAAAACTATTAATGCCCAAAAATTTGGGTTCTCACATTTTAGTTTGCATCATGCCACTAAAATAATAAATATCCCATAGCCCTAAAAATATGCAAATATATGAGATATCAAGATAAGGGCATTGGGTTGCATGAACAAGGCATCCTTAATTCCATCCAAGTTGTAATATAATGAAGAACATGGGGTTTATGATATATATAATAGAATTGATCCCAATGAACAATTTGAGACCATTCAAGAAATACTCTTTGGTATACAAAATATACTAAGAAATACCATTGATGACTCATATAAGGGTTCAAATACTAGTAAAAAATTCAATAATACCATGATCCTCAACATTTATCTTAACCTTTAAGATCAAAAAATCATCAATCATGATCAACACAATACTATAACATTGGAAACTTTTCAAAATGAAGAAGCATTATCTAATATTTTGGGACTCTAGTATCATATTCTACTAGTACATCAAAAAAAAGGTTTTGGGCTAAAACTTAGTATGTTGGCATACATTGGAGAAGAAGAAGAATTATCTCAATCAAAATCTCAAAGTATGCAATTTCCCTTCAATAGGATATAGGTGAGATTATCTTAACAAGATAAGCATGCCACACAAACAAATCTCAAGCCAGTCCATCCACAAAGGCATATATATAAGAAGAAAATATCCAAATATAGGAGCACAAAACGTTCTTTCCTTCAACTCTTTTATTGTCAACTATTCTAATCTATAATATTAAGTGACAGATTAAGTTCATGAGTTCATAATCAATAAGGAAACAAAAAAAATGCTCATAGATCATAACTCAAGAAAATAGAAAATGGATTGAGCAAGATAGTGATGTTCTATACATAATCATTGCATCTTGTCTAGCACAATACTGGGAATCCTTCAAACTACAAAGGAGAAACTCCTACAACAACTATATTCATAAAATTGATAGCACAAAAAGAAAAATTAGATAACTATGCTATAATAAATATAAATAATATTTTCTTATGCACTCATCAACACACCCTCATGAAATTCATATATGGAACACAAACATGTTCCCAACTATGAAATTCATATATAAACAACTAAACATGTGCCTTCATGTTAATAAATGACATGGTGACTATCTCTACAACACACCATCATACACTCTACTAATGTAAGAACATTAAGCGTCATGATAACATGATTAGGATACTTCAAAAATGAGACAAGAAAGAACAATTATAGTTGGTGGAATAGTTCAACACCCAACCACCTACTATTTACTAAAAGCAAGATGCATTGTATACAAGAATCTAAACATCTCTCATTTTCATGGTAACAAAGATAAAGAATAACAATTTAGCTCATACTTGAATTCTATTATATATCATCAACACCATACAAATATCCTGCATCCACACAAATTAAAATATTCACAATAAGTGATCCACATAAATACAAACATAATTTATACTTTTTTTCAAACACTTAATACAATATTTACTCGGATTCCAAAAGAATACCATAAATTTACAATAACATAATTCTATGATAAATACACGAGTAAAGAACTAGTATATTCTCTACAATCTAGCTAATCTCTTGTGCTATCCAAAGAACATTGCATATTACATGACAAACAACACAAACATTTTAGTATAGCCACTACAATAATAAAAATGATTTCAAGAGGAAGATATATCAGTTCCAACAATAATATTAATAAATGTTTGGAAACACTCCTCAACTTAATTGAAATACTAAGTGTCCAACAATAATATTGATAGGCTTTTTCACTCAAAGGATTTAGTAATAAACGTTATGTAAAAGGAAGAAGCAATTCCAAGTGAAAAATGATAAGACGGACAATTTAACGGTGGAAATGTAGAAGACAGTGCACCTGTCCAGCAAGAGGCGCTGAAGATTTGCTGGTACCATAGAATTCCTTTATCGACGCATATGAAGAATGAAGAGTCTGAAAACTCTTTTCAATATTTAAGATTCATAGAATTTTCCGGCATACAAACTACATGAGTTATTTCCACATCTATAAAACAACAGCAAGTTAAACATATATAGTCTTTCAGAATGTCAAATATTCCAACCTTTTTGGGGTATGAGGAGATGATGCTAATCCCAATTTAATCTCATTTCAGCTGCCTGTCCACTGTCAGTTGCTTACTCAACTTACGTTACAAAATGAGGACGATCCATGTTTTCAAATATAAAAATTCTTTCATAGAATGAAAAAGTTTTAAATCGTATCATGCACTCCCAAAAAATCTGTCACCAAAACTGGTAATTGCGAACAATCTTCTTAACAAGTCTCCTTAACATTTAATATAAATCACCATATAAATTTATTTGCTTTTAGAAATGTTAAAAAAGAAATTAAGATAATTGGTGATTTATCAACCCCCCAAAAATCTAAACATGGCTTACACTATCTGCTTTCCCAGCATTTAGATTTGCTATATAAAGAGAATGGTTCGATAAGTATTGGATATTGATATACATACACAGAGCTACGAGAATCCCAATCAAATGCATTCTAGTAAAGCCAATATCGTGTTCTTCTCAAAGCGTACAAATTTCTCTAGTGCAGACATAACGTATTGTAAAATCGAAAGGAAAATTATATACAGAACACACGCCGAAGCTTCTAGTGTGTACCAGAATCATCCTTGGAAAATTAATTAGGTCATTACAATAGCTTCTAGTGTGTACCAGAATCATCCTTGGAAAATTAATTAGGTCACGACAATTTGCTGCTTAAAATTGAAAAGAACTACTGAGAGGGAGGTTGCTGATAAAAATGACTAGCAACCAATCTCTAATTGCCTGAAAATACTACTGCGATAATCGGTGGTCTAGGTTACCGGTGGAAAAATTATGGGTATTTCAGGTAATGTTGAGTCCGATTCCATGAGGCTAGCAAAGATGTTCTGCTCTGTAAAAAGATCTGAAAAATAATCGTTCGCCGTCATTTCGTCCTCGTCCACTGCTTCTCTATTGATTTCAGGAGCAGCACTAAATTGGTCACCGTACCGCACGAGTTCATTTGCCTCGGCCTGCTTTAAATACAGATTCCCCTGATCGACAGATAGGATGTGAGAATAATCAGGTTGGGAATTAGGGCTATTCTTGAAATCAGGAGAAGCAGGGCTACGTGGGCGGGCTTAACGGTTTGTCTTCTTTTTCTTAGGTTTCTTTGACGAGCCGACAGAAGGTCTGCCAGTGAGCTTCTGGACCAGGGCACGGAAATTGCCCGGATGCGTATTGACAATTATTGGGGCAAAAATCTGCACAATTCGTATGGTTGGGGTGATCTTATTGCATGAAGAAGCTCCACTGGAGGCAGCGTTGAGCTTAGATATTGCATGAGAGGACTTCTTCGGGCCAAGATAATTCTTGGTCCGGCTCAATTGCTTATCGCTGGACTCCATGAACTTTGTTAGAGCTTGTGTGGCTATGCTTGCAATCGATAGCTTCCCTGAATTCCATATATAAAGAGAAAACTATAGTATGAAGTTTACTTTTATGGTATATTGAAAGTATAATTGTTGGTATTGATTAAAGCTGAAGATAGTGAAAGAGTTGACTTCATTGTGGAGGACGCCGGGCAGTGGAATTCGAATACAGAAGAAACTGCTTCTCACAGAGAGAAGTTGCCGTCAAACATCCGATTTGCTTCCTGTGGTTTTCAGCGCTCTGTCCTCGCAACTTACCCATGTCACTATCGCTTCAATTTGTTTTATTGTTTTTATGAGCGAGCATGCATATTGACGCACAGATGGGGAGGGGCACCGTTTCTTAAATGAATTAAGAAGTCACGAGAATTACATGCGTCTAATATTCGCCGTATAAACTGCAAGTCATCGACGTTGTAAATGGATTCATAAAAATAATGGAAGTTGTGCGAGTGGTCTGGCTGTTCCAACCCAGACAGTTGGTACTGTTCGTCGTACTTTAGGGTTTTTTGCTATAAAATTATGTTTACGACAGCTACCGCTTTCCAAAATTTCACGTGTACCGCAAAGCTCGGCGGGTCTGTTAGGCCGACCATATGTGGGGTTCAATGGCGTTCTTAATTTGTTGCCTAATTTCGGAAGACCATATTGAACTTCGACATTTATTATTTTTTTTAATGATTTTTCTTTCACGGTTTTCTATACTGGAGTGTGTATGATAATTTTTTTCAGGGTGATGCTGGCATGAGGGACGAGGGGGAAATTAGACCTTGTGACCTCTTGCCTACAACATGATGCTTTAATCAATCAAACTACCACCACTACCCTTTAAGAGTTATATGTTATTATTAGATTATTTAAAAACAATTACTTATTATTTTTAATGCTAACTAAAATTATATTAGTTAGGGAATTAATTATTATCGTCATGCCTATTTAAATATATCTATTTACAAGTTATTTATTGATAGGAAAATTTAATTTTTAAGTTGTAAAACAATTGATAAATATAAAAAGATCACCATTCAAATTTTAACTATCATTACAAAAAGGTGTTTGAGATATTATACTTCTCTATAGAGGATTCGCTGGGTTTCTATAAAATCTTCAAGAAGTTATTTCTTAGCATGTAATATACAAAACATAAAATTTTAAGAGTGAATTTATAAACTTTACAATAAAAAGATGGTCAATTGACATTCATAGTTCAACAAAGTATGAGTAAAGATTAGTAAGAATTTAAAATATCAAAATCAAGCATATTAAGCATAAGCAACAATATCAAGAGAAGGAGAATAGTGATTGTACTCATTAAATTTGACACAACACTATTGCGCATAAGTCGAAGATGTTGGCAAACACATTATTCACATAAGACTTCCATGTAAATAGACCACTCATGTTTATCTAGTGAAATCAAATATATTGTAGAACTGTCAAGAGGACTATCTTCTTACGGGAGACGTATCCTCAATGCGATAGTCATATCTACTTAAAGAGATAACAATTACTCTTGTAATATTTATCTTTATAAAAGGAAAGAGCTCTCTACAAATGGTGGTGTTGTATAATTAAGGTTATAATGTGCTCTCAAAGTATAAAGATCCTTAAGTACATTTACAAAGGTAATTTTCATTTCAATTGTTTTCCTTAGTTTCATGTTCAATAGATAGGATGTGTTTGTTTTCCTTTCTATTTCTTTATTTAACATATCTTCCCATTTGAAAACTAGATCTAAGAGTTAGTGTTTTCTCGTTTAACTCGCTCAAGGTAAACTTTACCTAGTCTATTCTGAGTCATGAATACATGTACGCATAAAATGTTCAAGTATAGGAAAAATTGATGAAAAAGAAGGTTTGAGTAATCCTGATAAAGTAATGTGTATATGATTGTAATCTTTCTTATATATTGAAAAGGCATGTCTAAGCATGATGATTGCTTCACATTTTAAGTTGAGGTAAAAATCCTTAGGCTTAGAGATAAATAAAATTTAATATTATTATTTTTCTTTTATTTTTTTAATATATTTTGATATATTCTACATGTATGAGAATACTGAAGGGAAGAAAACTAACATAAATGTAAGAAAACATCCCTGCTAAATTTAAATGTCATAAAATATATCAAAAACACCTAGCTAAAATATATCGAAAGGTTTTTTCTTTTCCTTTTTAAAGTAAAATGTTTTTAACTAAACTACCATGCATTTCTATTTTTCTTAATTTTAAAATATTCTTACAATTGTTTCAACCTACAAATGAATAGATAATGATTATTTTCCCTTTTACAATATGAAGTAAGAAATTTTTAGAATTAAAGAACACATATACAATTAAATTTTTTTGTAAAATTTGATTTGTTCTTTATTATTTATAACATTTGTATATGTATAAAGTATGTTCTTTCATTGAATAGAATCACTTATTATTGCTATAGTTCTTATGAATGGTTTTTTAAATTATTGAATGATTTGAAAGAGGAAAGAATGCATGGTTTAATAAATATTTACAATTGAAGATAAACTTCTCAAAAAATTAAATATACACTACTCAAAATCCTAAAATTAAGTGTTAAAAGATATAGGGAAAATGTGATATTAAATTTAGTTCATTCTCTTAGTAAAATAAACTAGTGATGTAATGTATTAATGATGTTGCAAAAACATTTTAAAAATTTCAAACATGGGTATTTAAGATCATAAGAAAAGAAGATGTGTTGCCTAATGAAGGGATCATTAAGGGCCCAACCTTTTTCTTTTCTTTTTTTGTTATGTGTAGAGGAGGAGATTCATTGCCCCTAAAATGATAAGGTCTCAAGAAGTGAATATCTCTCAACTACCTCAAAGATCAAATATTAGGTGTTAGGATTGAGAATGAAGAGTATCTATGTAATTTAACTAAATAAATGCTAAATTTCTAATAACAAGAATAAAAAAATTACCCCAGAAAATGGTTGAACAATGGTCAAGAAAATGGTTGAACAATAATCATTTTATATAAAATGACAGAGCGCCTAGCCCTCGTAAGCTTTGAATTCCTAACATAAGGCCTCATCACAACCAGGGACCCATGAGAAATGTAGGATAACTTTATGAAGGACCAAAAACACAATTGATTATGCATAGATTTGCAACGCCTAATTAGAAACCATTTGGGTTGCATAGGAATTTCGATAAACACAAGAAATTGATCTTAGATATATGTGAAGAGGAAGTGTTTCAGAATAAAGATAGAAGATATTTTGATCACTTCTATGCAGATTGCGAAAAGGATTTAAGGTAAACAAAATGCCAGTAGAAACCTACATCTAATAGGGTGTTTGGATAGTCAAAAGAAAATATCCCTTCTGGACATGCAAGAGGAGTCACTAGTGGAGAAAAGGACTTTCAAAAGAAAAATAAATATCCATAGTGGCGTGAAAATGAAAAGAACATGGGTGCTTAGCACATACGTTATCACAATTAGAAGGCATCATCAACTCAAAGAAAATAGAATAGAGATTTTTTCATATCAAAGTTCTCACACACAAAGAATTCAAAGTAAAATGTCTCATTTGAACAATTAAGAGGAATTAATGGAGTAGAAAAGGGTTTTAAACATCGAAATCATCAACATCTAGAGAGTTGGGTTTTCAACCATCATGGTGAAGATGAAGAGAACATAGGTGGTTAGCACATGCACTGGTCTAATCAGAAGGTAACATCTACATAGAGATAGTGGTCAAAATTTCAAGGCAGGAAAAATAGAAGAAAGGGATCAAGGGCCAAAATGAATATAGGAAAAAATCCACAAATAAAAGAATGGAGGAGGAAAGGAGCACAAAAAGAGAGCCAAGAAAACCACATTGTATTGTCTAAAGTAGGGGTTGATGTCTCCAAGAAGGTGGATAAGGATATACCTTCATAGTAGTAGGGAATTATCAAGGTCACATTTCTAGAGCATTTGTTGCAACTACAAGTTAAAGATCTGAGTGAAAAGGCCCTCATACATGTAAGTTTTGGAACCTTACCTTAGATTTAAAAAAATTTAAGGATTTAATATTTGATGAATGGGAAGAAGCTATAAAAAATTTCTACCTAGATTAGAGTAAAGGCATTTTTATTGTTCTAGTTTCTAACAAAACATGCAAAGATGAGGTTTTCAAGATCAAATCATGGTCATTTCAAGGATCTATTTTATACATGCAATATTGGACTCCAAATTTTAAATTTGAGGATTTTGTTGATCATTTTATTCCTTTTTGGTTCCAAATGCATGCATTACCATTGGAATTAAGGGAGTTGAATTTGATAGAATCCATGGCTAAACATATAGGCATCTTTCTTAAGCATGATTTTATTTTCTTCAATAACCCATCAAAGCTAGTTAGGCTATGTATTGCTTGACACAACAAAGAAGCTTCCAACACATATAGAGATAACATCCAAAATTGGGAAATGGTTGCAAGAGTTAATCATTGAAACCCATCAAAATGCATGTGCTCAATGTCATATGTTAGGGCATTCTATTTCTGAATGTACAAAAATGGATAATTCACAAAATCAAGCTCATATTTGGAAAATAGGGGGCAAGGCATAAACCTGAGTTAGCAGGTTTCAACAACTACACACCATTTAGAGTCAGTGGTTAAGAGTTGTAGAAATCAAATTATTCCAAAATCTAAACAACAAGGATTTAAGGAGCCTATAATGGGAGAAGGAGGAATAAATAAATATGACTTATCACCAATCATGAGTGCAAATAAATTTTCAATGTCCATATATTTTGCTAAAATACTAGATATACTTTCCCTATCTCTACAAATTTTTTAACATCAATTGGATGTTGTAGCCAGGGAATTGATGTTTCAAGACTCAAGGTCACTTATACTAGCTGGAAAAATGGAAAAATAAGAAGTAATTTTGACCCAAGCAAAGGATATTTCTCTTGGCTTAGAATGGATACAACTACATGATATCTTAGAGAATAATGAGAAGGCTAGTGATGCAAAGTTGGAAGTTTTAACAGAGAAGATCTTTTTGTCAGTTGGCTCATAAATAGTTGATGAAATAGTAGATGCAATTGTAGAAGAAGGGGATTTCTGGGATTGAAACTTTTCAAAAGACAAGGGGTTAATTAGTAGTAATATATTAGAGCCATCAACTCAAAGTTTTTACAAAAATAATTAGCCATTGACTGGAACAGATCAGATGATGTAGAGTTTGATTATTCACAATCCTTATCTATATCTCAGACCCCTTGCCAATGAATGACAAACAAATGTCCAGGAAAGAGAGCTCACAAATCAAAGCTTACAAAGCTAGAGGAGGAAATAGATGCAGGAGTCCAAAAGACATTATATGATTTGATTACAAACTCAACAAATAAGCACTCGAGGAGAGCCTGTTGCTCCCCTCGTGCATAATAAAAATAATATCATGGAATGTTAGGGGTATTAATGCCCCTAACAAACATGCTCACATCAAACATCAAGTGAACAGGTGTGGCATTGATATTGTGATTCTTCAAGAAACAAAAACTTTAGTAGTCACATATGAAGCTACAATACAAAAATGACAGTTGTGGAAATTAGTGCACTCGCCTGCTCAATGTGCATTAGGGGGGCTAGTGACTGTATGGAATCCAAATTCAGTAAGTGGGATATCAAGCAAAAATGAGAATAATTGGCAATTGTTGGAAATAACAAAATTTTACTTAAAATTTAAGTAAAATTTTGGCTGCTTAACATTTATGGGCCATCCTCCACTACTGATAAGAATTTTTTTTTGGATAAAATCACACAACTATTAATTGATTTAGGGGATGAAAATTTTATATTGGCAGGAGAATTTAATGCTATTACTTCACTACAAGAAAAGAAAGGGGGCATTAGTCCCCCACCCAAAGTAATGATACATTTAAGCACATTCATTAGCATTAACGCTTTGAGGGATATTATTCCACCTAAGGGAAATTTTACATGGACAAATAGAAGGAAAGGATTTCTCTAGATAGCGGTAAGGCTAGAGAGATATCTTGTCTTATCTAACTCGTTTAGCTCACAACATAATTTATTATCAGATATCTTGCCTTTTCTAGATTTTGATCATTATGCAATCTCTCTCCACCTCTCAAATGTCTGTTGTTTGAGAATCAAATATTCTTTAAATTTTGAGAGGATGTGATTTAGACATCCCCACTTTATGGATTTTATTCATCATTGGTGGACTATGGCTCCATATGAACATGGAAAAATGATGTTTTAGCTATGTAAGAAGTGAATACACATTAAACAACAACTCATAAGATGGCATAAGGAGGTTTTCAAGAGCATTTTTCATCAAAAAGAGTTAATTCGTAAAGAATTGGAAGATGTGCATGAACAAATTATTCAACATGGTTTGGATGATTTCTCATATGATAAACAAAAGAAATTGCAAGAGGAGTGGGAAGAATTATGTGCAATAGAAGAGATATATTGGAGGCAAAGGTCAAGGGAGTTATGGTTGAGGGAGGGTGATTGTAATACCAAGTATTTCCATGCTTCTACTTATATTAAAAGGGCTTCCAAAGTCATTCAGCCTGTCCAAGAGATTCCAATTGGAAATTGGCTTACTAAGGAAGAAGATATAAGTAGAGAGTGTGTTATACACTATTTAGAACTCTTATCTGCACCTCAAGATAGAGGAGAGAAAAATGATAAAGACGAAGCATAAATTTTGGAAGCAATTCCAAAAATTGTCTTTGATAAAGGGTAAAACGGGTTTTACAGGGACCCGAAACCACAAAGTTTACAACAAAAAAGAAAGGAAATAAAAGTCCAACCAAAAAAATAGTTGCACAAAAGGTTAAGACTGGAGCAAGCAGCAACCAACCACAACAGACCAGAAAGGTCAAGCAAAAAGAGCCAGCAGAGTAGACAACAAAAGACCGGCCGCAATTAACCCAGAGTCTTAAGGACAGACTCCGTCTCCGCCTCCAAGTTTTGCATATCATGGACTCCCTTATTAA
The DNA here is from genome assembly GCA_007258455.2 of Sequoia sempervirens. NCBI lineage: Eukaryota > Viridiplantae > Streptophyta > Pinopsida > Cupressales > Cupressaceae > Sequoia > Sequoia sempervirens. The sequence continues at coordinate 8,066,845 of VDFB02000363.1, read as the reverse complement.
AAATTTGAATCATCTTAAGAGTAGGGGGAGCCTTTCTCTTCAGATTGGCTCTACTTCTCTTTGAGATGCCAACATCCATCTCCTTGCTTTTATCCTTGGTTTCCTCCAGATCCACCACTAGAGACCCCTGTTGGGCTCTGTCTAACTTCTCAGTCATAGCATTAATTATTATGGCGTTGTGTCTGGCCATATGATTGTTTTGCTCAGCAACAATTTTGATGGTGTTTTTCATATTCTCACCCTCAATTTCAATATTTATGTTCTTGTTAGCCTAGTACATAGTTTCTTTGCTGAGACCGTAATCTCTTCGATCCACATCTTTCTTTTCAATCGCAGCAATCTTGGCTCCCCACTCTTCCAATTTACTTTGAAGGGCCCAATTTTTTATATTTAGCTCATTAATTTCATTGAAAGTCCATTTCAAAAGTTTGAAATGGGTATCAACATTATTTTTAGCTAAATTCAGAACATCCATAGAGGGATCCTTACTAGTGTTGAAACAAGTTTTATCAGGGTCTGGAGTAATAGGGGAGTCGGCTCTAGCAGTTCTATCAACAATTGGTCGACACTTGGCTCAGTATTTTTGGCACCAGATGCCTCAGATTCACAGGCATCTTCAGAATAGGAGACACGATTTCTAGCCTGGGGATTCTTATCAACAAGGCTAGTCTTGAGGGAGGGGCTCCCTGGCTCAAACTCAGCACAAGATTTAACAAAAAAAGGGTTAGGGTTTTTTTTGCCAGAAAGGATAGTAGGCGGGCTAAGGACAGTTCTAGCAGGACTTAAATTGGGAAAAAACTCTGAGCAGTTAGGTTCAGTATCGTCTTCCTCATAATCAAGAGGGGCTTCTAGATTAGCAGGGATGGGCATTTTTTGGTAATGCTCAACAATTAATCTAATCAGCCCAGTATGCAAAATAGGGAATCTTCTAGAGATTTTCTTATGATCATCCAAACTTTTCCTCAGAGAACAGAAAAGATAGTATGGGAACGAAACCCTTACCTTGTAGCAGAAGTGGTTGAGTAGAGCAAAGTGGTAGCCATAGACCCTAGTGAAACGACCATCGATAGTTGTGTACTCCGTGATGACCTATAGAACCTTTCTCCAAAGGGATTTTATGGTGTCAGCTTCAAAGTAGTTGTTAGCCATTTTCACTAGATTGAGCCTTTCTTTTTCTTTTTTTGGAAATCTGATAATGACATCATCAGAAAAAACCGTCCCTGAAAAACTTCTTCCCATTAGTAGACAAACCTGTCACTTCAGCTATCATATTTTCATTGAGCTCCACATTCCTACCAAATAGGGTAAGGTTCCCATTATTCCAATTTTTCTCAAAAAGGTCTGTAGCCTCCTGATTGGAACCATGGAGCTTCTCTAGGAAAGGAAGTAACCCACCATTTTTTACTTTATTCCAAGCCTTAAAAATTTTTGTGTGCATCTCATAGCTTTCCGACTCGATTCTTTTCCTATCTCCACCCATCTTGGCAAGCACAGTGGGGCAGACCTAGATGAAATATTTACTAGAACTAGCCCCGCCAAATCTAAGAACCCACAAAGTGTGCGATGCTTCCTTGTAGACTAAGCAACTGAGCTCGGTCCCATACAATCTAATGATTTTGTTGTGATAAATCCAACCTGTCCTCATTAAAGGGATAACACACCTCTTGTCCATGTGATTTATCATAATTCAATAAAGCCTAGACATTAGAAATTAGATCACTAATATTAAGCCAAGTGCTCATATCATTACTCCTAACTCCGTCATTAGCAAAAAAATTTGCAACAGCATTGGCTTCTCTATAAGCATGTGATATTTTAATTTTATCAAACTTAGCCAGAGTCAAGATGGCATCATCAATCCAAGAATTTATTGTCCACGAGGGGGGAGATGGTCGCGCCCACAAAAGGATATGATAATAACAGTAAAACCTTTCCTGGTTCCAACAGGTGACTAATATCTCTTTATGGACGTTCATTTACTTGTCAAAATAGGGGATGTATACTTTAAATGGCGCGGCAAAATATATGCACTAAGAACTAGTTTCAGTCAAAACTTAGCGGAAATAAATACTAAAAAGGAATTCTATCTACGCTACAGGAAGGTAATGCAAAGTTCTTTAACTCAACTATGATTTGATTAAAATAGAAACCATAACAACTACGACTGGAACACAAACTATGAACTAGCCTTATGCTACAGGAACAGGCACAGGGATGGATTCCCTATGCTACAGGAGCAATACAAGACTGAGTTTGTATGAAAACTTCAAAGATGAAAGCTAACTGAAGATCAACAGAAAAGAACAGCTAACTAACTAGCTACAGATACTTACTAAGTGGGCCCCCTTAGCAAGCATCTACTGATTACGCAGGTGCTGAACTCAGAACTTCATCAAATTTTATTCATGAAAACAAAATGGTATACATTGCTTTGTTGATATAGAAACTAACAACAAATTCTATCTCTTGTCAAACAGATTTTTCTTTTCATTATCATACTGACTCTTACATGATATCTGCTATATCTCTCTATCACTATGCTTCTATCTTACTCTAACTATCATCTCCTTTCTCACTCGTGCAGGAGGAGTACTTTATTTAAAATCAGGAGAGCAACTAACTAACTAACCTTATCAAAGAAAGACGTGGAAATAAAGTGTATCCTAGAATCACGGAACAAACTTCATAAATGAATTTATCCGTTGAACCCAATTTGGAGAGAATCTAGCGCTCCACTCTTTCCAAATTGACTTTCATTAAAAATATTTCCCAACGGTTTCAGTCAAAGAGTCTTCGTTGGAGCTTCCTTGAAGTTGTGCAGGAAATGGACTTTATTGCAAGGCCGAGATCGGCTGCGCTTGACTCGATCATTCTTCAACAATCTGTGATACAAAAGGTAATAGATGCGAAAGAAAAGGCGTATGGCATATACACAATATCTGTTCATTAATCACACATTTAAATCTATTTCATCATTCAAAAATTGTATGCGATATATCAGTCATTTAGGGAGTCAACGGGGTAATAAATGTAGTCAAGTCAACATAATAAGCTGCAGGAATATGCAAATGTTTTGCTATAGGATATCTCGATAAAAGGTTTCAAAAGAGTTTCAAACAACCACGAATAACAAAAGTAAAGGCATTAAAAGTCCATCATAATATCCAAACTATGAGCACATTTTGGGCTCATCAAGAGACTTGCCATGGAGGAAATCAATAATATTTTTGGAGTCACCTTCAAGCCAGATATATTTAAAGTTAAGACTTTGGGCTAAATTTATAATGTGAAAAGTGCCAGCAGCTTCCGCCAAATGATTGGTTTGGGAACCGAGAGGAGAGGTCATCGCACCAAGGAAATTGCCAAAGGAGTCCCTTATGACTCCACCACAGCTTGCCGCCCCCGGATTACCTTTAGCCGTACCATCAAATTTAGCTTTGACCCATCCATTAGGCAGAAAAGACCAACGAACACCCTCTCTGTCCTTATTGGTTTTCTTAGGGGAACAAGGCAAATCAAGGCTAATATTCCAATCCTTAGCAACAATAAGGTCATAGGACGAGTGAACCGCTTTCTCAGAATTGCCAACCTTCTGGGAAAAGACATTGACATTTTCTTTCAAGAGTCTGAAGATTTTATCAAAAAAAATATGCACAGGAGCTTCTTTATCTTTGTAAATTCTATTGTTGTGTTCTTTCCAAAGACCCCAAGAAAAATGAGGGAAAGAGAAATCCCATAAAAGACTGAGCACAAAATTTTTAGTCGGGACATTCCATTGAAGGAAGAAGTCTTCAATAGATGAGGGAAAAACCCAAGAAAGATGCCAAAAACTGATTATTTTTTCCCAAATTACAGCAGCAAAAGGGCAGTGAAGGAACAAATGACACACAGACTCAACCTCCATCTTACAAAGAAAACATCTGTTAGGTATTTGAAATTCATGTTTGCAAAGGTTATCAATCGTGAGCACCTTGTTTTAGAGAAGGATCCAAGAAAAATGTTGATTTTAGGGATTAAATGTTTGAACCAAGCCTTCGACCAGAAAGGAGGAGAATTCTGGGAAGAAGTAATCCTGGAAAAGGTAGACGAAATAGAATAATTTCCTGAGGGTATGTCAAACCAGACGAGGCGATCTTCCAACTGATCATAGCAAAGTTTAACAACCATCAAAGAAGACTGAATAGGAGCAAGAGCCTGACTAACAAGACACAGATCCACCCATTTTCCATTCACTTTGTAGTCTTTCACATAAGAACCAAAACAGGCCTTGCAATTCTCAGCCCATTCACTAAAGGAATTGATTTTTATAAGGGGTTCATTAAAAATCCATCTATCCTCCTAGAATCTAGTATGGTTTCTGCTTCTAACTTGCTACCCAGTTCCAAAGTCCACTATATTTTTTCCATTGATTAGATTATTCCAGCAAGTATAACCTCTTGGAAGAAGGTGGGAATCCTTCAGAATAATAAAGGAATAATTGTTTTCTAAATATTTGCTAGCTAGGATATCTGTCCATTCCCCTGAAGATGAGAAAATTCTCCAAATTTGTTTTGCTAAAAGGATTTTGTTAACCATTCTAATTCTTCTAAGACCTAATCCTCTGGCCTTTTTAGGTCTACAAACCAATCCCATCTAATTAAAGGTAGTCTTTTCTTTTCTTCAACACCCAACCATAGAAATATTTTTTGAATATTTTCTATAGCATCAAGAAATTTAGTAGGAATCTTGAAGAGGCTCAGAGCATAGATAGGAAAATTCTGAAGTGAGGCTTTGAGGAGTTGAATTTTTCCTGCTTGACTTAACAGAGCTCCTTCCCAACCACCAAGCTTCTTGCTAAATCTCTCCACCAATGAAATCCAAAAGGATTCAGGAGGTTTAAGGCTTAATGGTAAACCAAGATAGGTGGCAGGTAAGGAGTCTACCCTGCAGCCAAGTATTCTGGCAATTTTGGTTTGTCTATGAATCAGCGTGTTGAAGAAGAACACATAACTTTTTTGATTGTTGATCAACTATCCTGAAGCTCTCCCATATTTATCGAGCAGATTTTTTAAAGTCTTACCTTCTGAGAGTGATGCTTTACCCATTAGCATAGTATCATCAATGAATTGTTGATGAGAACAGACCAGGTTACCAGAGGAAGGGTTGAGACCAAGAAGAGATCTATAGTCAACCAACTTTTTCATATTTCTACCAAGACTTTCAGCCATAATAGTGAATAAAATAGGAGAAATAGGATCACCCTGTCTTAGACCTCGGGTGTTTTGGAAAAAAAGTAGGGGATCCATTTACCATAACCAATATGGAAGCAATAGACACAAGTTGTTCCACCATTTGAAAAACCCTGTTACAAAATCCAAAAGCCTTTAATATTTTAAATAAGAAAATCTAGTCAACTCTGTCATAGGCTTTTGATATATCAAGCTTTAACAAAAAGCCTTTAGTCTTCGATTCCACTAAGGAATGGATATTCTTATGCATAGTAACAATAGAGTCTAAGATTTTTCTACCAGGAATGAAGCCATTCTGATGAGGAGAAATCAAAGAAGGCAAAAAATTTAAAAATATTGAAGTTAAAACCTTAGAAATGATTTTATAGATCGAATTACAAAGGATTATGGGTCTGAAAGCCTCAAAGTTAATAGCTCTAGGTTTCTTGGGGATAAGAACCAAGAAGGTGGCATTTAATTCTTTTTGGAGACATCTGGATCCAAAAAATTCTTTAACAACGTTCACCACATTGTCTCCAACAATCTCCTAGAGCCATTGAAAGAAAAATAAAGGGAAACCATCCGGACCTGGAGCTTTACTCCCATCAAAGGAAAAAATAGCCTGCTTGACTTCCTCATTGGTAGGGATTGCAGCCAGCAAAGAGTTATTTTCCTAGTTGATACGTATAGCTTCAACTAATTGATCCTAATCATTTTGGTTAATTTCATCATTTTCCAAAAGAAGATGTTTGAAGAAAGAAACATCATGCTTTCTAATATCCTCCTCCTCCTCATACCTGATGCCATTCACTTCAATTTGAGATATTCTGTTGACTGCTCTATGTTTTGAGGCCGATAGATGAAAGTACCTGGTATTTTTGTCACCTATAGATAACCATAGAGCTCTTGATCTTTGCCTCCAGAACTCCTCCTTTCGAATAATGCCATGTATCTTAGTGAGGATCTCATTCTCTTTTTCCTTTGAATCATACAAATATCCCTCCTTCTAGATTTTATATTGAATCTCTCCCAAATCTATCTGGAGGTCAGACTTGATCCTAAAGATGTTCCCAAAGGACTCCTTTTTCCATTTTTTTCAAATTACATTTCAATTCCCTTAGTTTTTTAGCAACTCTAAACATAGCAGTACTAGAAATACTTATATTCCACCATTTCCTAATTTCCTTTTGAAGAGTAGGATGAGAGAGCCACATTTTTTCAAATCTGAAAGGGATGTTTTTTTTCTCTTTTATGGGATCCACAACAAAACTAATAGGGAAATGTTCAGAACCAATCCTAGAGAGAGATTTAAGAGAGCAGTAATAATAAAAAAACCAATGATTGGAAAATAAAGATCTATCTAATCTAACATGTATAAGATCCATCCCCTTTCTGCGATTAGACCAGGTAAAGGAAGCTCCATGTAAATCCAGATCTATCAGCCCTTGGTTGTCAATGAAATTTTGAAGATCCTCTTTGCTCTCCACATTGATCTGAGACCCTCTAATTTTTTCTCCATTCATTAAGGGCGTATTGAAGTCGCATATAACAACCCAAGCCTCTCTACCAAAAATCCTCCTAAAGGCAGCCAGCTCCAACCAAAAGGATCTTCTCATTCCTTTTCCATTGGGGGCGTAGATATTCAATTGGATCCAGCTGAAGTTGTCCTTAATATGTGTGAATCTTGTGGTAGTATAGTTTGTTCCTTCCAAGATCGGATCCCCTTTGATTATGTGACTATTCCAGAAGGTAGCAATGCCTCCAGAAGCTCCAATCGAATTATTACCATGAGTACTATAGTGCTGGAAAAGTTTCACCTTTTCAACTTTTTCCTTAGACATTTTAGTCTCCTGAATTAGAAGAATATCAGGCTTGTGATCTCTAACAAAATTGCGAAGAACATCCTGCTTATGTGGGCTATTGAGTCCCCTGATATTCCAAGACATAATCTTCATAAATTACCAGGGGAATTAAGGCATTCTGGGATGGTTTTCTGAGACCCATCAACTATATCCTAAAAACTATTATGCTCTCTTGTCTATTTAGAAGTCTTTTTCCCTCATGAGTTCTTTAATGCTCCACATTCTTCCTTTGCTTTTGATCTGGTAGAAATTCCAATTGGAGTCTTCCATTGTTTATTTTTTTCTTTCTTCTTCTTTGATAAGTTCTCTTCTTTATCAGTCTCTTCTTAGCTATCTGTCTCTTTGCTAGATTCCCATTCCTTATCAATTAGGATCCTTTATTCCCAGGGTAATGTTTCCATATTACCATTCACATGAAAAGACAAGAAGTTACTGGAGAGATCAGAAGAATGGTCTAGATTTTTGGAGTCCTTGACCACATCAAAGGAGTTGGGATTTGTAAAGTTCACTGCACCCAGAGGGGAAAGACCTTCAGAAGATGGGAAAGGGAAAGGGATGTTTAGATCCAAGGACAAACCCTTACTAGGAATATCCTCCAAGCCCAGATTCTCATCATTTTTCTTTGTTTGGATTGTCACTTGGGAAAAGGATTTAGCTTTTTGGTTTAGATCTTCTTCCCCAGCCGACAGATCCTCATTGGATCTATTTTCCTTAGAAGGTAAAGTTTTAACAAGATTCATATATTGGGGTTCCAGTGCTATCTCTCCATTATTTTCCATGACCACTTCAATCTCAATAGAGGTGCTCTGAACATTAAACTCTTTATTTTCCAAGCCCTGAATGTTAGACTCTTTATTTTCCATACTATCTCCTAATTCTTTTCGCCATACCAATTTTAAAGAACCAACTGGTTTGTCTTTCTCTTTGGTGGCGTTTAAGGGACATTTTTTAGCCTAGTGCCCAGATTTCCTGCACTTGAAGCATGCAAATAGAATGGTTTCAAACTCTATATCCTGCAACCAAGACCCAAGTTTAGACTGGATCTCAATCAAAGAAGGAAGGTCAGCTTCCTGAGAAACCCTTACACATATTCTAGCAAAAACCAATCTCTTTCTAGCAGCTATCATTGTGTTAATAGAAAGGAGCTCACTAAAGGAACTCACAATACCATAAAAGATATCTTCATTCCAATACTCCAGGGGCAGGCTTGGAAGTCTAACCCAAATTGGGACATTCTCAAAAATGGAGTCTAAAAGGTCCAAGTTAGAGGACCACTTCTTTAGAGCCAGGGAATATTTCCCTATAACCCAAGGACCCCCACTTCTAACAGCCAAGATATCCTCTCTGCAAGTAAATTCAAACGCAAAGAAACCCTTTGGAAGAGTGGCAAGTGAGACTTTTCCAATCATTCTCCATTTATTTTTAATGAACTCCCTAACCACTTCAATATTTGGTCTAGGGCCCATAAACTTCCCAACTAGGGTTCTTTCCATTAGAGCGATATTATGATCAATTAGCACGTCTGGTACAAAAATTGCAAACTTACATTTTTCCAGGGAAGAGATATTTTTCACTAGAGGGAAAGATGGTTTTCCATTTGGTTTTACCCCAAACAGAGAGGTCCAGGGTTTGCGATTGCCTCCAATGCCGCCTATGGTCCTCACCGTATCTTTAGCTTTCTCATTTTTTTGACCAGAAAGGGAAGCTGCAGGATTAACCACCGGAATATCCTTTCCACCAGGTTCCACCTAGATTTTTTTTCCGGAGTCCACCTCATCTTGATCATCCTTACCTTGCTTCTTACTCGATTCCAACTCCTGATTCAATTGAGATTTCTCTGATCTTGCTCCATTTCCATTTCCTTTGCTTGGATTTTTGAAATCCCTTTTTTCTCGCCCATGCCCACACTCGTGTGCGTCCATGTTCTTAGGACAAATTCCAAAAAAAATTATTGAAAGGGATAATGAATCTTTAATGAGATCACTCTTGTTAGAGGATGTTAAAAAAGTTGTTTTCTCTTTGGCTCCAGAGAAAGCTCCTAGCCCAGATGGTTTTACTGCCCTCTTTTGCCAAAAAAGCTAGGACATCTTGTGCTTTGATTTTTTGTGGGAACTTGAAGAATCAAGAAGAATGGACCGTACAATGCTAAAACAATTCAATGTAAGAAATATAGCAATTTTTCAAAAAGTTAAGGACCCTAAAAATTTTATAGAATATAGACTGATATCCTTATGTAATACTATCTATAAGATCTTTACTAAGGAAATCTATTTGATGTTGCAACCCATTATACCAAAGAGCATTTCCCAAGAGCAAGTTGGGTTTGTTCTGGGAAGAGAAAATTTTGAAGGGGCTATTGTATCCCATGAAGCTTTGAACTCAATTTCTACTACTAATGCTCCTTCCATCATTATCAAGTTGGACATGATGAAGGCTTATGACAAAGTTAATTAGAAGTTCTTGGAAAAAATGCTTGAAGATTTTGGATATATTGCAAGATGGTGCAGATGGATACTATCATATTTTTCATGGGAAATTTTTTCAATCATACTCAATGGATCTTGCACTAGTTTCTTTAGTGCATTACAAGGTGTTAGGCAAGGGGGCCCACTTTCACCCTTGTTATTTATAATCATGGTCGAGGCGTTGAGTAGGTTCATTATTAGCAAACATTCTTAGGGGATTTGGAGGGGGATCCAAATTGAAAACTTAGGTTTAGTAGTCACACATTCTCTTTTTGTAGATCACACCAATTTGTTTGGGAAAGCCACCATTGCAGAATAAAAATAGATTAAAGAAGTCCTAGATAAATATTCGTCAGCATCAAGTCAAAAGATAAATGCTTCAAATTCAAAATACATTCTTAACACACAAGAGGAGACATGAAAAAATAAAGTCAAAATTCTTGTATTTTAACAAGCTATCTTACCATGTACTTATTTAGGGATTCCTTTTTTCTCGAGTCCAAACAAGGAAGCATATTGGGTGAAAGTAATAGAAATACTAAAGTCAAGGATCCTATTATGGAAGTCCAGATGGCTATCTTTGTTAGGGATAATTCTTTTGGTAAAAGCAATCCTGTCCTCAATTCCTAATTATTTTCTAGTAGTTCTCAAAGCTCCATAATCAGTAATAACAAAAACTGAGAAAGTTAGTAGATGCTTTGTCTATAATGGAATATTGATGAAAAAGAGAAGGTGCCACTAATCTCATTAGAGGGAATGGCATGGGACAAATGTCAAGGTGGGGCTGGAATCCACAACATAGAAAATAGGAATAAAGCATTTAGTGCAAAACTGGTTTTTCAAATGTATATAAAACCAAAGGCTAAATGGTTCATAATTATGCAAGAAAAATATTTGGATAACTTGAATCCCTCAAGAATGCTTACCATCTCTAATCCCCCAAAAGGATCGGCTATGTGGAATTTTCCGATTTCCTCTAGGAAATTAATTACTACATACATTTCATGGGAGGTAAATAATGGTAGGAGTGTCAAATTTTGGATTGATTCTTGGAATGGGAATTGTCCTTTGCAGAATAACCTCGATTTAATTCATCCAAAATTTTATAACTTTAAAGGAGGCAAGTGGATATATTTTTTGGATTATGTGCAATTAGTTGAAGATGTAACAAGAAAAGTGATTTGGAAGAGCATCTCAGATCCTTCTCTTTCTATACAACAATGTAATGGGATTCAAAAGTATTAATTGAACATGTGGTTTTTCTTTCTTCAAACCCTAACAGACTTGTTTGGGTAGCATCAAAAGATGGTAATTACATAATTAAGCAAGGTTACAAGGCTCTAAGTCAGAAAATAGGTCAACTAGCTCCTCAAAGGGCTTATTCATTTTGTTGGAACAACAAAATTATACCTAAGGCTAGGAGTTTTTTTTGGTTGGCATTAAGAAAGAGAATTCTAACTAGTGACCAGCTAACAAAGATAAAAATAGAAGATCCTTTTAAGTTCCCATTATGTGATGAGGAGCTAGAAAATGTAAATAATTTTTTTATTAAATGAAATTTTGTGCAACAGTGTTGGACCTTTATTATGATCAAGCTTAACTTTTATACTCCTTTTCCAAATTATTTGCTGGACTTGTTTTCAAAGAAAGATTGTTTTATTGAAATCTTCCTTTTTTGTGTGTATTTGGCAAGTGATGCCAAATTTAGTCATATGGAATTTATGGTGGGAGCATAACTTGTGCATTTTCAAGAAAGTAGCTTCATCAATTGATTCAGTAAATGCAAAAATTGAGAAGGTAGTTTCTAAAGCTATAAATTCAAGTCTTCAAAAGCATAAGGGTATTAGCTTAGTTTTTACAAGTTGGGATGACCAGATTCTACTCAACTAGAAGGGTTTAAAGGTGCCATTCCTTGGTAGTCTATTAAATTTACATTCTATGAAGAGTGATAGGAAGCATGTTAAATGGAAGGCACCCCAGGAGGGTTTCATAAAATTGAATTTTGATGGCGCATCAAAAGGAAATCCAGGGGAGTCAGGGGCAGGTATCGATTTAAGAGATACAAGGGGAAAGGTAATAGTAGTTTGTTCTAATCATCTCCCAAAAGGTTCCAACAATCTTGCAGAGTCAAAAGCACTTTTGATAGGATTGGAGATTTCATTAAAGCTTGGCATTGAATAGTTGCATATCGAAGGAGATTCTTCACTAATTGTTAATTCTTGCATAGTAAAAGACATTCAAAATTGGAGTTTAGGTTACATTCTTCAAAGAGCTTGGAATTTTCAAGAAAAATTTTAGAATTACCAAATCACTCACACAGATCGTGAAGGTAACAAGTTAGCAGATTACTTAGCAAATATGGGATATAATAATTAGGAAATTTTTCTAGCCCAAGACATTAGTTGAATCAGAGAACACGCTCAGTTGGAGGAAATTGCACACAAAGATGTTTTGAATATGAAATATTCTAAAGGCACAAAAGGTTCCATTTGTTACATATACACATATATACATTATGTCATCAAAAAGGGAAGTGTGTTATAGACCAAGAAATCTTATTACACATGTGGTAGGTGGATAGTCAGCTTATTGTTCAGTATTCTAAATTTTATCATAAAGTATGCTATGACTGATGGTCATCTTACTGTTCAACACTCTAAATTTCAACACAAAATATGCCATGGTTATTTATCAAATCCCTTAGATCTGGTTCATGTGTCAAGATTCAATTTTTCCAAATTGGAAATGTGTCTCAACTTATTGGCTTGATATTGGCAGGGTTGTGTTCTTTTCTTCCTTTGATCGGCCTGACTGTGGTCCATCAGCGAGACCTTGTTCACAATCCCCTTGATAAAATGATATCACTCTTTTGTTGTCAAGTGTTTCTTTGGTGGGATGTACTCTTGTCAGTGGGGCCTTTTCTTTAATCTCATCAATGGTCTGGTGGTCTTTATCAGTTCACAGTCATGTTCTATTGGTGTAAGTTTTCTCTATCGATGAGATCGTATGTTTTGTCTTATCGATAGAATGATAAGACTTTCTTGTTGGTGGGACACTATACTATCAGTGGGACCCAAGCTGACAAGTGGGGAGTGGTAGTTGGTGTTGACTTGGTAGTGGGGACCACATTGACCAGTGTGATCTTCATTGGTATGACATCCTCATATTGGTGGGAGTTAATTTGTTGTCTTACCAATATGTTGATACATGATGAACCTTTTCAATGGTAAAGTGGACATTAGAAGGACCTGTTTGTATTGGTGGTAAGTGATATGGTGTCTCCCCACAATGGAAATGGACTTGGTTGATGGTATACTTTTAGGAGCCTATTTTGGTGGGATGATGAGTGATCAGTGAGACACGGTCTCTTGTCTCACCGATTCTCTGATGACTACTTTGTTTGGTAGGTATTACACTCATGGAAGTGACTCAAATAGATCAATGAGTGGTTTGTGGTTGTCTCATCCATGGCCCAATATGGTAATTGTTGTGTGACACTTTGTCTACAGTCACAGTAAATTTGAAGAATAGTAAAGTTACAGTGGCGTATAGGGGAGGGAAGATAGATACCAATTGTAATGGTTTTTGTTGGTTATGTTTAGCTACTCTATATCATATGTTGTAATTATTTATAAATATTAATTTAATCTACATGCTTTTTCCTTTTGCTAAAAATAATAAGAAGAAAAAAATTAATTGATTATAGGGATAAATAACAAAATTAAAATATCTAATATATAGAAATAGAAAGTGCATAAATCATAGATTTTACCCTCAAGAAATTTATCCCTTAGTGATAGACAATTGTGCACCACAAGGACATTTATGCCCCATGTTGTGGTCTCTAATGAAACAAACAATAAGAGTCTAAAATATGAGAAGTCCAGCTTGTAAAACCTATACATCTGCACAAAAATGATACAAGAAAAATGTTGTGAGCTATTTTGAGGCTAGCCTTAGTAAAACCCCCATTTTGGTATTTCCATCTCCATAGACAAACAAATAGGATTGAGATAGATAAAAATGAATAAAGCAAAAGACATGTAATATTGTGGCAACAAAAATTGTACTCCCTTCTTGATGAAAGTATAATCCCTTGCCTAATTTGGACCTATTTGGGTATTCTTTCATTAAATACTCTTTAAATCATCATTAATGGGCCCCTAAGATGCTTTATTTCATATCTTGAGGCTTATTACAGCTAAAACCAAAAAAAAATTACCAAAAAAATTAAAAAATTTAACCCACCCTGAAAAAATCTATGGTGGGAATCATATGCCACCTTGAGCATATGTCTCCCCCTAGGTGGGACCCATATGCCAGGGCTAGTGTATGAGTCCCATTTGGGGCATTCTTAGGGTTTGAGTAAGAAAATCAAATTTTTAATTCAAATAATTTTTTGATGTTAGCTTTTGAGATCCAAATAATGGTAGGTGTTAATTCCTATATAAGCAAGCTCTTAAGTCATTATTTCATCTAAGCAAGCATTTTCAATGGCAATTTCAGCATCCAAGCATTCAAGATTCTTCAAGCATTCTTTCACAAAGAGCATTCAAGTTTCAAAAGCAAGCAAAGTTGAAGTCTTGGAGTAGCATTAAAGTGTTTTTGTAAGTCTTCAAGCTCACTTTTATTCGAGACCTAGCATTGTCAAGGGTTGATCATGGTTGTCTATGGTGAATCATGATGGATTCTAGGTTGGGGAGATGCAACTAGCCATCAAGCCAAGCCTTATGACTTATTTCCTAAGTGATTCTATCTTCCATTATCAATCTACATTCAGGCTAAGGAAGGTACAAGAATTACTAGGGATCATTTGGGGGATTAGAGATGTCTCAAAGTGAGTCATTCATCTTCATGTTGCATTCATGGACCTCATTCTTGCACATTAGAATAGCGATACATTACGGTTCAAATTTCCTAATATTAGACACACTTATAGTTAGGGTTTACATTCCTATTTACATGTAAGTTTCGTTGTTTCTATGAAGGTTTAATTACCAAAATAGGAGTTTGATCGAGGAAAATCCCCCATAAGAAAATCAAGTCTATATTATGTTTTGCAGGATTTTTCGTAGATTTATATCTAGGAATCAATTTGGGAGAACAAAGCAAGTGTTGAAGTGTAGATCTTAACTTTGTATTCATAAAAAGCATAATGGGACTGATACACTAGAAGTGGTGTATGATTCCCACTATAGACATTTTTCCAAATTTTTATAGTTTTAGATACCCTTTTTCTAGAGACTAGTTCCTACCCAGAAACCCTTATCTAGGATTGATATGCCCAGACTGGTGTATGAGTCCCAATAGGCTAGATTTTTAATATTTTTAGTGTTTCAAAGCTTATTTCAACCTTCTTTGGGTTTTTAGGTGCATACTTCTGAGATATCACCTCTCTATTCTTTTTTATATACATTTTTAGGTCATATAATGAAAGATTGCATCATCTTAGGGTTAAGCATTACATTTTTCATCTCATTTATCTTTCCAAGTCTTAACTTATTGGTGAACCCCTCATTATTTTACAATGATACCTTAGGGCAGTCCTATTACAAGGTCTCTTTCTCCTTTGCATTGAGATCTTTAGGGTTTTCCTTTAATGAGATAATTGGAAAGTGGGTTTTCTCTATGTCGTAAACCATAAAAAATCATCTCACCCATTTTTAGTTGTTTAATTTTGGTGAACCTACATTGAGAATTTCATAATTTTGATTTGGAGTGCATCATCATCCTAGATCTTGCTTGCATTAACATTGCATTGGGATTTGTACTAGTTAATTGGCATTCTAGGGTTTCTAATCCTTGCGTTAGTGAAAGTGAATATAGGTTGCATTTTTGCATCTCAAATCATTGAAAAATAAATAAAATATGCATTGGCATAAAAAGCATAAAAATTAATTTAAAAAAAAAAAATTATTAAAAAACCCTCACTGGGACTCATATGCCCATTTGGGTGATTTAGTCCTAATGCAAATATTGAATTGTATTTTACAAAATTGAATTCTGTATTTCTGAGCTTCTATTTGTTGTTACAATCTTTCTATTTCAATTTCCATAGCTTTTGTTACATTCAAATCATTAGAGTTATCATAATTTGCATTTCTTGAAATTTTGGATAGAAATAGATTTTTGCACTTTTCATTTTCAACATTAGTTCATAGTTCATTTAGATTAGATTACATTAGGCATCCATTAGAAAACAAAACCAAAACACTTACAAATGGATGAACCACTTAGACAAAGTATAGTTCTTTTACCATGTCAAATCACTTTTTCCAAGTTAACCTAACCCTCAAGCCTTTTAGTAGTGATGACTTTGACATGTTAGATGAAGCCCCTGAGGATTTCATCTCACAACGTTCATCCACTAAGGCTTACCAAGACAAACCAAAACCAAGAGATGTTAATGTGATTCAACCTCAACTTATCCTTTACCCACCTGAACACACAAACCTCAAAATAAAACCAAAACTATTTACACTCTTGAGCCGCCTAGGAACAATGTTTTGCAGCAACCAATTCATAATACCATTTCTCATACATATAACACTAGAAAAATTTTGCAACCAAAACAACCAACTACAACACCTTTACCTTTACCTAATCCCATCTTTCCTAGTGCTCCTTGTTTTCCTTCGCATAGTGGGAAGGTGTATGATCTTGTTGAACAACTTAAGAATACTCCCTTAAAAATATCCCTATGGGATTTTATTCAAAACTCACCTAATTATCACACCATGCTTCAAATAGTCTTACAAAAATTTGTGATCCCCTCTAATACAAATGCAAGCGTTATGGCAGCTCTAATTAAAGGAATGAATACAGTCAATGTAGACATTAATTTTCACCAACATGAGCTCCCTCCCTTGAAGATGAGAAAGAAACATGATGCCTTCGTGATAATAGAAAGAATCAATAGAACAAGAATGAAAAGAACCCTTGTTGATAAAAACTCAACCCTTAATGTCTACAATGTGAATCTTTTAGATAGATTGGGCATAGATAAATCAAAAATTGAACCTAATTCCATATTGATTTGAGGATTTGAAAAAGTAGGAAAGCAACTGCTCAGTGTGATTACTTTACCTATTATAGTTGGAAATGATACCTTCCAAAATCCTATTCATGTTATGCCTCATGATCTTTCATACAATCTTCTTTTAGGAATACTTTGGATTGATGAGATGCATGTGTTCCCTTCAACTCTGCATTGTATCATGAAGTACATCTATAGCAATAAGGTATACCAAATTGAAATAGACCCCGAGCTTGAAAGTTGCTTACAAGTTGAAAAAGGAATGACAAGTCCTCTAAACACATTAATTCCAACATCGAACATATAACCTATGAAAGAGGAAAAATGAAAAATGGAAACAGTGTCAAAATTATTGGATGATGATTGGGGTTCCTTAGAATTCACACCCTCATTGATGGGGGAATACACAATCACAAATAAAGAAGATGAAAAGAAAAAACAACCAATGGTGATGTTAACACAAAATTCAAAAGAAAACTCACAAGCATCTACCTCATCTACTCTAGAAAAAGAAAAAATTTATACAAAAAAAATTCATGAATAGTTTACCAAGAACCACCAAACTCGAAAGAAATGGAAAGAATTTATAGAAAAGGCTATGAGTTCATGAAATAACTTGGTTATAGTGGAAAAGGATGTGGCAAGAAAGAGCAAGGTATTCATGTTCCTATAGAACCTAATACGCAAGAAAAAAAAAGTGGTTTAGGGTATTTCCCTTCTAAGATCATGCAAGAAACAAAAAGACCCTTGCTAAACATAAAAAATTCATGTGTAATCCTAAAACAAATCCCATCTTGAAGCATCCATAATTGATTGATACAACTTGTGAAGCATCATTGGAGTTTTTTGAAAATGATGAAGCCTTGAAAAAAATACTAGGAGTTTATTACAAACCATTTACTCCTATAAATAAAGGGGTTAGATGTGTTAGATTAGTACCAAGAAAAAAGTTGAAGGAGAGGAAAGTAGTGAAATTGACATGAACAAAGAAGAGTACAACCATGAATTTTTGAAACAAAATGCACTTTCTTTAGGAGATACAATGGACATACTGATGGATTTTAATAATGAAGAAAACGTGATTAAGATAGGAAAGTGCCTTGATGATGAAGAACAAGAAGACCATGCAACTTTACTCCATGATTTTATTAGACTTTTATCTTGGAATTATTTGGAAATGTCAAGAATTGACCCTAAAAATTGTAACACACAACATAGTCCTCACTGAAAATGATAAAATTGTTAGAAAAAAGATTCAAAAGATGAACCCTAAGATAGATTTGTTGGTTAAAGCTGAGATTGAGAAGCTGGACTCAAAGTTGGTTTTATACATCCTATAGACTATTCTCCTTGGATCTCAAACTTTATCGCAATCGTGAAACTGGATAACTATATTAGGATGTGTATATATTTTTCATGATTTGAATAAAGCATCTTTAAATGATGAATTTCCCCTTCCTAATATTGACATAATAGTAGATTCAACTATGGGACATGCTTTGTTTTCATTCATGGATCAATTTTTAGGATACAATCAAATCCTTATTAACCCTCAAGATCAGTATAAAACAACATTTACAATAGCTTAGGGAACATTTTTTTGGGTAATGATGCCCTCTGGATTGAAAAATGTGGGCGCAACATATCAATGAGCTATGAAATTGATATTTACTGATTATATACATAAGATTTTAGAAGACTATGATTATGATATTCTAGCCAAATAATTAACTAGACAAGACAATGCAAATTTCCTCTGAAAAATATTTGAGCGAATGCGAAAATACATGAGATTGAATGAAAAAAAGTGTCTTTGGTGTAGATAGTGGAAAACTTCTAGGTTTTATCATATCTCACAGAGGCATTGAGGTGGACATGAAGAAAATTGATGCTATATTTAACATGCCACCTCCTAGAAACATCTCTCAATTACGCACTTTACAAGGAAGAAGTCAAGCATCCATCATTTTATGGCATCCTTAGCAGATTGAACGTTACCATTTACATATCTACTTCAGAAAGATGTTCAATTTAATCGAAACGAGAATTGTAAATAGGATTTTGAGAGTTTGAAAGATTATCTCGTCACTCCACCTATTTTACAACCTGGTATGAAAAAAAATCTATTCATCCTTTATACAACAGTATCAGACCATGCTCTTATAGCATTATTGGCTCAAGAAGACGAAAAAGGTAAAGAACATATTGTTGATTACATTGGCCGAACTTTGATTGATTATGAGAAATGATACATAATGATAGAAAAAGAATGTTTGGCTCTTGTATTCACAAATAAATTGAGACATTACTTACTAAACACTAAAATACACGTGATGATAAAATTAGATCCTTTAAGACATATTTTCACTAAAATAGATTTATCAGTACGCTTAGCTAAGTGGGTGATGTTGTTAACTGAGTTTGACCTTAAATTTGTTTCACAAAAAGTAATAAAAGGTCATGACTTGACCAATGAACTAGCTGATGCTCCTTCCCCTTTAACATTACCTAGTAATGATTCATTCCCTAATGATAACATGTTGACAATTGAAACTAATGAATGGGGTTTATATTTTAAAGAATCTAAGTGTAGAACTATCTCCAGTGTGGGAGTTATAATAATACCACTCATGGGGGAGCCTATTCCCTTGTCTTATCAATTAAAATTCCTATGTAAAAACAACACTACCGAGTATGAAGCATTGTTCATCGGATTGTGTGCCACTTTAATTATGGGTGCTAGAGACATTATGATATTTGGTGAATCAGAATTGGTCATTAAACAAATAAATGGAACATATCAAGTGAAGCATGACAAATTATCAAAATACAAGGATCTTACAATGACTTTGTTAGAGAAGTTTGAATCATTTACCATTAATAACATCCATCGAAAAGATAATCGGCATGTGGATGCAATGGAAAGTGCAAATTCTCTTTTATCTCCTCAAGATCCTTCAAAAGACTTCACCTTCATTGTGCATATAGTTATGAAACCATCAATCGAAGATAAAGTAGAAGAAGTATTATCAACAACCACGGAAGACTTGACTAAATGGTATAATCCAATATTTAATTATTTGAGAGATGGTACCCTTCTTGATGCAACAACTAAGAACATCCAAGCCTGCCTTTGAAACTTGCATTTAAGTAAATAATTATTGTCAATGTGTTATATCGAAGATCGTTTGATGGTCTCTTAATTAGATGTTGTAAAATGTTGGACAAAAAGGACAAACAACTGAGAGGGGGGTGAATCAGTTCTCATGGAATACTTAAACTTCTCAAATTTAACTTTATCTCAGATCTAATGAAAGAACAATAAACCATACAAAATTAACAAATCAAAAGCACAAAGAACACCAAGATTTTTATGTGGAAGCCCTTTTAGGGGAAAAAACATGGTGGATGTTAGTCCACAATATTATACCTTGTTAAAATTTTAATGAAAAATAATGGAAATGCACATGCATTCAGGCACACTTCCTAGAGCTCAGTGCTTAAATATAAGAGGGCTCATTGCTCAAAAATAAAAAGAAATTCAGATTAGATCCATAGGGTATGAACTGAGAAAATAGCTTCTACACAAGCTTGATTACAGTTCCAATTAAGCACAAAAATACTTCTTCACACTTCTCTCAAACTTATTCACACTTTGCTCTGTAATCAAATGATTAAATCACTATTCACACACTTGCACTTTCTCTAGATCTTCCTCACTTCACACACACACACACACACACACACACACACACAAATTTAGCACAAAAAACCATTCTTATATATTTGCAACGTGGATTTACATCAACAACTTCATCGGCCAAAAGTATAAAACAAGTTTACAATGTCAGCCCAAATTTACAAATAAATTTTTTAATGCGAATCATACACCATCGGCTAATATTATGATGCAACCCAAAAAAATATCCTCAAGTGTGCCAAAAATGCAAATTTAAATCTCCAAGGATCTGCAATAGGATGCGACCATCATGTCGACCAAGAAAATGAAAACCTGAACACACACGAGAAAAATATTTGACCACGAGCACACTGATCAGCATGAACGTACACTGAGGATAGAGAACAATCTAAAAGAATCCAAATGAAACAAGAACTAATAGAGAAGCATCCACAACAACAAAAATTTACCAGAATCACATAAAATTCAATTAGGAACACTGACAGAGACCACAGAAACACTGTCAGAACAGAACTATCCATAACATGATCAAATCTTCACACAAACCTCTGATACTTCTGGTAGATGATCTAGATACTCACAAAAATAAACCCTTTAGTCCACAACAACTAATATTCAATGTATGGATCAATACAACTTCATGACCTTCACTATTCCTCTGGCAACCTGCAACTCTTCCTTCAACAATTTTCTCAATATCCTCGACATATACAACCTCAATACAATAATGCTAATAGTGTTGGCATAAATGAAAACCACATATCAACAACACAACCACAACATCCAACAATATCCCAACAATATCCCCCTTTGGTATTGATGGCAACACATGATGTGAAAAATACTATCAACACAACTACAATTCCTCCTCCTTAGATTCTGACTCTTCTCCTCAATTTCTCTTCTCCCCCTTTGATATCAATGGAAAAGATAAGCATTATCTTACCACATACAAGCTTTGAACCACATATCTGCACATCTGACTACTCCCCCTAAGTAGCAACCATGAAAAACATCAATCACGATCAGGAAATATCTATGAAGCACACATATTGATGCAAGTAAATGGATCTCTAGTTCATATCAAGAGGGGTAATCAACCCTAACATACCTCTAAGATACTCAAAAGTATCCTTCAACAATGGTTTGGTGAAAATGTCTGCAATCTTTTCTTTGGTAGGTACATACTCCAGTCTGACTTCTTTCTCACTCACTTTCTCCCTCAAGAAGTGAAACTTGATTAATATATGCTTGGTCTTAGAGTGTAGCACCAAATTCTTCAATATGTTTATTATACTTGAGTTGTCATAGTATATGGAAATGGGTGATCCCATAATAGTGGTTTACAATTTTTGGCCAAACTGGACACTGAAATTATTATTTTTAACTAAATCTTCACATTCGAGCACCTATAGCGGCTAAACTGTGAGGAATTTGAAGATGCTGCAAACTAGAGTCTCATCAAATTTTGTCTGTAGATTCTAAAAATATTTTTTTCAAAATTTTTGGAATCAAATTGCACTTCTTTTTCCATCTCCCACGAAAATATTTTTTTCAAAACAACATTTTTAAAAGTGGCCACACCGTATAGCATAACTTTTTTCCATGAAGGATAAAATTATAATTCTTTCAAATTTAGATTTGTAACTCTGATATCTGTGCTTCCACTTTGTTAGATAGTTTTAATTGAATATTTTTTCCTTAATCAAGTTTCAAAGTGAAACGAATTACAATTCAGACACAGCGCGACTGTATAACGCGAAACTTTTTTTGTATATGTCAAAATTTAATTTAATTTTTTTTGTTGGATCAAGGACTTCAATATCTAGTGCACTCATCTTTTTCAAATTTTTTTTTGATAATATTCTATTTTTCCACATGTGAAGAACAATGAAATTCATTTTTGATGAAAAACCTATGTTTAATAAAACTTAAAAAACAAATACATAACAAAACCGAAACATATTAAAATTATATTCATTGGATAGATTGTTCTGAGGAATACCATAATCATTTCAAATAAATTTTAAATGAATTCATTTGATCCCTCAAAATCTAAATCAAAAGTGATTTTTATCAGCATTTTGATAGGTGTAAAGGAGACACATTTATAGGTATGCTTTAAAACTAGCGAGGTTCTATCCAAGGGGGTTTGATCTAAGGTGATTTGATCAAACCCTCTTCAATTGGAATCCTTAAAATGGAACTTTTTAAGGCTTAAACCATTATATTTTCTAAAAATATGTGATTTCAAGTAAAATTCGTTCCTCTTAGGAATTGTAAACCACTATTATGACAGCACCCAAATAGGCTCATCATATACTACTTTGATATATTTCAACATTTGTTTCATCCACATCACTTGAGTACATTTATTTGCAGAAACAATATACTCTACCTCAATAGTAGAGAGAGAAATAGAATTCTACTTTTTACTCAACCAAGACACCAGCTTCTTCCCTAGGAAGAAGGCACCACCACTAGTACTCTTCATGTCATTTGCATCTCCTTCCCAATCCACATCAATATATGCATTCAAAGTAAGATCATCAGATCCTTAGGATACCAAATCCTAAAGTCAACTGGTCCTTTCAGAGATCTAAAGATTCTCTTGACAATAGTCACATGAGACTCTTTTGGATTAGCCTGAAATCTAATAACCATACATACAACATTCATAATGTCAGCTCTGGTTTGAGTTAAATAGAGCAATCCACTAATCATTGACTTGTATCTTGTTTGATTTTCTTGAGGAGAATCACCATTCTATGTTAACTTGCATCCAGTTACCATGGGAGTACTAATAGGCTTTGAGTCTTACATGCCAAACTTCTTCAACAACTCTTTCACATATTTAGACTAAGATATGAAAATTCCATTGTCTAAGGGATACCTTAGAATAGTGGTTTACACTTTCTAAGAGGAAGGAAATTTTGGATTTTTTCCATTCACCATATTGAATGGGTTCGGCTGAACCATTGGGTTCAGCCGAACCCATGGTTTAGCCGAACCAATGAAAGCCCAAATAAAAAAACATATTCAAATGGGTTCGGTCGAACATGGGTTCGACCAAACCCCTTCAATATGACAAAAAGAAAAAATTGTTTCATTTTAACAGTCACTTTTACTTTGTTCTTTTACCAGTCACTGTCCCTAGTGCGCATGGTGAATAGAGTCTGTGACTGTGACCAAACAAGGTTTCTCTCTTCGGCGAAAGAAAATTTTTGTTCGTCTCTTCAAAGTTCATCATTCCAGTTTGCATATTGAGCACTATTGAGCACTAGGTATTTAAAATTCAATTTTTTTAGAGTTCAAAATGCATCTATTTGTTTAATTTCGAAACCCTAAATGCAATTTTTTTTAAACTTGTTGAATTCAAATTGCACTTGTTCGAAAGTTTTTAAAGCATTTTCAATATAGTATTTTGCTTCCCCATTTTGCATATATTTTTGTCTTGTTAAACACCTTTCATGAGAAAAATGAATATCAAAACTATCAACTATCTGTTAGGGGATGAGAGGTCTATAATTTCAATGCATCTACAACATTATTTCAAGTGTCAAATGCTCCAACATCACCTCCCCATCATCTACCATTTTGTAGTGGACACCTTAACTATCATCCAACTAATAAAACAAATAAACTAAACACATATGTCACAAAATAATTTTAAAACTACAAATTTAGGGTCAAACTTGTAGATGAAAATGTAAATTCCATACATGTAGGAGTGAACCATGAAAGTCATATCTTGGTTTGTTAAGGTGTCATAATATTAAATCTTATAAAAAATCAAGAATCATATCATTGATTATGTACATTACAATAAAATATCTCCATATAACAAATGAAGCTAAAAACCCTAACCCTCTTTGTTAATTCTATAGTGTTCTTGTCTAGTATTTTTAAATTCAATTGTATGTTCGAAGGTAATTTGTGTATTTACTTATTGTATTTATTTGTCCTAGCTAATTAGAAAAGAAAACTATAAAGAAATTATTTTCTTTTCATTTTGGCAAAGCCATTTAATTTGGTATGTCCTACGATTTGGCCATAAAGGTTTTCTTGAATATTATTTAGTTTTTAGATTTAAGTGCTTTCTCGTTGTCTAATTTCTTAATCAAATCTAAACATTGTTCGATCTTTATTTCCTTCTAATACCAAAATCATCCTTTTTTCCTAGTAAGAAGTCATAGTTCAATCCCACCATGGTTGTGAATCAAGTTAAAATTAATATGATTGGGAATATGCATGATACTAAATTTATCATAATGGAGAAGAATCATTTGACCATGAGGCCCTTGTTGAGAAAATGGTAATCATGATATAGCTTTGATGCACACAACCTTTCTTTGGATCTTGCAAATTTGGCTAGTAATATTAATCCTAGTACAATGATTGATCTCCTTCATATACTATGTTGATTAATAAGCCATGTGGAAAGAAAGTACTTAAAGTTGAATAGGTAAAAGGATAAGCTCAACAATCCCTTTGAGTGATGTGCCATTTTCCCTCCATCCCAAGCTTCTTCTTCATGTATTCCTCCTTATTGTTTTACTCCTATCTATCTTATAATGCAATTTATTTCTCCTTCCACCAAATCTCCCCAAATTTATCCTCTCCTTTTTCCTAGATCTCATCTCATGCTTACTTATTATGATGCACATAGTTCTCTTGTCTCCACATTAGTTCTCATTAGTTTTTTTACACTTCCCATGTTCCCCTCACTGTGATATTCCTACGCAAGTCTTTGTCACTCCACACTCATTTATTATGTCACGACAAATTTATACACCACCTTCCATTTCTCATCTTGCCACTTTCATTCATGTCCTTAATCCTAGTGTGCCTCTATCTACCCTTGACATTAATGTTTAAAGTCTTGTTGAGATGAAAAGTAATGTTGATTCCTTACCTAATGGAAACAAAAAAAGACATACATATAAAAATCAAACACAATTCAATTTCTATTGAAAATTTTACATATCCATTTTTTGTTGGATTTTTGATCCTAGATTTGAGATGCACAATGTTAAAGGAGATCCCATGACACATTCAAGGTTCTTTAGTGCTACATATTTGGATTTTGTGTATGATGATAAGTTATTGGCTAAGTTCTTCCCATGAAATTTAAAATATTATGCTATTAAATGATTGTATTATCTTCCATTTGGGTCTATTTTTTAATATTGAAATTGGTCAATGCAAATATTGGGAATGTTGGATTGAAGTTTATTATTTTAGATTTTTTGACTGTAAACAAGGATCTACAAAGTATATACATTCTTAACATTTGCATGTGCAAGTGAGATGAATGTTAAGAACTAAAGTTGTTAGAGGCTACCACACTTAATTATGGATCTTCTAATGCTTCATCTACATCATCCTACCCTTGTAAATTTGAAAAGAAAAATTATTTCCAAAAGGATAGTAAAATAATGGAAATGACCATTGTACAAACTATACATTATAAATGTTTCTAATATTATGAATCTAAAGCCTTCAACTTTTTCCTTTGTAAAATGTGCTTCAAAATTTACTTAGTGCAAACATGATTACACTTCCTCCTATTAGGCCATTAGATAAATCTAAGGTTATTCCCAAAAGATATAATGAGAAATAATTTTGTTATTAAATTGTAGAGTTAATTGTAATTATACTCAACATTTTATGGGATTAAGGAATAATTGATTAAGGATTTGATTGATAAAAAAAATTAGGTTGAGGGGGTTAATATTGGGGTCAATCCTTCAATTGTTCCTCCTAATGAAAATTTAAATATTTTACACTAAATAAATCTAATAAAATGGTTTTATATGAGGGTCATGAGATTGAGGTACATATACATGTTGACGAGCTTGAAATCATTGATTCACCTACATGTGAGGAATGATTTGTTGGTATTAATAAAAATTATAAGGGTACTTATTCTTCTTCTTATGTACTAGTGATTGACTTTTATAGAAATTTATATGGACTAACCAGTATTCAAACTTAGGACCTCCCATTTGGTGTTAGGATGCTCTACTATTGAGCTAATGGCTCACATTGTGATGAGTCCTTTTATGGCTTAGGTGTGTATCATTTCTCCAACACACTCCCTTGAGCCACAACATAGGTGTCAAATGCACCTAGCTTTGCTCTAATACCATGTTGAAATTTCCATGAACTAGTTAGGATGCAAATCTCCACCACTAAGCTACCCACCCACTTTATGACAAATCAATTTACGGTTTAGGTATGCTAATTTTTTTGACACCTTTTTCACATTGTGAGATATTACCAAATAATTATAATGGTCCTTTGGTTTTGTGTGGATCATGAACCATGTAAGGGTGTGTTTATTGATCTTACTCACCAATAAAATGTATGCATTGAATAATTTTTGTTTTATCATCATTTTATAAACAAGCATATGCATATTTGAGGGTTTATTTAAAATTGACTAATGATATGTTGATTGAAACTATAGGATACATTATTTTACCTTAATTTTTTGGTCTAAAAGATGAGGGAAGTTCTTATTCTATGTCATATTATTTCTTCTTTATATACATATCTCATATTTTACTTAGGTATCCATGGATAAAGCAATATCAAGCAACATCATCTATGTCATGCCATCAAGGTATCAAATATGTTCACACTAGTAAAGAGGTTACAATTGCAAGAGATCTGTATATGCCTTTATTTTAGATTAAGTCATTTAACCTTAAATAATTTTAAGAACATACCTAAGGATCCTCTATATAAGTGCAAGGATTCTTTGCCTAGTTTGTAAAAATTTCAAAAGGAATAACAATGGTGGGAAAATCAAGACAAGATGCAACAATTTAGAATTCCTAAAGGGTTTACAATTATTAGAGCCAAAGTAGGTTATATGTAGGTTTTATATTATAAAATGATTCAAGAATCTATAAGGCCAAAAGAACCATAAGCATTGCAAACTTTAGTTTAGAAGCATAAGGGATTGGATATTTTCATTCCTAAACATGGTTTTCATATAAAAAAAATTACTCATGTAGCAAGGAAGGATGAGGATTACAAATGATAAATCTATATTTTCTTCATCTTAAAAGGGTCTTCAAGCTACTTGGGTATCAAAGAATGATTTACATAATAGAAAGTTGAAAATCTACAAGTAGAAATACCAAGTTACAAAAACAAGAATAATCATTATGGTAATAGAAAGAGAAAATGCTTCCTCTTAAAAAACATGTTTATTAAGAGTTCTAATTTACATAGTGTTGAGGAGCACATAATATAATAAACATGATTCAAGTACCAAAACATTAAGTATGATGATTGGGATGAGAGGATAAACTTGGGGAGTATTATTATAACATCATTAGTTGGAACTTTTTAATTTTATCTCTTTGTGTTGGTGTTGTTTTTAATGTTCTTAATTAGAGTGAGGATGATGTTAATATACATTTAATGATGAATTTTGAAATTTATTTAGTAAAGGTCTCATTTTGTACATCTTTAGTAATTGTATAAAAATTTGGAATATTTTGGTTAATACATCTTATTGGAAAACCATTCATTGAAAATTTTTGAAGCCCACAACCCAATGGTTTGTGATGACCTCTTGCCTCTCAAGAATTTCTATTATGCCTATCAATTTCAAACCATTTTGGGGGTTCTTGAATGTTTTTAGAATTTTAACAAACTCATTACAAAAATATGGATTTCTTTTTATTTTTCTTTTTCACATTTAGGTTCTCTCTTCTTATGTAATTTGGAGACATGTTGAGTTTCATTGGTTCATGTGAGATATTTATAACAAGTATGCAATAAAGTCAAACTTTATTAGATTTGATTCAAGTAATATGACATATTTATTTTGCTTTCCAATCTATAATTTTTGATGTTCTCAAGGCTATATAATTGAAGTTCATTTATGTTAACAACTATTAGATTAAATATTTTATCCCCAATTATTTTCTCAAATGATTTTATACTTTAATCTTGTATTCTCCTTATTCTTTCCTTTCATCATTTCATTTAAAATTTGAACCATTTAAGGATGCTTATGTTATAGATTATAGTTGTCTCCAATTCTTTAAATTAAGTTAATAGTAAGCAAAATATTATTGATGAGTAGATGAATTATTACAGTTCATTTTAGATTTTGTATTCTCTTATTCAGACATATTATCAAGTCTCATTGTTTTTTTAGGTGTACTCATATATATATATAACATGGAAAATGTAGATCATGTTCCACCTCAGGCTACCTTTGTTTGCAAATACTAGTAATGAGATAAAAAAAAATTGAGAGATTTGTTAGCACATGGTGCAAACTTGGGGATATATAGTGAACCATGCATGTTAATATTGCATAGTATAGAAAAACTAAAAGATGAACTTGAGAGGACTAATGCATATTCCCATATGAGTGATCGCTATTATTTTCCTCGCCAAGATGGAAGAAGTACATGGTGATGTTCCCTAAACAAATACATACAGGATAGTGTCACCAAAGAAATGATAAAAACCACTTGTTTTCCATTGTATCAAAATGTGCATAAGGTTAGGGGATACCAAGTCACTAGATGTGTCAATCATGCTATGGCCTCATTGATCTACCCATGATTTCTCACAAAGACATATTCCAGCAACCTCCAAACAACACCGTGATTCCATTGTATTTGTTCAGCAGTTGTATGCTGAGGTCCATTTGGGCCTCAAAGTTAACTACCTGGACATTCCACCATATGTTGGTCAGGGGCATGGTAGGATTGCTGATAGGCCCACCTATCGTCGAGCAGATAGACCACCCCCAATGTTTAGGGTATTGGTTAGCGACAGGTCTCCTGCTCTCACTCCAGCTCTAGCCCCCATAGCAGATGAGGTTGTTCTTGCTTCCCAAAAGGAAGCAATTGACACTGTAGGTGACACTATGGCTACCACCACTAGGATATCTGATGATCGTGTAGGTCAGTATTTGATATCTAGACATTCCCAATCCACACCATTTTCAACATAGTGGACCACCATGGATCCTTTTACAGTGGCCGACATCCCTACTCCTACACAACTTGATGCACTTATAGGAGATATGCCACACATGACTCTACATTGTTTGGCTGAGGACTTGTTGGAGGCATATGCCAACATTACATCAGACAATGGGATCAATATAGAGCATGTTAGAGATCATTTGAGATATAGAGGTCGTTCAGTTCCAGGATCCCATCAATCCCAGCCGAGCACTAGTGTGCATCAGAATCCACCTGCAGTTCATACAGTAGTTGCACAAACTATGGGTTTCACTGATATGTTGATTGGTTCTGGTTCATCATCATCGATGCCATCTCACCTTCATAGTCCTCTACATTCATCATTTCTAGCACGACATGGGGTAGATCAGATGGATGCAGATGTTGATTCGTCGCTTGATCGTTTGGTGGATATGGTGGAGGTGAATGTTTCAGAGGACTTAGGTCATCTGATATCAGATGATGTGCATGTATGTGTGCATGTGCATGTTTCAATTCTTTTTTCATTATTTTTAAATTTTTAACTAGATATTCATGTAAGTTGATATATATGTGTATATATATTGTTACGTGGACATACCTCATATCAATACTCCTAGCTCTTGGTTCAGGATCATGCATGATCGAGCGTGACTCGCGGATGTATCTCAAGCATCGTGCGACATGTGAGCTCTCATAAAACATATATTTATGTATGCATAGATAAATACAATTTCTAGATTGATATTTAAAAATACAAGTTCATTTAAAAATAACTTTCATAAAATTTATTTAATAAAAATTATATGTATTTAACACATCTTGTACACAATTTTATTTGTAGGGCTCAGCACATCCATCAGAGTAGGACCGTTCTCATTCAAATGGCCATTCTTCTAGGAGTAGACATTCATATTAGGCCATGCATTCTAGATTTATGATCTTTACCACATGATGTGTATTTGATTATATGATGATCTTTAAAATTTAGTATTTGATATTTGATGATCTCTAACTTACACTTGCTTATATGATATACATACATTTGCTTATTTTTTGATCTTTAGCATTCAACATTTGATGATCTTAAATTTACATTTTTCTTTTATGATATATGTACATATATTTTCTTATATGATATATACATACATTTGCCTCTTTGCTTATAATGTGTTATGTTTATATGTATTGAATCCCTTTACATATATGTACATGTGTTTGCTTATGGTTTAAACATGTTTACACGTAATATATGTATGCATTTGTTTTAAATAATATTCACTACATACATGTTTTCTTATTTTTACATCTCAACTACATTTCCATATATTCAATACACATTTGATCTAGAATTTTTAGGGAAATCAATGCCATTTTATAATTAAGTTCATTCATGCTGATCACAATATATATATTTTTAAAATGACTCGATGCAACATGAACCATTGAGTTGAGAACAAGATATAATCTTTTGACAAGTAACTATGATTCAATTCAACATATCAAGCTTATTATACGCTTTTTACAAGTAATCCCAGCCCACCAAATATTTAATTAAGAAAATTTAATTCAAATTATACCTCTATTATACATTTTTGACAACTAACTTGGAAATTCAATTCAAATATAAATGGTATTAAAATTCTAATCCAAATTTTGCACTTAATATTATACATTTCACACTCACTAAAATTCCCAAAATTACTAGATATGTTGTGCATACCCATGAATTAAATAACAACAAACCTGCATCGAAATAACTTGTTTACAAATTTCTACTACTTGATTCATTTAAACTAGGATCGAAGTTATTCCATGTACACTTGAATAATTTTGATTCACTTGGAGCACGATTTTAGAAAGTTTTGCACATTTATCAAGGAGGAAAATATTAGAGCTCCCACAACTTTCATTTTATCAATCAAGGAAAAATTTGGAGGATAATTTAACTAAGTTGGTAGAGGACTTGTTTAGAGTCATCTTTAAGTTGAAGAAGAAATGGGACAACAAAGAAAAAGAAAAAATGCATCTCAACGAAAATTGTCAAAAGAAGAAGAACAAAAGAGGCATGATCAAAACTTGGAAAATTATCATAGAAAGAAACAAGGTACATGCTTGTTTCTTCTCTCTCACTCTCAAGTGTGTGTTTAGTACTCTTACCTTGAAGGTTTCTAACCATCATTGCACTTAAATGACTATAAATACTTTTAAATATCCTCAAGTCATCTTGGTCATTCAAGTTGCAATGTTTATATGATCCTTGACTCCAATTCCTTAGCCAATTCTTTTTGTTTCAATATTTACAGTGTTTTGTGTCTTTCATTTTTTATTTTCATCACTTCAATGTTCCCAAATTATTTTTATGTTTTATGCTCTAGGGATTCCTCAAGCAGTAGTCGAGCCAAATCTAGATATTGGATCAAACTTAATCCTTGGAAGAACACGCGGACCTTGAAGTTGGGGAGGAGACCCAAGTTCAAACAATGCTTGTTGGAGAGGGGTCAAGATCACTTCCTTCTACTGGTATGGATGAGAATATAAAAATAGCACAAACTTCTCTCACTTATAGCTCATCATGTTTTATCAGTTTGTTTTCTTGCATACATAAACTTCACTTATATTTAACATCATCTCTCACTTTTGTTTGCAAAATATTTTGTGACACATGTGTAGGAAGGGCTCAACAAGAAGGAAGTTTTCATGCTCAAGTCGAGCCAAATCTAGACATTGGATCAAATGAATCCGCTCAAGAATGCATGGTCCTTGAAGATAGGGAGGAGGCACAAGTTCAAACAATGCATGTTGGAGACGGGTCAGGATCACTTCCTCCTACTAGTATGGATGAGCATATAAAACTAGTTGAGAAGGTGGGGAAACAAATTTCTCATAGAAATTTAGATCATTTACTTGAAATGGATATGGAGAAACTCAAATGTTATGCCAACCAGCCTGATAATAAGAGAAAGAGTTCAACGACTAAATCTGTAAATGGAATGATCAATCATCATTTCAATCATCTTGATACACTTGAAAAAACCCAATTGTTATCACATTTACTTCTTCGTGATGAGCTCAAAGAGTCATTACAATTGTTGGGTGTCCATTCATCATCAAATAAGAAGAAACACATGGGATTACAAAAGGATATTGTTCAAAATGTTAAAAAGGGTTTAGATTCCATTGGGAAAGGATCTCGAATTGTGGATAAGGCCACTACAAGAAGGGTGATGTTGACATCTATTGTACATCAAGATATAGCAAGAAAAGGAAAAATGTCATCACTTTCAACTGAAATTGGTTATAGTAGAACCACGTTGATAAAATATGAGAAAAAGAGAAAGTTTTTGGATGAGAGTTTAGAAGGAAATTGGGAAATTATATGTAGAGCTCCCCCATTCCTTGGAGCATAGGATTGAAGATGTTGTTAGAACTTGGTCCTCGTGTTTTGCATGACACCTATCCATCATCAAATACTAGAGATGTTATGAGATGGATTGGACCTAGTATTTATGAAAATCATATCAAACATTGGCTAGACATAACACAATTTGAGATGTATATGAACTTTGTAATGCGTGAAGTTATTCCTCATATAAAGATTGGGCAAAACAATGTTTCAAAGGTTAAAGCCATTATGTGAAGATAAACAAGTTTTTGAAACTTGTTTTGTCAGCATTTAGATGCTGAATTCAATTCTACCATCAAGTGTTTTGAAAGATGAGAGAAGAAAGATGTGGGTTTCAAAATGCACCTCCTAAATAGGCAAGTTTGTTCATAAATTCTATATTATGTGATCATGAAAATGGACCTCAAATAAACTGCATAAAAGGAATTTGTGAGACATGTGGAAATTTGGCTAAATTTCCTTCAAGAATTGAGGATACTAACCTAACAAAGATAGTAAATTGCAAGAGGTAAGTACTATTTTTAGAGAGTTTATTTGTTTCAATTTCTCATAGATCAAGTTATTTGGATTCTCTCTGATGTAATGTTTCATTGATCAAGTGTGGTTTATTAGTTATTCACATATTTTACTGACACAGGTACAAGTATGTAAAGTTGCAAACAAATTTTGGGAAAGAATCCACAAGGTTGATCTATGTAGAAGAGGAGATACCCATTGGAAAATTTATGAAAGATTTTTGAAAAATTGATACCACCTCATTATTGCCATCATTCATTTTTGCTAAGGGCACAACAATCAAACATTGAGAGATACTTTCCAACATGGAACAGTTCTATCAGTAGTTGACTTTGCAGAAAATTACTCCTTTGTTCATCAAAAGGAGATTCAATCAGAGTATTACTTTTCAAAGAAGATCACTATTATGGTTCATGTGTGTTATCGACATGCACAATCAGAATTGGATGGTGTTGAGAGTACAGATGAAGAACGAGTCATTAAAAAATAATATCACTTTTATATTAGTGATGATAAAGAGCATGACACACTTTTTGTCCAACATTTCTTTACAATATTTTTTGAGAATTTGAGAAGTAGGGGTGTCAAATTTGAAAATCATTTTGTATGGTCAGATGGAT